>CM053038.1:31521880-31794380 GCA_028564925.1 Lithobates sylvaticus
ATCCAGAAAAATCACACAATACAAATGTTATAAATGGAGTTCAGTGAGTAAAAAAAGTATTTGATCCCCAAGTAAACCATGACTTAGTAGTTGGTGGGGAAACCCTTGTTGGTGATCACAGAGGTCAGACGTTTCTTGTAGGTGGTGATCAGGTTTTGCACATCTCAGGAGGGATTTTGCTCCTCTCTTCTCTACAGATCTTCTCTAAATCCTGAAGGTCTCTTGGCAACTCGAAGTTTCAGCTCCTCCATAAATTTTCTATAGGATTAAGGTCTGGAGACTGGCTAGGCCACTCCATGACCCTAATGTGCTTCTTCCTTTGTTGCCTTGGCGGTGTGTTTTGGGTCATTGTCATGCTGGAAGACCCATCCATGACCCATCTTCAGTGTTCTGGATGAGGGAAGAAGATTCTCCTCCAAGATCTTACAATACATGGCCCCGCCCATTGGCCCCTCAATGCGGAAAAGTCGGCCTGAACCTTTAGCAGAGAAACAGCCCCAAATCATCATGTTTCCCCCTCCGTGTGACTGTAGGGATGGTGTTCTTAGGGTCATAGTCACCATTTTTCTTCCCCCAAACACGGCGAGTCGAGTTAATACCAAAGAGCTGAATTTTGGTGCACAGAACTTTCTCCTGATCCTTCTCTGAATCATTTAGATGTTCATTGGCCAACTTCAGACGGACCTGTACATGTGTCTTCCTGAGGAGGAGGACCTGTACATGTGTCTTCCTGAGGAGGAGGACCTGTACACGTGTCTTCCTGAGGAGGGGGACCTGTACACGTGTCTTCCTGAGGAGGAGGGGGACCTGTACATGTGTCTTCCTGAGGAGGGGGACCTGTACATGTGTCTTCCTGAGGAGGAGGGGGACCTGTACATGTGTCTTCCTGAGGAGGAGGGGGACCTGTACATGTGTCTTCCTGAGGAGGAGGGGGACCTGTACATGTGTCTTCCTGAGGAGGGGGACCTGTACATGTGTCTTCCTGAGGAGGGGGACCTGTACATGTGTCTTCCTGAGGAGGAGGGGGACCTGTACATGTGTCTTCCTGAGGAGGGGGACCTGTACATGTGTCTTCCTGAGGAGGAGGACCTGTACATGTGTCTTCCTGAGGAGGGGGACCTGTACATGTGTCTTCCTGAGGAGGAGGGGGACCTGTACGTGTGTCTTCCTGAGGAGGAGGACCTGTACGTGTGTCTTCCTGAGGAGGAGGACCTGTACGTGTGTCTTCCTGAGGAGGGGGACCTGTACGTGTGTCTTCCTGAGGAGGAGGACCTGTACGTGTGTCTTCCTGAGGAGGGGGACCTGTACGTGTGTCTTCCTGAGGAGGGGGGACCTGTACGTGTGTCTTCCTGAGGAGGGGGACCTGTACATGTGTCTTCCTGAGGAGGAGGACCTGTACATGTGTCTTCCTGAGGAGGGGGACCTGTACATGCGTCTTCCTGAGGAGGGGGACCTGTACATGTGTCTTCCTGAGGAGGGGGACCTGTACATGCGTCTTCCT
Source organism: Lithobates sylvaticus (assembly GCA_028564925.1). Lineage (NCBI taxonomy): Eukaryota > Metazoa > Chordata > Amphibia > Anura > Ranidae > Lithobates > Lithobates sylvaticus. The sequence continues at coordinate 31,523,382 of CM053038.1, forward strand.
GAGGAGGAGGACCTGTACACGTGTCTTCCTGAGGAGGAGGACCTGTACATGCGTCTTCCTGAGGAGGAGGACCTGTACACGTGTCTCCCTGAGGAGCAGGACCTGTACATGTGTCTTCCTGAGGAGGAGGACCTGTACACGTGTCTTCCCGAGGAGGGGGACCTGTACATGTGTCTTCCTGAGGAGGAGGACCTGTACATGTGTCTTCCTGAGGAGGAGGACCTGTACATGTGTCTTCCTGAGGAGGGGGACCTGTACACGTGTCTTCCTGAGGAGGGGGACCTGTACATGCGTCTTCCTGAGGAGGGGGACCTGTACACGTGTCTTCCTGAGGAGGAGGACCTGTACACGTGTCTTCCTGAGGAGGAGGACCTGTACACGTGTCTTCCTGAGGAGGAGGACCTGTCCATGCGTCTTCCTGAGGAGGGGGACCTGTACATGCGTCTTCCTGAGGAGGGGGACCTGTACACGTGTCTTCCTGAGGAGGAGGACCTGTACACGTGTCTTCCTGAGGAGGAGGACCTGTACACGTGTCTTCCTGAGGAGCAGGACCTGTACATGTGTCTTCCTGAGGAGGAGGACCTGTACATGTGTCTTCCTGAGGAGGGGGACCTGTACACGTGTCTCCCTGAGGAGGAGGACCTGTACACGCGTCTTCCTGAGGAGGGGACCTGTACATGTGTCTTCCTGAGGAGGAGGACCTGTACACGTGTCTTCCTGAGGAGGAGGACCTGTACACGTGTCTTCCTGAGGAGCAGGACCTGTACATGCGTCTTCCTGAGGAGGGGGACCTGTACACGTGTCTTCCTGAGGAGGAGGACCTGTACACGTGTCTTCCTGAGGAGGAGGACCTGTACACGTGTCTTCCTGAGGAGGAGGACCTGTACACGTGTCTTCCTGAGGAGGAGGACCTGTCCATGCGTCTTCCTGAGGAGGGGGACCTGTACATGTGTCTTCCTGAGGAGGGGACCTGTACATGTGTCTTCCTGAGGAGGGGGACCTGTACATGTGTCTTCCTGAGGAGGGGGACCTGTACATGTGTCTTCCTGAGGAGGAGGACCTGTACATGCGTCTTCCTGAGGAGGGGGACCTGTACATGTGTCTTCCTGAGGAGGGGGACCTGTACATGTGTCTTCCTGAGGAGGGGGACCTGTACATGTGTCTTCCTGAGGAGGGGGACCTGTACATGTGTCTTCCTGAGGAGGAGGACCTGTACATGCGTCTTCCTGAGGAGGGGGACCTGTACATGTGTCTTCCTGAGGAGGGGGACCTGTACATGTGTCTTCCTGAGGAGGACTCGCCGTGTTTGGAGGAAGAAAAATGGTGACTATGACCCCAAGAACACCATCCCTACAGTCACACGGAGGTGGAAACATGATGCTTTGGGACTGTTTCTCTGATAAAGGTCAACTTTGCCCCATTGAGGGGCCAAATTGGTAGATGATGCCCCCCCTCCCTTCTCTGTAACAATAGACAGGACGGGGGGGGGGGTTGGTAGATGATGCCCCCCCCTATTCTCTGTAACAATAGACAGGACGGGACGGAGATATTTGGGACTCGATAATCTCTTTCTCGGGATCTTCGGCCAGCTGGAGCCGGGTGACACCAGAATCATCCCAAACATGCCTGGCACCGGGGTCCCGGAATCCAGAGACACGCCAACTGCCCACCACTGGGGGGCAATAACTGTCCCCCCCCCCATCCACATTCCTCCACACCCATCCCCCCTCCTTATACAATGTATCATCCATGGGGAATATATTCTTGTCATTGGAATTCTTTCCCGAAGCTCTGACACAATACACTGAGCCATATGAGGTTTAATGTCCTATGGGGGGGGGCTGAACCCCTAACACTGCCCCCCTCTGGTTGGGTTGCTGTACAGGAGGGTGACACCGGTGTTCATACACTGCAGCTCTATACCCACCCCCCCTTCCTCCTTCCACCTGCCTGCTCATTGGATGACCAGTGATGAGCATCCTCCCCTCCTGATTCTCAAAGCCCCTCCCTATTCCTTTAATTAGCTTGCAGATTGGCCACACCCACTGCCAGCCCCCCCGTCCTTCTGCCTGCGGATTGGACGACCAGTGATGAGCATCCTCCCCTCCTGATTCTCTAAGCCCCTCCCCATTCCTTTTATTAGCTTACAGATTGGCCACTCCCCCTGCCAGCCCCCCCCCTTCTGTCCTTCTCCCTGCGGATTGGACGACCAGTGATGAGCATCCTCCCCTCCTGATTCTCTAAACCCCTCCCCATCCCTTTTATTAGCTTACAGATTGGCCACTCCCAGTGCCAGCCCCCCCTTCTGCTTGCAGATTGGACCACCAGTGATGACGAGCATCCTCCCCTCCTGATTCTCTAAGCCCCTCCCCATTCCTTTTATTAGCTTACAGATTGACCACTCCCACTGGCAGCCCCCCTCTTCTGCCTGCTGATTGGACCACCAGTGATGAGCATCCTCCCCTCCTGATTCTCTAAGCCCCTCCCCATTCCTTTTATTAGCCTACAGATTGACCACTCCCACTGCCAGCCCCCGCCCCGATCCTTCTGCCTGCTGATTGGACCACCAGTGATGAGCATCCTCCCCTCCTGATTCTCGAAGCCCCTCCCCATTCCTTCTATTAGCTTACAGATTGGCCACACCCACTGCCAGCCCCCTCTCCTCTGTCCTTCTGCCTGCTCATTGGATGACCAGTGCCCCATCCCTTTTATTAGCCTACAGATTGACCACTCCCACTGTCAGCCCCCGCCCCCCGATCCTTCTGCCTGCTGATTGGACCACCAGTGATGAGCACCCCTCCCATCCTGATTCTCTAAGCCTCTCCCCATCCCATTTATTAGCTTACAGATTGGCCACTCCCCCCTGCCAGGCTGATCTCCTCTTTCAGCAGGTCAGTGTACAGAGAGATGATTTCCTGATGATAAAATAATCAATAATAAAGATTTCACGGAACGTCTGACGTTGTTTTCTGTTTCTTTATTGACAATTTATTTTTTTATTTCATTTTTCTACAAAAATAACAAAAATATTCAGTTTATTCTCAGTGCGTCCGTCCGCCCCCGCCCATCCCCCCCCACAGGAAATGTCCCCCATTTATCATTAAACATGTCGCCTTCCCTGGTTCCCCTCCCCCTCCTCATCAACATATTCACATTTTCTATTTTCATTTCATACTTTATTTTATACACTGTGATGTCATCACCAGGTCTCTGTGCTTCTCTATACAATGCACGCAGATCATGTCTGGTGGGAGGGGCTTCCTGATAACATCACCACCCCCGCCCCCCAGGACTCCTCTCAGGAGCCCTCAGTCCTGATGCAAGCAGTGGGAGGAGCTATGCAAATATGCATGGGTGGGTGGGTGTCACTTTGGAGGAGTGGGTGTTCCTAGGTAAGGCTGTATTTGGCATAGGTAACGCCCACACATGATGCTGAGCCCCCATGATTGGAGGAACTGAAATCCAATGAATTAAAAGGGGGTGGGGCCAGGGACAGTCAGGCTGTGGGAGGAAGATTGTCGAGGGGTACTGTGGGTGGGGTGTCTGGGTGGGGGAGGGGATCTGATCACAATTATTGATCTCATTGTTACATATGAGCTCACCTTTAGAAGGGATTCTTAGGGGAGTATTGGGCGGCTTCTGATCACATTGATTGATCACATTGATACATGTGGGGTCACTTTTAGAAGGGATTGGCGGGGGGTACTGTGGGGGAAAGGGTTCTGATCACTCTTATTGATCACATTGATACATGTGGGGTCCCCCTTTAGAGGAGATTGGCGGGGGGTACTGTGGGGGGAAAGGGTTCTGATCACTCTTATTGATACATGTGGGGTCCCCCTTTAGAGGAGATTGGCGGGCGGGGGGGTACTGGGGGGGAGGGGTTCTGATCACTCTTATTGATACATGTGGGGTCCCCCTTCAGAGGAGATTGGCGGGGGGTACTGTGGGGGGAGGGTTTCTGATCACTCTTATTGATACATGTGGGGTCCCCCTTTAGAGGGGATTGGCGGGGGGTACTGTGGGGGAGGGGTTATGATCACTCTTATTGATCACATTGATACATGCGGGGTCCCCCTTTAGAAGAGATTGGCGGGGGGTACTGTGGGGGAGGGGTTCTGATCACTCTTATTGATACATGTGGGGTCCCCCTTTAGAGGAGATTGGCGGGGGGTACTGTGGGGGGAGGGGTTCTGATCACTCTTATTGATACATGTGGGGTCCCCCTTTAGAGGAGATTGGCGGGGGGTACTGTGGGGGAGGGGTTCTGATCACTCTTATTGATACATGTGGGGTCCCCCTTTAGAGGAGATTGGCGGGGGGTACTGTGGGGGAGGGGTTCTGATCACTCTTATTGATACATGTGGGGTCCCCCTTTAGAGGAGATTGGCGGGGGGTACTGTGGGGGGAGGGGTTCTGATCACTCTTATTGATACATGTAGGGTCCCCCTTTAGAGGAGATTGGCGGGGGGTACTGTGGGGGGAGGGGTTCTGATCACTCTTATTGATACATGTAGGGTCCCCCTTTAGAGGAGATTGGCGGGGGGTACTGTGGGGGGAGGGGTTCTGATCACTCTTATTGATACATGTGGGGTCCCCCTTTAGAGGAGATTGGCGGGGGGTACTGTGGGGGGAAAGGGTTCTGATCACTCTTATTGATACATGTGGGGTCCCCCTTTAGAGGAGATTGGCGGGCGGGGGGGTACTGGGGGGGAGGGGTTCTGATCACTCTTATTGATACATGTGGGGTCCCCCTTCAGAGGAGATTGGCGGGGGGTACTGTGGGGGGAGGGGTTCTGATCACTCTTATTGATACATGTAGGGTCCCCCTGTAGAGGGGATTGGTGGGGGGTACTGTGGGGGAGGGGTTATGATCACTCTTATTGATCACATTGATACATGCGGGGTCCCCCTTTAGAAGAGATTGGCGGGGGGTACTGTGGGGGAGGGGTTCTGATCACTCTTATTGATACATGTGGGGTCCCCTTTAGAGGAGATTGGCGGGGGGTACTGTGGGGGGAGGGGTTCTGATCACTCTTATTGATACATGTGGGGTCCCCCTTTAGAGGAGATTGGCGGGGGGTACTGTGGGGGGAGGGGTTCTGATCACTCTTATTGATACATGTGGGGTCCCCCTTTAGAGGAGATTGGCGGGGGGTACTGTGGGGGGAGGGGTTCTGATCACTCTTATTGATACATGTGGGGTCCCCCTTTAGAGGAGATTGGCGGGGGGTACTGTGGGGGGAGGGGTTCTGATCACTCTTATTGATACATGTAGGGTCCCCCTTTAGAGGAGATTGGCGGGGGGTACTGTGGGGGAGGGGTTCTGATCACTCTTATTGATACATGTAGGGTCCCCCTTTAGAGGAGATTGGCGGGGGGGTACTGTGGGGGGAGGGGTTCTGATCACTCTTATTGATACATGTGGGGTCCCCCTTTAGAGGAGATTGGCGGGGGGTACTGTGGGGGGAGGGGTTCTGATCACTCTTATTGATACATGTGGGGTCTCCCTTTAGAAGAGATTGGTGGGGGGTACTGTGGGGGGAGGGGTTCTGATCACTCTAATTGATACATGTGGGGTCCCCTTTTAGAGGAGATTGGCGGCGGGTACTTTGGGGGAGGGGTTCTGATCACTCTTATTGATACATGTGGGGTCCCCCTTTAGAGGAGGTGGCGGCAGGTACTGTGGGGGAGGGGTTCTGATCACTCTTATTGATACATGTGGGGTCTCCCTTTAGAGGAGATTGGCGAGGAGTAATGTGGGGGGAGGGGTACTGATCACTCTCATTGATCACATTGATACATGTGGGGTCCCCTTTTAGAGGAGATTGGCGGCAGGTACTGTGGGGGGAGGGGTTCTGATCACTCTTATTGATACATGTGGGGTCCCCTTTTAGAGGAGATTGGCGGGGGGTACTGTGGGGGGAGGGGTTCTGATCACTCTTATTGATACATGTGGGGTCCCCCTTTAGAGGAGATTGGCGGGGGGGGGGGGGGGGGGGTACTGTGGGGGGAGGGGTTCTGATCACTCTTATTGATACATGTGGGGTCCCCCTTCAGAGGAGATTAGCGGGGGGTACTGTGGGGGGAGGGGTTCTGATCACTCTTATTGATACATGTGGGGTCCCCTTTTAGAGGAGATTGGCGGGGGGTACTGTGGGGGGAGGGGTTCTGATCACTCTTATTGATACATGTGGGGTCCCCTTTTAGAGGAGATTGGCAGGGGGGGGGGGGGTACTGTGGAGGGAGGGGTTCTGATCACTCTTATTGATACATGTGGGGTCCCCCTTCAGAGGAGATTAGCGGGGGGTACTGTGGGGGGAGGGGTTCTGATCACTCTTATTGATACATGTGGGGTCCCCCTTTAGAGGAGATTGACGGGGGGTACTGTGGGGGGAGGGGTTCTGATCACTCTTATTGATACATGTGGGGTCCCCCTTTAGAGGAGATTGGCGGGGGGTACTGTGGGGGGAGGGGTTCTGATCACTCTTATTGATACATGTGGGGTCCCCCTTCAGAGGAGATTAGCGGGGGGTACTGTGGGGGGAGGGGTTCTGATCACTCTTATTGATACATGTGGGGTCCCCCTTTAGAGGAGATTGGCGGGGGGTACTGTGGGGGGAGGGGTTCTGATCACTCTTATTGATACATGTGGGGTCCCCCTTCAGAGGAGATTAGCGGGGGGTACTGTGGGGGATGGGTTCTGATCACTCTTATTGATACATGTGGGGTCCCCTTTTAGAGGAGATTGGCGGGGGGTACTGTGGGGGGAGGGGTTCTGATCACTCTTATTGATACATGTGGGGTCCCCCTTTAGAGGAGATTAGCGGGGGGTACTGTGGGGGGAGGGGTTCTGATCACTCTTATTGATACATGTGGGGTCCCCCTTTAGAGGAGATTGGCGGGGGGTACTGTGGGGGGAGGGGTTCTGATCACTCTTATTGATACATGTGGGGTCCCCCTTTAGAGGAGATTGGCGGGGGGTACTGTGGGGGGAGGGGTTCTGATCACTCTTATTGATACATGTGGGGTCTCCCTTTAGAAGAGATTGGTGGGGGGTACTGTGGGGGGAGGGGTTCTGATCACTCTAATTGATACATGTGGGGTCCCCTTTTAGAGGAGATTGGCGGCGGGTACTTTGGGGGAGGGGTTCTGATCACTCTTATTGATACATGTGGGGTCCCCCTTTAGAGGAGGTGGCGGCAGGTACTGTGGGGGAGGGGTTCTGATCACTCTTATTGATACATGTGGGGTCTCCCTTTAGAGGAGATTGGCGAGGAGTAATGTGGGGGGAGGGGTACTGATCACTCTCATTGATCACATTGATACATGTGGGGTCCCCTTTTAGAGGAGATTGGCGGCAGGTACTGTGGGGGGAGGGGTTCTGATCACTCTTATTGATACATGTGGGGTCCCCTTTTAGAGGAGATTGGCGGGGGGTACTGTGGGGGGAGGGGTTCTGATCACTCTTATTGATACATGTGGGGTCCCCCTTTAGAGGAGATTGGCGGGGGGGGGGGTGGGTACTGTGGGGGAGGGGTTCTGATCACTCTTATTGATACATGTGGGGTCCCCCTTCAGAGGAGATTAGCGGGGGGTACTGTGGGGGGAGGGGTTCTGATCACTCTTATTGATACATGTGGGGTCCCCTTTTAGAGGAGATTGGCGGGGGGTACTGTGGGGGGAGGGGTTCTGATCACTCTTATTGATACATGTGGGGTCCCCTTTTAGAGGAGATTGGCAGGGGGGGGGGGGTACTGTGGAGGGAGGGGTTCTGATCACTCTTATTGATACATGTGGGGTCCCCCTTCAGAGGAGATTAGCGGGGGGTACTGTGGGGGGAGGGGTTCTGATCACTCTTATTGATACATGTGGGGTCCCCCTTTAGAGGAGATTGACGGGGGGTACTGTGGGGGGAGGGGTACTGATCACTCTTATTGATACATGTGGGGTCCCCCTTTAGAGGAGATTGGCGGGGGGTACTGTGGGGGGAGGGGTTCTGATCACTCTTATTGATACATGTGGGGTCCCCCTTCAGAGGAGATTAGCGGGGGGTACTGTGGGGGGAGGGGTTCTGATCACTCTTATTGATACATGTGGGGTCCCCCTTTAGAGGAGATTGGCGGGGGGTACTGTGGGGGGAGGGGTTCTGATCACTCTTATTGATACATGTGGGGTCCCCCTTTAGAGGAGATTGGCGGGGGTACTGTGGGGGGAGGGGTTCTGATCACTCTTATTGATACATGTGGGGTCCCCCTTCAGAGGAGATTAGCGGGGGGTACTGTGGGGGGAGGGGTTCTGATCACTCTTATTGATACATGTGGGGTCCCCCTTTAGAGGAGATTGGCGGGGGGTACAGTGGGGGGAGGGGTTCTGATCACTCTTATTGATACATGTGGGGTCCCCCTTCAGAGGAGATTAGCGGGGGGTACTGTGGGGGATGGGTTCTGATCACTCTTATTGATACATGTGGGGTCCCCTTTTAGAGGAGATTGGCGGGGGGTACTGTGGGGGGAGGGGTTCTGATCACTCTTATTGATACATGTGGGGTCCCCCTTTAGAGGAGATTAGCGGGGGGTACTGTGGGGGGAGGGGTTCTGATCACTCTTATTGATACATGTGGGGTCCCCCTTTAGAGGAGATTGGCGGGGGGTACTGTGGGGGAGGGGTTCTGATCACTCTTATTGATACATGTGGGATCCCCTTTAGAGGAGATTGGCGGGAGGTACTATGGGGGGAGGGGTTCTGATCACTCTTATTGATCCTCTTTAGACACATAAAAGTTACATTGTATCTCCAGTAAGTGTGGGAAGTTTCTCGGCTGTCCCCCCCCCCGGACTGCGCAGGAAAACCATTACGGCGATGGCGAGCGCGTGGAGATCAGTTAATGGATTTGCCCCGCCGCTCCGCCGCCCTCTCCGCCGCTAATCCCACTTAAGGTCGCCTCGTCTCGTTTGGACGTCCGTCATCTTTTTATAAACGTGTCACCTCCAGGGATCGTCTCTCAGCGGGGGAGGGGAGGGGGGGAGAACAATGGCCCCTCGATGACAATAGCTCATATCTGATGCTGTAACACAATAATTATACCAGCAGCTCATTCTCTGCCGCCAGCTGTCCGGCCGCGGCCAAATATGGAGGTGTCAGCCCCCCCCCCCATCATCAGAGAGCGGGGGAGGGGGGGGACCCCGGCCCTTATATTGGTCGGCCATAGGGGGGGACCCGGCACAGGGAAGGCAGCAGAGGGTCTCGGAGACGCCAACAATGGAGGCCATCAAAAAGAAGATGCTGATGCTGAAGCTGGACAAGGAGAACGCGCTGGACCGCGCCGAGCAGGCCGAGACCGAGCAGAAGCAGGTGGAGGAGAAATGCAAACAGGTAACCGACCTGCCCCGCGGGGGAGGGGTCAGGTGTCCTACCAGTCAGTGATCAGACTGTACATTGTAACTTTGTAGAAGGAAGAGGAGTCATTTCCTCAGTCTCCCCTCCCCCAGTGATCAGACTGTACATTGTAACTTTGTAGAAGGAGGCATGTCCTCAGTCTCCCCTCCCCCAGTGATCAGACTGTACATTGTAACTTTGTAGAAGGAGGAGGAGTCATTTCCTCAGTCTCCTCCCCCAGTGATCAGACTGTACATTGTAACCTTGTAGAAGGAGGAGGAGTAATTTCCTCAGTCTCCCCTCCCCCAGTGATCAGACTGTACATTGTAACTTTGTAGAAGGGGGAGGAGTCATTTCCTCAGTCATGGTACATATAGGGGGTGACCTCTGACCTCTGTGTCCCGCAGTTGGAGGACGATTTGGTGTCGATGCAGAAGAAGTTGAAGGGGACGGAGGACGAGTTGGACAAATACTCGGAAGCCCTGAAAAATGCCCAGGAGAAGCTGGAGGTGGCTGAGAAAAAGGCGGCTGATGTACGTAGAGCTCTGGGGGGTTCCGGGGGTCTGGGTGGGGGAGGTGTTTTGGGGGGTCTTGGGTGGGTGAGGGGTTCTGAGGTGGGGGGGGGTCTGGGTGGGGGAGGTGTTTTGGGGGGGTCTTGGGTGGGTGAGGGGTTCTGAGGTGGGGGGTCTGGGTGGGGGAGGTGTTTTGGGGGGCTGAGGTGGGTGAGGGGTTCTGAGGTGGGGGGGTCTTGGTCGGGGGGTTCTGAGGTGGGGGGGTCTGGGTGGGGGAGGTGTTTTGGGGGATCTTGGTGGGTGAGGGGTTCTGAGGTGGGAGGGGGTCTGGGCGGGGGAGGTGTTTTGGGGGTCTTGGTGGGTGAGGGGTTCTGAGGTGGGGGGTCTGGGCGGGGAGGTGTTTTGGGGGTCTTGGTGGGTGAGGGGTTCTGAGGTGAGGGGGTCTTGGTCGGGGGGTTCTGAGGTGGGGGGGTCTGGGTGGGGAGGTGTTTTGGGGGATCTTGGTGGGTGAGGGGTTCTGAGGTGGGAGGGGGTCTGGGCGGGGGAGGTGTTTTGGGGGTCTTGGTGGGTGAGGGGTTCTGAGGTGGGGGGGTCTTGGTCGGGGGGTTCTGAGGTGGGGGGGGGGTCTGGGTGGGGAGGTGTTTTGGGGGATCTTGGTGGGTGAGGGGTTCTGAGGTGGGGGGTCTGGGCGGGGGAGGTGTTTTGGGGGTCTTGGTGGGTGAGGGGTTCTGAGGTGGGGGGGGGGGGGTCTGGGCGGGGGAGGTGTTTTGGGGGGTCTTGGGGGATGAGGGGTTCTGAGGTGGGGGGGTCTGGGCGGGGGAGGTGTTTTGGGGGGTCTTGGGTGGGTGAGGGGTTCTGAGGTGGGGGGTCTGGGCGGGGGAGGTGTTTTGGGGGGCTTGGGTGGGTGAGGGGTTCTGAGGTGGGGGGTCTGGGCGGGGGAGGTGTTTTGGGGGGTCTTGGGTGGGTGAGGGGTTCTGAGGTGGGGGGGTCTGGGTGGGGGAGGTGTTTTGGGGGGCTGAGGTGGGTGAGGGGTTCTGAGGTGGGGGGGTATGGGCGGGGAGATGTTTTGGGGGTCTTGGTGGGTGAGGGGTTCTGAGGTGGGGGCTCTGGGCGGGGAGGTGTTTTGGGGGGCTTGGGTGGGTGAGGGGTTCTGAGGTGGGGGGATCTGGGCGGGGGAGGTGTTTTGGGGGGCTTGGGTGGGTGAGGGGTTCTGAGGTGGGAGGGGGTCTGGGCGGGGGAGGTGTTTTGGGGGTCTTGGTGGGTGAGGGGTTCTGAGGTGGGGGGGGTCTGGGCGGGGAGGTGTTTTGGGGGTCTTGGTGGGTGAGGGGTTCTGAGGTGAGGGGGTCTTGGTCGGGGGGTTCTGAGGTGGGGGGTCTGGGTGGGGAGGTGTTTTGGGGGATCTTGGTGGGTGAGGGGTTCTGAGGTGGGAGGGGGTCTGGGCGGGGAGGTGTTTTGGGGGTCTTGGTGGGTGAGGGGTTCTGAGGTGAGGGGGTCTTGGTCGGGGGGTTCTGAGGTGGGGGGTCTGGGTGGGGAGGTGTTTTGGGGGATCTTGGTGGGTGAGGGGTTCTGAGGTGGGAGGGGGTCTGGGCGGGGGAGGTGTTTTGGGGGTCTTGGTGGGTGAGGGGTTCTGAGGTGGGGGGGGTCTGGGCGGGGAGGTGTTTTGGGGGGTCTTGGTGGGTGAGGGGTTCTGAGGTGAGGGGGTCTTGGTCGGGGGGTTCTGAGGTGGGGGGGTCTGGGTGGGGAGGTGTTTTGGGGGATCTTGGTGGGTGAGGGGTTCTGAGGTGGGAGGGGGTCTGGGCGGGGGAGGTGTTTTGGGGGTCTTGGTGGGTGAGGGGTTCTGAGGTGGGGGGGTCTTGGTCGGGGGGTTCTGAGGTGGGGGGGTCTGGGTGGGGAGGTGTTTTGGGGGATCTTGGTGGGTGAGGGGTTCTGAGGTGGGGGGTCTGGGCGGGGAGGTGTTTTGGGGGTCTTGGTGGGTGAGGGGTTCTGAGGTGGGGGGTCTGGGCGGGGGAGGTGTTTTGGGGGGTCTTGGGGGATGAGGGGTTCTGAGGTGGGGGGGGGTCTGGGCGGGGGAGGTGTTTTGGGGGGTCTTGGGTGGGTGAGGGGTTCTGAGGTGGGGGGTCTGGGCGGGGGAGGTGTTTTGGGGGGCTTGGGTGGGTGAGGGGTTCTGAGGTGGGGGGTCTGGGCGGGGGAGGTGTTTTGGGGGGTCTTGGGTGGGTGAGGGGTTCTGAGGTGGGGGGGGTCTGGGTGGGGGAGGTGTTTTGGGGGGCTGAGGTGGGTGAGGGGTTCTGAGGTGGGGGGGTATGGGCGGGGAGATGTTTTGGGGGTCTTGGTGGGTGAGGGGTTCTGAGGTGGGGGCTCTGGGCGGGGAGGTGTTTTGGGGGGTCTTGGGGATGAGGGGTTCTGAGGTGGGGGGATCTGGGCGGGGGAGGTGTTTTGGGGGGCTTGGGTGGGTGAGGGGTTCTGAGGTGGGGGGGTCTGGGTGGGGGAGGTGTTTTGGGGGGTCTTGGGTGGGTGAGGGGTTCTGAGGTGGGGGGGGGTCTGGGTGGGGGAGGTGTTTTGGGGGGCTGAGGTGGGTGAGGGGTTCTGAGGTGGGGGGGTATGGGCGGGGAGATGTTTTGGGGGTCTTGGTGGGTGAGGGGTTCTGAGGTGGGGGCTCTGGGCGGGGAGGTGTTTTGGGGGGTCTTGGGGGATGAGGGGTTCTGAGGTGGGGGGATCTGGGCGGGGGAGGTGTTTTGGGGGGCTTGGGTGGGTGAGGGGTTCTGAGGTGGGGGGGGGCTGGGCGGGGGGGGAGGTGTTTTGGGGGGTCTTGGTGGGTGAGGGGTTCTGAGGTGGGGGGTCTGGGTGGGGGAGGTGTTTTGGGGGGCTGAGGTGGGTGAGGGGTTCTGAGGTGGGGGGTCTTGGTCGGGGGGTTCTGAGGTGGGGGGGTCTGGGCGGGGAGGTGTTTTGGGGGGGCTTGGTCGGGGGGTTCTGAGGTGGGGGGTCTGGGTGGGGGAGGTGTGCTGGGGGGTCTTGGTCGGGGGGTTCTGGGGTGGGGGGGTCTGGGCGGGGAGGTGTTTTGGGGGGGCTTGGGTGGATGAGGGGTTCTGAGGTGGGGGGACTGGGTGGGGAGGTGTTTTGGGGGGTCTTGGTCGGGGGGTTCTGAGTTGGGGGGGTCTGGGTGGGGGAGGTGTTTTGGGGGGCTCGGGTGGGTGAGGGATCCTGGTGGGGGGGGTGGAGGCTTTGTGAGGAAGGGGTTGGAGAGACATCTTGAGGGATTTTCAGATTTTTCGGGTTTTTCAAGTTTTTGGATTTACGAATTTTCGGAAAAATGTGTTCAGTCGAAAACTTCCGAATTAACGAATTTGTCGAAATTCGTCAAAAAAATATTTCGGAGATAATCGAATTGCACATGTCTAATAAGAACATTGTATAATGTACAGCCGGCTTTACAGACATGGAATTGTAAATAAAAAAAAAAATCCCTTCATCTGTATTTCTACAAGCTCATCCTCTGTATTAGAGAAAGACAATGGGGGGGATGCTGTACCGAATTCTGTCCACTAGGTGTCAGCAGCGTTCCCCTTCCTAAGAGCTCGGAATTCAGGCGGGACCCCGCAGTACCAGATCCTGACCACTAGATGTCACCCCCCCACCTCTTCCTTCCATGCGGTGTCTAAGGCGGGGCCCCGCAGTACCTCGCGCTGGCCGCCAGGTGTCGGGCTTGTAGGGCGTGGCGGGCGGAAGTGGGGGTCGCGCGCGGAGCGGAAGTGCGGGGTGTTCAGTCAGAAGAGGGACGGCGGAGGAGGAAGATGTCCGGCGGGGGGATGAGCAGCATTGAGGCGGTGAAGAGGAAGATCCAAGTCCTCCAACAACAGGCCGATGAGGCGGAGGAGCGGGCCGAGAAGCTGTGCCGGGAGGTGGAGGGCGAGCGCCGGGCCCGGGAGCAGGTGACCCGAAATTCACACCCGAAATCACACCCACACTGCACTATACAGGGGCTGGTGACCCGAAATCCACACTTCACCCCGAAATCACACCCGAATCTCACACCTCACCCCGAAATCACACCCACACTGCACTATACAGGGGCTGGTGACCCGAAATCCACACCTCACCCCGAAATCACACCCGAATCTCACACCTCACCCCGAAATCACACCCACACTGCACTATACGGGGGCTGGTGACCCGAAATGTACCCTTTACAGGGGCTAGTGACCCTGAAAATGACACCTAAATATCACACTTAAGGGACTGGTAACCTGAAAATTACACTGTACATGGACGGGTGGTAGAGGGACGGGCGACCCCTCTCCCCGATAGGCCCCGCGCGGTAGAGGGACGGGCGACCCCCCCCCCCCCCCTCTCCCCGATAGGCCCCGCGCGGGAGAGGGACGGGCGACCCCTCTCCCCGATAGGCCCCGCGCGGTAGAGGGACGGGCGACCCTCTCCCCGATAGGCCCCGCGCGGTAGAGGGACGGGCGACCCCCCCTCTCCCCGATAGGCCCCGCGCGGTAGAGGGACGGGCGACCCCCCCCTCTCCCCGATAGGCCCCGCGCGGTAGAGGGACGGGCGACCCCCCTCTCCCCGATAGGCCCCGCGCGGTAGAGGGACGGGCGACCCCCCTCTCCCCGATAGGCCCCGCGCGGTAGAGGGACGGGCGACCCCCCCTCTCCCCGATAGGCCCCGCGCGGTAGAGGACGGGCGACCCCCCCCTCTCCCCGATAGGCCCCGCGCGGTAGGAGGGACGGGCGACCCCCCCCCCTCTCCCCGATAGGCCCCGCGCGGTAGAGGGAGGGGCGACCCCCCCCCTCTCCCCGATAGGCCCCGCGCGGTAGAGGGACGGGCGACCCCCCCCTCTCCCCGATAGGCCCCCCCCCGCGCGGTAGAGGGACGGGCGACCCCCCCCTCTCCCCGATAGGCCCCGCGCGGTAGAGGGACGGGCGACCCCCCCCCTCTCCCCGATAGGCCCCGCGCGGTAGAGGGACGGGCGACCCCCCTCTCCCCGATAGGCCCCGCGCGGTAGAGGGACGGGCGACCCCCCCCCTCTCCCCGATAGGCCCCCGCGCGGTAGAGGGACGGGCGACCCCCCCCTCTCCCCGATAGGCCCCGCGCGGTAGAGGACGGGCGACACCCCTCTCCCCGATAGGCCCTGCGCGGTAGAGGGACGGGCGACCCCCCCCCTCTCCCCGATAGGCCCCGCGCGGTAGAGGGGACGGGGGCGACCCCCCCCCCCTCTCCCCGATAGGCCCCGCGCGGTAGAGGGACGGGCGACCCCCCCCCCCTCTCCCCGATAGGCCCCGCGCGGGTAGAGGGACGGGCGACCCCCCCCCCCTCTCCCCGATAGGCCCCGCGCGGTAGAGGGACGGGCGACCCCCTGAGCCCCGCGGGGTAGAGGGACGGGCGACCCCCCCCCTCTCCCGATAGGCCCCGCGCGGTAGAGGGACGGGCGACCCCCCCCCCCTCTCCCCGATAGGCCCCGCGCGGTAGAGGGACGGGCGACCCCCCCCCCTCTCCCCGATAGGCCCCGCGCGGTAGAGGGACGGGCGACCCCCCCCCCTCCCCCTCCCCCCCCCCCCCTAGGCCCCCCGCCCCTCCCCCCCCCCCCCGCTCCCCCCCCCCTCCCCCCCTCCGACCTCCCCCCCCCCTCCCCCCCCCCACCCCCCTCCCCCCCCTCCTCCCTCCCCTCCCCCCCCCCTCACCCCCCCACGTCCCGACCCCCCCCCCCCCCCTCCCCCCTCTCCCCCAGATAGGCCCCGCGCGGTTAGAGGGACGGGGCGACCCCCCCCCCCCCCGATAGGCCTCCCGCGGTCCGACCCCCCCTCCCGATAGGCCCGCGCGTAGGGGACGGCGCGGTAGAGGGCACGGGCGACCCCCCCCCTCTCTCCCCGATAGGCCCCGCGCGGCGAGACCCCCCCCTCTCCCCGAGGGTAGAGGACGGGCGACCTCTCCCCGATAGGCCCCGCGCGGTAGAGGGACGGGCGACCCCCGATAGGCCCCGCGCGGTAGAGGGACGGGCGACCCCCTCTCCCCGATAGGCCCCGCGCGGTAGAGGGACGGGCGACCCCCTCTCCCCGATAGGCCCCGCGCGGTAGAGGGACAGCGACCCCCCCCCCCCCCCCCCCAATAGTGTAGAGGGACGGGCACTATACTAACCCCCATATAAGGTGACCCCAATAATGTGAGGAAAGGGTGCAGGTCAGGTGATTTTTACACCCCATTCCCCACATCCCGGGACTGTGGGGGAGGGGACATTAGAGTGTAAGCTCCTCTGTACAGAGACTGATGTGACTGTGGGGGGAGGGGACATTAGAGTGTAAGCTCCTCTGTACAGAGACTGATGTGACTGTGGGGGGGGGGGAGGGGACATCAGAGTGTAAGCTCCTCTGTACAGAGACTGATGTGACTGTGGGGGAGGGGACATTAGAGTGTAAGCTCCTCTGTACAGAGAGACTGATGTGACTGTGGGGGGGGAGGGGACATTAGAGTGTAAGCTCCTCTGTACAGAGACTGATGTGACTGTGGGGGGGAGGGGACATTAGAGTGTAAGCTCCTCTGGTATAGAGACTGATGTGACTGTGGGGGGAGGGGACATTAGAGTGTAAGCTCCTCTGGTATAGAGACTGATGTGACTGTGGGGGGCGGGGACATTAGAGTGTAAGCTCCTCTGTACAGAGACTGATGTGACTGTGGGGGGGAGGGGACATTAGAGTGTAAGCTCCTCTGTACAGAGACTGATGTGACAGTGGGGGAGGGGACATTAGAGTGTAAGCTCCTCTGTACAGAGACTGATGTGACTGTTGGGGGGAGGGGACATTAGAGTGTAAGCTCCTCTGTACAGCGCTGTGGACTATGTCATGGGTTGTGCAGGGACAGTTGATCCGGTGGGGGGGGGGGGGATTAGTAGTTTATGTTCTCAGGGCGTGTCCTGTGATCTCAGTCTGGGTTGGGTCGTCTGTCGGTGTTCTCGGCGACGCCCTCTCACACTCTCCTCTGCAAAGCTCCGCCTTCTCTGAGCTCCACGAATGACATCATTAAAGGAGAACGAATCCAAAAATTCCTCCACATGACTTTATGAATCTCTGAGATCTGCAGACACAATGTAACAATATTATATGTTGGAGATCTTTCACATTTCCTGCAGCCTCTTTGCTGCCACTTCCTGTCTTCCATGCCCCCCCCCCCGGCGCTGTGGGAGGGACACTACTACGGGTAGGAAGGGGTTAATGTGGAGATTTACTGATCGGGTTTAAATCTTCTAACAAGTAATGAGCTTATTTCTAATTCTTGTTTGTTTTTTCTTTCACCCAATTTGTGCCCCTTGCTTCCCCTTCTGGGGGGGGGGACGACTTTGCCCCCTTGCTTCCCCTTCTGGGGGGGGGGACGACTTGGCCCCCTTGCTTCCCCTTCTGGGGGGGGGGACGACTTGGCCCCCTTGCTTCCCCTTGTGGGGGGGGGGGGGACTTGGCCCCTTGCTTCCCCTTCTGGGGGGGGGGACTTGGCCCCCTTGCTTCGCGTTCTGGGGGGGGGGGGATGGAGCTTGGCCCCCTTGCTTCCCCTTTCTGGGGGGGGGGGGGACTTGGCCCCCTTGCTTCCTTGCTGTCCCCTTCTGGGTGGGGGGGGGAACTTGGCTTCCCCTTGGGGGACGGGGGGGGGACTTGGCCCCTTCTGGGGGGGGGGGGGGACTTGGCCCCCTTGCTTCCCCTTCTGGGGGGGGGCGGGAACTTGGCCCCCTTGCTTCCCCTTCTGGGGGGGGGGGGACTTGGCCCCCTTGCTTCCCCTTCTGGGGGGGGGGGGGACTTTGGCCCCCTTGGCCCCCTATTGCTTATTGCTTTTTTCCCTTCTGGGGGGGGGGGGGGGACTTGGCCCCCTTGCTTCCCCCTTCGGGGGGGGGGGAAACCCTTGCCCCCTTGCTTCCCCTTCTACTTCCCCCTTGCTTCCCTTCTGGGGGGGGGGGGCTTCCCCTTCTGGGGGGGCGGGACTTGGCCCCCTTGCTTCCCCTTCTGGGGGGGGGGGGGGGGCTTGGCCCCCTTGCTTCCCCTTCTGGGGGGGGGGGGGGGGGGGGGGTGGGGGACTTGGCCCCCTTGCTTCCCCTTCTGGGGGGGGGGGGGGGGGGGGGAGATGGACTTGGCCCCCTTGCTTCCCCTTCTGGGGGGGGGGGGACTTGGCCCCCTTGCTTCCCCTTCTGGGGGGGGGGGGACTTGCCCCCTTGCTTCCCTTCTGGGGGGGGGGGGACTTGGCCCCCTTCTGCTTCCCCCCTTGCTTTGGCCCCCTTGCTTCCCCTTCTGGGGGGGGGGGGGGGGATTGGAGGGGGGGGCGGGGGGGGACTTGGCCCCCTTGCTTCCCTTCTGGGGGGGGGGGGACTTATCTTGGCCCCCTTGCTTCCCCTTCTGGGGGGGGGGGGGGACTTGGCCCCCTTGGGGAGGGGGACTTGGCCCCCATGCTTCCCCTTCTTGCTTCCCGTTCTGGGGGGGGGGGGGACTTGGCGCCCCTTGCTTCTTCTGGGGGGGGGGGCGTTATTGGGGGAACTTGGCGGGACTTGGCCCCCTTGCTTCCCCCCTTCTGGGGGGGGGGGGGGGGACTTGGCCCCCTTGCTTCCCCTTCTGGGGGGGAGGGTCACTTCATTATTGGGGGAGGCGGGATCACTGCTCATTAATGGGGGGGGGGGGCAGGGGGTCACTGCTGATTATTACAGGAGGAAGCGGACTTGTCTGGTAGATGATTTGGGACTTTCCTCGGCGCTGGCACGCCGTCCTTCCAGCGAGATCTTCAGGGATTTTCCTGTGTGAATGTTTGGAGTCCTCTCAGGGATCTCTCACACCCAGACAACACGTCTTCTGCCTTAGAGCAGACACAAGGCGGCTTTCTATGTGTGAGACGTTCCGCCCAGCCGGTTCCTCTCCTTCTTCCTTTTACAGTCAGGCGGGACTTTCACCTCCTGTCCCGGGAAAAGTCCCTATAAGTGTCGCCTTCATCGACCTGCCGGAAAGGTTGTGGCGTCTGGAGGGGGCGGGGCTCTGAGGAGGGTTAAAACTCTTTGTTTAATCTTCAGGATTTGTAGATTTGGGGGGGGGGGGTTTGTAGATTTGGGGGGGGGGGGGATATGCCAGGTTTACTCCCGTCAGCCCTCTGCAGATGTCGCCTCGATGCGACGTACGCCCATCAGCGGCTGCCATGGCAACCACCAGACGGGGACGGGGGCTGCCTGCTTCAGTCTTGGTCTGGCCACATGTTGCCATTCAGGCGGCTCTCGTGTTTTTTCTTTTTTTTTTTTGTTGGCCGTATTTCCAAATTAAAGATCGAACGTTGGAAAACAATCCAATGTCTGCTGATTGTGTGCAGATTGCACTGGTAATGCGCACATTATGTGGTGGGGGGGGGGGGGGTTGGGGGGCTTTTAAAGGAATAGGACGTGTGGCAATGGTGGAAGGAATAATTAACGTTCCAAATCCAATTAGAATTGAGTATTCCCGGTGGTGCATGCTGGGAGTTGCTGTTCCTCTCTATGGCCGTCTATGGGAAGCCGATTTCATTGTTGGGTTGGTGTGATCAGACTTCCTGTGTCCTCCTTCTCCTCCTCCTCCTCCTCCTCCCCTCCTCCTCACACCCTCCCCGCAGCTTCCTTTTTGGTTTCTATAGAGATAATTTGGAGGAATTTAACCCCCAGCACATCCCAGGCCTCTTCCTGACAGGCGTGTTCCTCCGCCATGGGAGGGGGGGGGGAGGGGGTTAATGACATGCGGCCTTCCAGAGACCAGAAAAACCGGCTTCTTATCTGTCTGGATTCATTTATATTCTGCACTGTGGGGGTGTGCAGGCTGCGAGGATGGGACTCCAACCGTGTCTGTGTGTGGGAGTTTACATGTGTATGTAGTGAACAAAGCTAATCTAGAATACCTGGCCGAGAGGTGCCAGGGCCCGGCGGGGGGGGGGGCGGGCTGGCCGAGAGGTGCCAGGGCCCGGCGGGGGGGGGGGGGGGGGCTGGCCGAGAGGTGCCAGGGCGCGGGGGGGGGGGGGGGGGGGCGGGCTGGCCGAGAGGTGCCAGGGCCCGGGGGGGGGGGGGGGGCTGGCCGAGAGGTGCCAGGGCCCGGCGGGGGGGGGGCCGAGAGGTGCCAGGGCCCGGCGGGGGGGGGGGCTGGCCGAGAGGTGCCAGGGCCCGGCGGGGGGGGGCTGGCCGAGAGGTGCCAGGGCCCACGGCGGGGGGGGGGGGCTGGCCGAGAGGTGCCAGGGCCCACGGCGGGGGGGGCTGGCCGAGAGGTGCCAGGGGCCCACGGCGGGGGGGGCTGGCCGAGAGGTGCCAGGGCCCACGGTGGGGGGGGGGGGGCGGGCCGAGAGGTGCCAGGGCCCACGGAGGGGGGGGGGGGGGCGGGCCGAGAGGTGCCAGGGCCCACGGCGGGGGGGGGCGGGCCGAGAGGTGCCAGGGCTCACGGCGGGGGGGCGGGCCGAGAGGTGCCAGGGCCCACGGCGGGGGGGGGCGGGCCGAGAGGTGCCAGGGCCCACGGCGGGGGGGGGGGCGGGCCGAGAGGTGCCAGGGCCCACGGCGGGGGGGGGCTGGCCGAGAGGTGCCAGGGCCCACGGCGGGGGGGGGGCGGGCCGAGAGGTGCCAGGGCCCACGGCGGGGGGGGGCGGGCCGAGAGGTGCCAGGGCCCACGGCGGGGGGGGCGGGCCGAGAGGTGCCAGGGCCCACGGCGGGGGGGGGCTGGCCGAGAGGTGCCGTACTTGCTTACCCCCTGCATACACTTACATGGGTGGGTCAAACTATATAAACATCCCATTCACAGTTTACAGACCTCATAACCTGTTTGAATGAGGCCCATCAACTGTAGACACCAGAGCTTCACCGAGCGGGCCCTGCTGGCCCAGGGCAGCTCTGTCCGGGGGGCCCTAGCACATCTAGGCTGGCCCCTGCCACCTCTCGGTCAGCCCTGTTGGCCCCTGGCACCTCTTGGTCAGCCCTGGCAGAATAGGTTAGCCCTAGGGCAGGGGGCCGTCCTATGTAGTGAACAAGGCTAACCTAAAATATCTGGGCGGGCTAACCTATTCTACCAAGGCTGACCGAGAGGTGGCAGGAGCTGACCTAGACATGCCAAGCTTGCTGACCCCTCCCCCCCTCCCCCCTGCATATACTTACATGGGCAGCCTGCACACAGCACATGGTGGGTCAAACTGTATAAACCTCCCATTCACGCTTTACAGACCTCATCACCTGTAGACACCAGAGCTTTACAGCCAGATCGAGCGGGCCCTGCCGGCCCATGTTAGCCCTGCCCAGGGCCCTGGCACATGTAGGGCGGCCCCTGCCACCTGTCGGTCAGCCCTGATAGAATAGGTTAGCCCTAGGGCAGGGGCTGTCCTAGATGTGCCAGGGCCCGCTCGATCTGGCTGTGAAGCCCTGGTGTCTATGGGAGGTTTATACAGTTTGAGCCACCATGTGCTGTGTGTAGGCTGCCCATATAAGTGGTATGCAGGGGGGTCAGCAAGCTTGCCGGGCCCTGCCACCTCTCGTCGGCCCATAGGCTGCCCATGTAAGTGTATGCAGGGGGGTCAGCAAGCTTGGCACGTCTAGGTTGGCCCCCTGCCACCTCTCGGTCAGCCCTGGTAGAATAGGTTAGCTCTTCCAGTCCATTAGGTTATTCTAGGTTAGCCTTGTATACTACATACATACACAAGTGTATGCAGGGGGTCAGCAACCTCGGCACTCTAGTTTCTTGTACTACAAGTCCCATGAGGCATTGCAAGACTGAGTGACAGACATGACTCCCAGAGGCATGATGGGATTTGTATTTGCAGCAGAGCTGGGGTGGGGGTGGACATTGGCATACCAGCTCTGCTGCAAATACTACTTGGGCCGCTCCATGCTGCATTAGGAGGGAGGGAAGGGGTGGGGGGTCTCGGCACTCCAGCTTTAGAAGTATCTACAAATCCCATAATGTCTGTGGCTCAGTCCTGGGACTTGTAGTACTTGCAACAGTTGGAGTTCTGAGGTTGCCAACCCCCCCCCCCCCCCCCCCCTCGCATTGGAGTATATGATGTTTGGCCACGCTGTGTCTCCTGGAGTGATCACGTTGTTCTCTAGAACACGCCGGTGTCACTAATAGAAACCGAAGAGCTGACAGTCATATCTGAAATCCACTGGGGTTTTTTTTTTTTTTTTTTTTTTTAACCACAATATCCTGCCCAGCCCCCATCGGATTTGTAGTGACGTCTCCCCTTCTGCCGTCCTCATCTGATCAGTTAATTGCAGTGATGATGTTCCCTTATTAAGCCTTCTGCACTCTCTGCTGGCTGTGGGCCCACAATGCACCGGGCCAGGTCGCCATATGTGAAGGGGGAAGGTGACAACAAGGTGGCATGCAGGTCCATTCATTTACATTGCTGTCTAGTAGAGACACCACCCTGCCCCCCCCCCAACTGTCCTTGTATTGCTGTCTAGTAGGGACTCCACCCCCCCCCCCCCCAACTGTTCTTATATTGCTGTCTAGTAGGGACACCACCCTCCCCCCCCCAACTGTTCTTATATTGCTGTCTAGTAGGGACACCACTCCACTCCTCCCCTCCAACTGTCCTTGTATTGCTGTCTAGTAGACACCACCCTGCCCCCCCCCCCCAACTGTCCTTGTATTGCTGTCTAGTAGACACCACCCTGCCCCCCCCAACTGGTCTTGTATTGCTGTCTAGTAGAGATACCACCCTGCCCCCCCCCCTCCCAACTGTTCTTATATTGCTGTCTAGTAGAGACCTGCCCCCCCCCCCCAACTGTCCTTGTATTGCTGTCTAGTAGACACCACCCTGCCCCCCCCCCCAACTGTCCTTGTATTGCTGTCTAGTAGACACCACCCTGCCCCCCCCAACTGGTCTTGTATTGCTGTCTAGTAGAGACACCACCCTGCCCCCCCCCTCCCAACTGTTCTTATATTGCTGTCTAGTAGAGACCTGCCCCGCCCCCAACTGTCCTTATATTGCTGACTAGTAGAGACACCACTCCGCCCCTTTATTATTATTATTATTATTATTTATTTTCTTGGTTTCAAACCCACTAAGTTAAAGAAGAGGGGGGGGGATGGAGGGGCTCACACATGTCTTAAAATGAATGCGGACTTGCCTGCCCCCTGTGTAAGCTCCAAGTGGTTTTGGTAGAAGCTTGCACAGAGCTGAGGAGCCTAACCCCACCCCTCTGTGACAGCACTCGGCCTGATGATTGGCCGATCAAATCAGCACTGCATGATGGGAAGAAGTTGCACTACCAGAAGTACTTGGGTGAATTTGTGTGTTCAGTATCAGTATTCAGTTAACCCCCTTCTCCTTCAGCAATCCACCCCTTGTGGGCAAACACAGCCCCTAGGGGTACACTGCACTCCACTTGTGTGTATGAGGCCTACGTTTTTAGAGGAAGGTGGGTGGCATAGACAGTGGGGGGACCAATAACCTACATGGGGTGAGGCTGCCATTGACAATGGAGTAACTGACCTCGAAAATCACATGACAAACCCCCAACACCACCACCACCACCACCGTCCAACATTCTTTACCTCCTGCCCATTGGTGTATTCAATCCAGTATTTGTCTGACCGCATTTTGTTTTCTCTTCCAGGCTGAAGCTGAAGTGGCATCGCTCAACCGCCGCATCCAGCTGGTAGAGGAGGAGCTGGACCGCGCCCAGGAACGCCTTTCCACCTCCTTGCAAAAGTTGGAGGAGGCGGAGAAATCGGCAGATGAGAGCGAGAGGTGAGTGGCTGGGCAGAGCCAGATAGTGAACCCGCCTCCTTATTTGCATAGTTCTGGTTAAGGCCGGCGTCTGCCTACTGAGGGTTGGGAATTAACGCAAAATCGCGCAAACAGAAACACGCTGCCCTTTAGTTGGAGGGGGAGACACCTCTATGTGGAGGCTCTATGGTTGGAGGGAAGAGCGCTCTATGTGGAGGCTCTATGGTTGGAGGGAAGAGCGCTCCTATGTGGAGGCTCTATGGTTGGAGGGAAGAGCCCTCTATGTGGAGGCTCCCTGGTTGGAGGGAAGAGCCCTCTATGTGGAGGCTCCCTGGTTGGAGGGAAGAGCCCTCTATGTGGAGGCTCCCTGGTTGGAGGGAAGAGCCCTCTATGTGGAGGCTCCCTGGTTGGAGGGAAGAGCCCTCTATGTGGAGGCTCCCTGGTTGGAGGGAAGAGCCCTCTATGTGGAGGCTCCCTGGTTGGGAGGGAAGAGCCCTCTATGTGGAGGCTCCCTGGTTGGAGGGAAGAGCCCTCTATGTGGAGGTTCCATGGTTGGGAGGGAAGAGCCCTCTATGTGGAGGCTCCATGGTTGGGAGGGAAGAGCCCCTCTATGTGGAGGCTCCATGGTTGGGAGGGAAGAGCCCCTCTATGTGGAGGCTCCATGGTTGGGAGGGAAGAGCCCCTCTATGTGGAGGCTCCATGGTTGGGAGGGAAGAGCCCCTCTATGTGGAGGCTCCATGGTTGGGAGGGAAGAGCCCCTCTATGTGGAGGCTCCATGGTTGGGAGGGAAGAGCCCCTCTATGTGGAGGCTCCATGGTTGGGAGGGAAGAGCCCCTCTATGTGGAGGCTCCATGGTTGGGAGGGAAGAGCCCTCTATGTGGAGGCTCCATGGCTGGGAGGGAAGAGCCCCTCTATGTGGAGGCTCCATGGCTGGGAGGGAAGAGCCCCTCTATGTGGAGGCTCCATGGCTGGGAGGGAAGAGCCCCTCTATGTGGAGGCTCCATGGTTGGGAGGGAAGAGCCCCTCTATGTGGAGGCTCCATGGTTGGGAGGGAAGAGCCCCTCTATGTGGAGGCTCCATGGTTGGGAGGGAAGAGCCCCTCTATGTGGAGGCTCCATGGTTGGGAGGGAAGAGCCCCTCTATGTGGAGGCTCCATGGTTGGGAGGGAAGAGCCCCTCTATGTGGAGGCTCCATGGTTGGGAGGGAAGAGCCCCTCTATGTGGAGGCTCCATGGTTGGGAGGGAAGAGCCCCTCTATGTGGAGGCTCCATGGTTGGAGGGGGGGGGGTTGAAGACACCATTTTTGGTTGGCAGTGGCTGCCACAGCTGGTCACAATGAGGGATTTTTTTGTCAGTCGCACTTCGTAGTTGGCGTCTAATGATTCCAGTTTCCAGAAACGGCACAATAATGAAATGCCATCTCTCCGAAGTTCATTTTTTATCCCCCCCCCCATCATATGGCTCCTTAATGAAGATTCAGTACAAGAAGTCAGAAATTAAATGATTTCCGTTAATTTATCCGAGTCATGCCAAGTCACAGGATCCATCCGGAGTGTTTCTGTATCTTATTACCAGGGGGGGGGGGGGGGGACTGATGTGGCAGTGTGTGCCCAGTGATACTCCATTTAGCATTCGTGGTGGTAAATCTCTTCCAATCCTGGAGGCAGTGGAGGGAGCGTGACCAGTGATGGCCAATTAAATCTCTTCCAATCCTGGAGGCAGTGGGGGTTTATATATATATATATATTACACATACACACTTTTAGACTTCCAAATTTCCTGTGCAAATTACGTTTTTTTTTTTTTTTTTTAAAGTAGCATTCTGGTTTGGGGG
This sequence comes from Lithobates sylvaticus, assembly GCA_028564925.1. NCBI lineage: Eukaryota > Metazoa > Chordata > Amphibia > Anura > Ranidae > Lithobates > Lithobates sylvaticus. The sequence continues at coordinate 31,548,788 of CM053038.1, forward strand.
TAAAGGGTGGAGCACAGACTATGGGTGACGTCACCGCTCCAGGCTTTATCAGCCAACGTTGGAGCGTGCTCTCTTCTCCCCAACAGCTCTCCTCTCCCATGCACACAATGGCTGGGACTTGGGTGACGTCACCGCTCCAGTGTTTATCGGCTGTTGTCGGAGCATGCTCTCCTCTCCCTTACAGACAATGGTTGGGACATGAGAGCCTATGGGTGATGTCACAGCCCAAGGGTTTGTTGGAGCACTCTCTCCTCTCCCCAGCAGCTCGCCTCTCTCCCCTGCACACAATGGCTGGGACCTGAGCGCTTATGGTTGACGTCAGTGTTCCAGGCCTTACCAGCTGATGTCGGAGCGCTCTCCACTCTCCCCTGCAGCTCTCCTCTCCCCCCACAGACAATAGCTGGGACATGGGAGCTTATGGGTGACGTCGCCTCTCCACGCTTTACCAGGTGATGTCAGAGCGCTCTCCCCTGCAGCTCTCCTCTCCCTTACAGACAATGGCTGGCACATGGGAGCTTATGGGTGAGGTCACCCCTCCAGGCTTTACTATCTGTTGTTGGAGCATGCTGTCCTCCTTTCCCCTGCAGCTCTCCTCTCCCTTACCGGCAATGGCTGGGACGTGAGAGCCTATGGGGTGAGGTCACCGCCCAAGGGTTTATCAGCCAATGTCAGAGTGCTCTCTCCTCTCTCCTGCACACAATGGCTGGCACATGGGAGCTTATGGGTGACGTCGGTGTTACAGGCCTTACCAGCTTATGTCGGAGCGTTCTCCACTCTCCCCTGCAGCTCTCCTCCCCCCCCCCCCCCCCCCCCCCCACAGACCATGGCTGGCACATGGGAGCTTATGGGTGACGTTGCCTCTCCATGCTTACCAGGTGATGCGGGAGCGCTCTCTTCTCCCCTGCAGTCGCCACTGGCTGACACAGGAGGTCACATGACTGGAACGGAGTGGCCTGTAAATGGGGGGGACATTCTAGTTGGGTTTAGGCTTGAATCCTACTTTTAATGACCATGATGTCATCTCTTTAGACGGGAGAAAGCGGCTATGCCTGCACACGAGGAGGAGGGATTGATAAAAGCGCCAGTGTCACTACTTTTTTATTTGGGCGGCTCCAACCCCCCCCTCCCCCCCCCCCCCCAATCATTCACATTGTCTTCAATCATCGCCCCCCCCTTAGAGCCAGGATATGCCGGACCGTCCAGCGTTTCCTGTTAGTCAGGAAATTGTTAGCAGGATTTGGTGTGTTTAGATTCCACCATCTGTGATCCGGAATGTTCTCTCCGGCAGGTATGTGTATTCTCTAAACAGGGGATCTCCAAATCCCAGAAGGTGCTGGTTAGTCCGGTTCCCGTTATCACTGGCTGTCCGTTCACCCGTGACGGGGGTGGGTGTTAGCGGAGCTCCAGGCTCCCCACAAAACAAATTAAGTCAGCAGCTACTATGTACTGTAGCTGCTGGCATTTATTATATCAGGAAATGTACCTATTCAGGCACCCAGCAGTGTCCTCACCCGAGCCAATTCTCTATTTGGGTGCTGGCGCCGCCATCTTGACTAAGGGAAACCAGCAGTGAAGCCTTGAGGCTACACACAGCTGGTTTTCTACTGCACATGTGCAAAGTGCGCTGCGCTTTGTGAATGGGCCGAAGTCTTTTAAGTGGCTGCGGGGGAAGGGGGGGTACCCCCTCCAAAAAGGTGTCAAATGTGGCTGTGGGGGGGCAGACAAACGGATCTTCCTCTTTTGGGTGGAGCTCCACTTTAAAGTGAACCTGTGCTTCAATATCTTACAAAGCGTCCCATAAGCCCCAAATCCCAGGATGGTCCATACAGACTTGGCCCCTGTAGTTAAGCTTGGGGGGGGGGGCCCTCCCTTTATTGGTTGGCTTGTGGCTGGGGCCGGTAGGGAGCTAAACGCTTACTGAATCTACATAAGAGCATGCCAGATTTGGGGGTGTCCGGACTAATTCACCTAAATACCGGCTTTTAGGGTCAGTAGAAGGGGAAACCATTTTGGGGGGGGGGGGGGCACACTTAAAGCAAAACTTCAACCAGTAATGGTCAGAATAACGTTGTGTCCCCCGCTGTCTTCTGAGATGTCAGTCACCCCAGGAGGCAGTTGTACCGGTCACTCCCCCCTGTGTTATGGTCGAATAAGATCCTGAGATCTGTGCCGCCGGGTTTCGGCGTCTTTGAAGCCGGAATACCCCTTTAATCCTCCTGTCGGCGGCTTCTCCAGAACTGGTTTTGAAATCCTCCTGATGATGTCATTCTGAGCTTGTGGTCTAATCTGCAGCTAAACCAGTTGTGTTGCTGCATTACGACACATCCCGACTTGTCTGCCTTTTTTAATTGGCGCTTTTTACCTGTGACTGAGCGCGTGCGTGTGCCCGGCCGGGAGCGTCTCCGCCAACTGCAGCCTTTTTTATTACCGAAAATCAGGCTAATGTATCAGATATTGCTCTGCGCAGCATTCTTCCTCATCCCCCGACACGCCTTCATGGCTGCTCCTGGCTCTGGTCTCATGTTGGGTCGCTGTTGGCACAGCACATATCTCACGTTCTCTCTTCTGCCAGAAACAATCCTTTATTAGGTACGATTTATAATATGCCGGGAGATCTTGGCACGTAGTGTGCAGCCTGGATATCTGAACACGGATGGCCTAAAGATGTGCACAGATCCAGAATTTACTGTGGGGTGGATGATGGATGTGTGGCTCTGGGTCTAGCTCATTTAACCCCCTCCCCCAACCAGGGGCTTTTTATTTTGAGCAGAGTCCTGGAAATGCTGTCATACATGCTGACCCCAGGATTACGCCTTTTCTGATGTGTGCTTGTTCCCAGTCTGTGGCCAGACAGCCAGGCAATCTACATTTCCAGAATGAGTTCAGCTCTAGCCTGTCTCTAGCCTGTCTCTAGCCTGTCTCTAGCCTGTCTCTAGCCTGTCTCTAGCCTGTCTCTAGCCTGTCTCTAGCCTGTCTCTAGCCTGTCTCTAGCCTGTCTCTAGCCTGTCTCTAGCCTAGGGCTCGACAAACCCCGGGCGCCAGGTTGTAAATTTAAGATTTATATTGAAAATAAAGCTTTGTCAGTCGTTTAAAAAAAAAAAAAAAACTGCTCCTAACTTTTTTAGCTGGATCCTAGATTCCAAGCAAATTTGTCAATCCCTGCTCTAGCCTAGTGATGGCGAACCTTGGCACCCCAGATGTTTTGGAACTACATTTCCCATGATGCCTAATTACACTGCAGAGTGCATGAGCATCATGGGGAAATGTAGTTCTAAAACATCTGGGGTGTCAAGGTTTGCCGGCCTGTCTCTGGCCTGTCTCTGGCCTGTCTCTGGCCTGTCTCTGGCCTGTCTCTGGCCTGTCTCTGGCCTGTCTCTGGCCTGTCTCTGGCCTGTCTCTGGCCTGTCTCTGGCCTGTCTCTGGCCTGTCTCTGGCCTGTCTCTGGCCTGTCTCTGGCCTGTCTCTGGCCTGTCTCTGGCCTGTCTCTGGCCTGTCTCTGGCCTGTCTCTGGCCTGTCTCTGGCCTGTCTCTGGCCTGTCTCTGGCCTGTCTCTGGCCTGTCTCTGGCCTGTCTCTGGCCTGTCTCTGGCCTGTCTCTGGCCTGTCTCTCTCCAGCCTAGGGGGTCTCAAACTGGTGGCCCTCCAGCTGTTGCGGAACTACAATTCCCCTCATGCCTCTGCCTGAGGAAGCCATGCTTGTAACTGTCAGCCTTGCAATGCCTCATGGGACTTGTAGTTTCCCAACAGCTGGAGGGGACGCTAGCTTGAGACCCCTGCTAGCCTGTCTCTTGGAGGTTCTTCAGAGGTTCCCCTTTTTCTGTGGTGTTCCAATGGGTGCCCCCCCACGGGGACCTGCATTCTTGGGGGGGGGGGGGGGCACCCTTGTGGGCACGCTCCCAAGTCCCCCTGCTGCATCCATTGAATGCAAACCTGGAGACTTTACAACTCCTTTTTTGACCTAATGTTGTAACGAAATGTCCCACACTCCGCTTGAGTGCTCTCATATACCGCTTTCTCCCAGTCTGAATATAGATATCAGATATTCCAACCGCTGATGTTTGGTTGCTGAAAATTAACTGATTTATTTGAGGTGACACCCAAATATATACAGCAGGCTGACAATACAAACTGTAACCAGAAATCTAATTAACATGAGCTAGTTACCTAGTCTGGGTAGATGATTAGATGACTCGGAGATAAGACCTTTCAGGGTAGACTTGCCGTCTCCTAACTTACAATGCACATAAGTATAAACCCACCCCCCCAATAGTTTGGTAACAAAGGTGTGTTAATGAGCACAATATAAACTATTGGGTGAAAGACCCGGGCTTTCCAGATCTCACTAATCAGCATTCCTTTCACATACATCTGTACACTGAGGGGGGGGGGGGGGGGGGGGGGGGGGGGGGGGTCTTGCCATTGGGGACCAGACTCAAATATATTTGGTGTTTTCTCTTTTTTTCTCTTTCAGAGGGATGAAAGTCATTGAGAACCGAGCGCTCAAAGATGAAGAGAAGATGGAACTGCAAGAAATCCAGCTAAAGGAAGCCAAACACATAGCGGAAGAGGCAGACAGGAAGTATGAAGAGGTGAGAACCCCATTATTGGGTGATGACCGTCTTAGGTGTTTTCCGTTCTTAAACTCATTTTCTGCGATGTTGTAATGTCTTGGCCGTCCGGGACTCCCCTCCTCATTGGCTGAGAGACGACAGCGGGGCGCCATTGGCTCCCGCTGCTGTCAATTAAAGTTAGCCAGCGCATGAGAACAGAAAAGGGGTGTGGCCAGGCCATGGCTCCATGTCTGAATGGACACACAGAGCTGACTCGGCTCGGGTGCCCCCCATAGCAAGCTGCTTGCTGCTGTGGGGGGCACTCGATGGGAGGGACCAGAGGAATAGAAGGATTCTGGGCTGCTCTGTGCAAATCCACTACATAGAGGTAAATGTAACATGCTTGTTGTTTTTAATAAAAAAAAAAAGAGGGAGATACTTTATAATCACAACGCATGTGTGACGGCGAAAGGGCGGGCTTTAACCACTTGACCTCCAGGCTTTCTCTGCCACTTTTTGTTAATCATTTTTATTATATATATATATATATATATATGTATATGTTTTCCTGTCCCCTACCCCGCAGAGGGGTAGGGGACCCATCGGGTGTTCGGTGAAGCCGCAGAGGGGTAGGGGACCCATCGGGTGTCCGGTGAAGCCGCGGAGGGGTAGGGGACAGTGGTGTAGTGGTTAGCACTTTCACCTAGCAGTAATAGGGCCACTGGTTCAAATCCCGACCATGACACCTTCTGCCTGGAGTTTGCATGTTCTCCCTGTGCCTGCGTGGGTTTCCTCCGGGTACTCCGGTCTCCTCCCACACTCCAAAGACATGCTGGTAGGTTAATTAGATCCTGTCGATAAAATTGGCCAAATATGTGTATGTTGTATGTGTTTGTAAGTGTGTCAGGACCCCACAGGGCAAGGACCGCACTATACCACAGATGGACACCAGTGGCAAAAAGCGCCCTGAGGCGATTCAGTTCGCATAGGTTGCGCTATACAAGTCATTCATTCATCGGGTGTCCGGTGAAGCCGCAGAGGGGTAGGGGACACATCGGGTGTCCGGTGAAGCCGCAGAGGGGTAGGGGACACATTGGGTGTCTGGTGAAGCCGCAGAGGGGTAGGGGACACATTGGGTGTCTGGTGAAGCCGCAGAGGGGTAGGGGACACATCGGGTGTCCGGTGAAGCCGCAGAGGGGTAGGGGACACATCGGGTGTCCGGTGAAGCCGCAGAGGGGTAGGGGACACATTGGGTGTCTGGTGAAGCCGCAGAGGGGTAGGGGACACATCGGGTGTCTGGTGAAGCCGCAGAGGGGTAGGGGACACATCGGGTGTCTGGTGAAGCCGCAGAGGGGTAGGGGACACATTGGGTGTCTGGTGAAGCCGCAGAGGGGTAGGGGACACATTGGGTGTCTGGTGAAGCCGCAGAGGGGTAGGGGACACATTGGGTGTCTGGTGAAGCCGCAGAGGGGTAGGGGACACATTGGGTGTCTGGTGAAGCCGCAGAGGGGTAGGGGACACATTGGGTGTCTGGTGAAGCCGCAGAGGGGTAGGGGACACATTGGGTGTCTGGTGAAGCCGCAGAGGGGTAGGGGACACATTGGGTGTCTGGTGAAGCCGCAGAGGGGTAGGGGACACATTGGGTGTCTGGTGAAGCCGCAGAGGGGTAGGGGACACATTGGGTGTCTGGTGAAGCCGCAGAGGGGTAGGGGACACATTGGGTGTCTGGTGAAGCCGCAGAGGGGTAGGGGACACATTGGGTGTCTGGTGAAGCCGCAGAGGGGTAGGGGACACATTGGGTGTCTGGTGAAGCCGCAGAGGGGTAGGGGACACATTGGGTGTCTGGTGAAGCCGCAGAGGGGTAGGGGACACATTGGGTGTCTGGTGAAGCCGCAGAGGGGTAGGGGACACATTGGGTGTCTGGTGAAGCCGCAGAGGGGTAGGGGACACATCGGGTGTCCGGTGAAGCCGCAGAGGGGTAGGGGACACATCGGGTGTCCGGTGAAGCCGCAGAGGGGTAGGGGACACATTGGGTGTCTGGTGAAGCCGCAGAGGGGTAGGGGACACATTGGGTGTCTGGTGAAGCCGCAGAGGGGTAGGGGACACATCGGGTGTCCGGTGAAGCCGCAGAGGGGTAGGGGACACATCGGGTGTCTGGTGAAGCCGCAGAGGGGTAGGGGACACAGCCACTCTTGTAATTTACACACCCGCAGGGTTGCATTGCCCATTCAGTTGCTAGTGCCTGAAACATGTTATACTGACATTGCTATCCATGCAGAGCCTCCTCTCCTGACTTTTATAGCCGTTTATATAAAAACCCTTTTTTTATTTTTTAAATATGCAGCATTGCTCAGAATTCAGTGTTTGCATTTTTTTTCATGATCTCCGCTTATCTTGCAGGTGGCCCGTAAACTGGTGATCATCGAGGGCGATCTGGAACGCACAGAGGAGAGGGCAGAGCTGGCAGAGTCGTGAGTATCCCAAAACCCTCCAATCCCAGTGCATTGTTTGCCCCCGATTTTTTTTGTTACACAAGGCCTGAATAGATGAGTGGCAGGAGCCCCCTAGTGGCTGATTGTATTTATTCATTTTGGCTTTGTAGGTCAAGGGTAGCCTGCCGCCAGCACCTGATCCTATAGAATAGAACATTGTAGATAAAATCGTGCTTTACACATTATTATTACTTTTTTTTTTGAATTACTTGATTGTATATTTAACTATTAAATTCAGTTCTGTTGGGAGATGACACAAACCTGTCAGTAACTCTAATGGCACCGTGCAGGCTAATGCTTTTTATCCCACACGTCAGCCAGTGAGTAGTGATAGGCCAGTCCGGGAGGGGGATGGGGGGGGGGGGGGGGGGGGTATCGCCATTAAGAAGTGACTATATTACATGGTACTCCACCCTGGGATGCTTGTGGCCCTCGAGCAGCAGACCCTTTGCTTTTTCTCTCTCTCAAAGGACATTACTGAGACTGGAGAGAGCATTCAAAGGCCCTGCTGCCTGAGAGTCACATGCGGTCCTTGGTACTCCTAATCACTAATGGTCTCCTAAAGGCTGAAGGTTTCAATGTGCAGCCCCCCCCCCCTTCTTTTTAATGTGCCCCCCCCATATGTACGGCTTCTGTGACCGGCTAGAAATCAAAAGGAAGAACTCCGGACAGCCGCACACCGGGAAAATAAAATCCAAAGGGTTTATTTAAAAGCAAAAAGACACCACAATCCAAACACGGAAAAAAGGGGGGTACAGAGCTGACGCGTTTCGCACTGTATTTCAGTGCTTACTCATAGCGGTGACCGGCGCTGTGGTAGTTCATGCCGCACTGTCAATGTTAGACGTTCCATGTTATGATCGATAATGTGGGACCCGCAAGCTCTGAGGGGGGAGGGGGAGTGTTATAGAATATATTATATAGTTTATAAGAAATAATTTATTGCACATAACATGTTTCAGGCCTTGTGTGACTCCTCCCACTTTGCATGACTTTTGAATTTTGATGGTTTTGTTTTTGCCCTTCCTGTCCCTCCTGTTCCCGTCCCTGCGGCTTTGTTCCCGTGTGTTGTGTGGCTGACCGCGCCCCCCCTTCTCCAAACCCCACACCCCCCGTTCATCCGTATCCTGCGACCGCTAACCCAGCCGGGCCCGCGAGCTGGAGGAGCAGATCCGATCATTGGACCAGAACCTCAAGTGTTTGAATGCATCTGATGAAAAGGTACTGAAATGGTCTCCTCCAGGCTGCTCCCTTCTCTCCTCTGTCCTGTCCCTCCCCCCCCCCCCCCTCCCGCGGTACTCGCTGTGGTCTGTCCTCACTTCCTGCACTGTCACAACCTCCGGAGGGGTTTCCTTGCAGCTCTATAAACACAGCAAAGCAGAAGTGGCGCTGCGCGTCGATAAAGATACCAAAATTTTGAAACCAGAACAATGGTGACAGTGCAGGCGGTGAGGGGGGCGCTGGACTTTTTCTTCTTGTGATTTGTATCCTCTTATCTCTCCTGTGTCTCTTCTCTCCTCCTCTCTTCTCCTTTCCTCCTCTCCTCCTCTTTGCCCTCCGTCACTCCTCAGCAAATGTTCGGAGCTGGAGGGGGAGCTGAAGAATATCACCAACAACCTGAAGTCTTTGGAGGCTCAGGCAGAGAAGGTAAGTGTGTGCCAGACAAGGGGGGGGGGGGGGAGTCTCCTGCATGTTAATAAGAGAAATACAAGAGGGCGCCACCATCTAAGTGTAGATTTAACAAGGAAAAGGTTAAGTAGCACTCGCCGTGTTAGAAACGTGACGTATAACCCACGGAGGATCGAGCGACCGGCTACTGCAGAGACCAGCATTAAGGTGACCGGCCACTGCAGAGCTAGGCTGGGAAGCTACCGTTGAAGCAGGAGAGGCTGGAAAGCAAGCCATCTCCGATGGCAGGACAAACTACTTCCAGGTAGCACCAGATGGAACCGCTTCTCTTCGGCAGTGTCCCTACGTCCAGGGGGCATGACTAGCTTCTCTTCGGCAGTGTCACTACGTCCAGGGGGCATGACTAGCTTCTCTTCGGCAGTGTCACTACGTCCAGGGGGCATGACTAGCTTCTCTTCGGCAGTGTCACTACGTCCAGGGGGCATGACTAGCTTCTCTTCGGCAGTGTCACTACGTCCAGGGGGCATGACTAGCTTCTCTTCGGCAGTGTCACTACGTCCAGGGGGCATGACTAGCTTCTCTTCGGCAGTGTCACTACGTCCAGGGGGCATGACTAGCTTCTCTTCGGCAGTGTCACTACGTCCAGGGGGCATGACTAGCTTCTCTTCGGCAGTGTCACTACGTCCAGGGGGCATGACTAGCTTCTCTTCGGCAGTGTCACTACGTCCAGGGGGCATGACTAGCTTCTCTTTGGCAGTGTTACTACGTCCAGGGGGCATGACTAGCTTCTCTTCGGCAGTGTCACTACGTCCAGGGGGCATGACTAGCTTCTCTTCGGCAGTGTCACTACGTCCAGGGGGCATGACTAGCTTCTCTTCGGCAGTGTCACTACGTCCAGGGGGCATGACTAGCTTCTCTTTGGCAGTGTCACTACGTCCAGGGGGCATGACTACCCATTTTGGGGCAGCAGACTGCCTCTTTGTCAAGCCGTGTATCCGGTCCTAGGTCACCTAATGCACATAATGACAAAAACTAGAGAAAAGGGTTAAAATCCAAGTAGCACTCACTTCATCTGCATCTGTAGAGCGACCAGATACTGCAGAAAGGCGACTGGGCACTGCAGAGCTATGCTGGGAAGCTGCCGGTGAAGGAGGATAGGACTGTCAGGCAGGAATGCAAGCACTCTGATGGAAGGACAAGTGGCTTCCGGGTAGCATCAGCTGGCGCTGCTCAGCACTGCCTTTCTTCTGCAGTTTTGCTCCAGGGGGGTGTGGCTACGCGTTTTAGAGCAGACGGTCTCTTTGTCAAGCCGGGGAAACGCTTTTCAATATCTGGTTGTACCTGGTCCTAGGTCACTTAATGCACATAAAACAGGAGGGCGCCACTCTTTAGTGTGGATTAATGAGGAATGGGTTAAAATCCAAGTAGCACTCACTTCATTAAACGTGTGTTATATAGGAGGATCATCTGTAGAGCGACCAGATACTGCAGAGGCTGGCAGGAAGGCGACTGGGCACTGCAGAGATATGCTGGGAAGCTTCTGGTGAAGGAGGAGAGGACCGCTGGCACAGGCCAGAGTCGGGTCTCTTCAATGTCACTACGTCCGGGGGGGCGTGGCTACACGTTTTGGGGCAGCAGACTGCCTCTTTCAAGCTGGGGGAAACACCCTGCATAATCTGGTTGTATCAGTTTTGGAGCAGACGGTCTCTTTGTCAAGCCAGGGAAACTCTTTTCAGTATCTGGTTGTATCAGGTCCTTGGACACCTAATGCACATAAGACAAATACGAGAGGGCGCCACCATCTAAGTATGGATTCATGAGGAATGGGTAAAATCCAAGTAGCACTCCAATAAAAAAAATAATCCACTGTAGAGCAAGCATATTACTGCAGAGAGTTTTTAGCTGGCTTGACAAAGGGGCAGTCCTCTCCCGTGAAACGCGTAGACACTTTTATTGCGGTATTTTATCCCTTAATAAATCTACATTTATGTGGTGGCGCCCTCTTGTGTGTGTTTTTATTATGTGCATTAGGTGACCTAGGACCTGATTTTTCAGAGGAGCAGCAACCGCCTTTTTATGAGATTTAATCCTATCAATACTGTAGGGATAAGTCAGAGCTGTAGCTTTTCATTTTGTTTTCTCCTGCCCAATCATGGCTGCCTCTGGGGGCGCCCCTGTTGGGGGGGGGGGGGGGGGGCCCGTTTACCCTCGTGCAGCTTCCAGCAGTGCATTCCATCTACATCAGGGGTAGGCAACCTGGGGCCCTCCAGCTGGGGGGGGGGGGTGATGAGGAGGGGACCAAGGAAGGCAGAATATAAGATGATTAAACTTTCAACTCTAAAACTTTCTAAGGACTTGTTTTGCATTGTGATTGGTTTGTCTCTAGTCCTGACCATTGTGACATCATGGTGTGTTTTTTGTTTACATCGTCTCCTTTTTTTCTTTTCATCTTGCAGTATTCTCAAAAGGAAGACAAATATGAGGAAGAAATTAAGCTTTTGACAGACAAGCTAAAAGAGGTGAGTGTTGGATTTTAGCCTCCGTGTTCGGCCGGCCATAGTATATGTGATTTTATTTTTTTTATTATAACCATGGGTTGGTTGTGCTATTGTACTCTGACCATGGGGGGGGGGGTCTAATCGCTATCACAGTACAATGATCACTGCTGCCGGCTATAACCTGCAGCAGTGATCTTATGGGGGAAGAGACTGACAGGCTGGTTTTACCGATCAATAGATCGACTTCAATGCAACCAAACCTGCCCATAGATGGTTTCGAAGGAACCGGCTGAATGTCGATCGGTCTCTGGACAGCCCTGCCCCCTGAACAGGTCTCACTCGGGGGTTGTGGAAAAGCTTTGCTCTGGAATGTTCTGTGAGCCGGTCATTGACCAGCCCTCCATTACAATGCGGGGTGTGGAGGGGGTGTGGTGGACACGCTGAGCTAGAAGAGAGCCAACTAAAATAACAATTGTCTGGAAACGGGACGGCAGATGTTGCAGCTCAGCTTAGAGGACGTTTGGAAACTCCTCCTCCATGCTGCCTTTCTAAGCTGAAGGCTGAATACAGGTGAAGGTGTATATATAGGGTGCTGCTTAACCACTTCAGCCCCGGAAGGATTTACCCCCTTCCTGACCAGAGCACTTTTTGCAATTCGGCCAAGCGTTGCTTTAACTGACAATTGCACGGTCGTGAAGAAAACGCAATATTTCTTCTTTCTTCGCTTCTTCTCTCCTTATTCGCTTCTTCTCTCCCTCTTCTTCGCTTCTTCTCTCCCTCTTCTTCGCTTCTTCTCTCCCTCTTCTTCGCTTCTTCTCTCCCTCCTTCTACGCTTCTTCTCTCCCTCCTTCTACGCTTCTTCTCTCCCTCCTTCTACGCTTCTTCTCTCCCTCCTTCTACGCTTCTTCTCTCCCTCCTTCTACGCTTCTCTTCTCTCCCTCCTTCTACGCCTCTTCTCTCCCTCCTTCTACGCTTCTTCTCTCCCTCCTTCTACGCTTCTTCTCTCCCTCCTTCTACGCTTCTTCTCTCCCTCCTTCTTTCTTCTCTCCCTCCTTCTACGCTCCTTCTCTCCCTCCTTCTTCGCCTGTGGCATGAGTGCCACAGGCAGAGGCAGTTTTGCAACGGCCAGCCTTGCAGGAGGAATATGTTCCCAAAGTTGAACTTATCCTTTAAGAGGAAGATATATTGGGATGGGAACGGCAGGGGATTCTGTAGGCTTAGGGCAGGGGGCAGGCAACCTCGGCACCCCAGCTGCCTCGAGCAGTCATGGCTGAGATTGTCCAGGGTCTTGCAATGTCTCATGGGACTTGTAGTTCCGCAACAGCTGGAGGGCCGAGGTTGAGCACCCATGCCCTAAGCCCAGGGGTAGGCAACCTTGGCCCTCCTGTTGTGGTGAAACTACAAGTCCCATGATACATTGCAAGACCCTGACAATCACAGCCATGACTGCTAGAGGCAGAGATGGGATTTGTAGTTTCACCACAGCTGGTGTCCTGAGGTTGCCTGCCCCCTGCCGTCCCCATCCCAATATATCCTCCTTTTAAAGGATAAGTTCACCTTTTGGGAAGATGTTCCTCCCAGTTTTTGTAGGAGAAGAGTCTAGGTTTATCCCTCTTTCGCTGTCAGCTGGTCTTGCGATCATTGGTCTATGTGTGGCGTTCCGCTTTTTAGGTGGTCGTTTTTTCCTGGTTTGTATCATGTTTTAAAGTTCATGAAACAAATAATTTTAATTCTTTCATTTCTCGTCAGGCCGAGACCAGAGCAGAATTTGCCGAGAGGTCAGTCGCCAAACTTGAGAAAACCATTGACGATTTGGAAGGTAAGCCCCCCCCCCCCCCCCGGAATATTTGCCCCCTCCATAGGGTCTCTTAACATTGTCCATGTAACATTTTGTAGGAATTGCCATCTGACGGGACAGAATCGCTCCCATGCCAGCCAAACACTCTGTGAATTTTCCAGTTACATGTTTGGCGCGGTCATGGAAAAAAAAGAGCGCTGTGGAAACGCAGCCAAGATCCAGCAATAAAGGGGATATTCATAGAATGTTTATTAACCATGTTGGGAGCCGAGTGCTTTTTATCCTTTTTTAGGCCGAGGTCTGACATTTTCTCAGGGCAGTGCCTGGTTCCTGTATTCACCCCATTCATTCCCCTTCTCTCTCTCTGTCCCCCCCCATCCCCCCTCCAGATGAGCTATACGCCCAGAAGCTGAAGTACAAAGCGATTAGTGAGGAGCTGGACCACGCCCTCAATGATATGACTTCCATGTAAATACCGTGTGTGCTTGCCCAGGGTGGGGGCAGCTGGGCCGTGTTCAGGCGCGGCCGCCGTACTAACCTCGCCGTGTGTTCGCTGCCCAGCCTGCTTAATTACATTTTCACAGCGTGCCGAGGTGGGGCAGAGCTTGTGTGATCTCATCTGTCTGCCCCCCCCAAACAAGTTTTCTGCGTGTTTTATCACCACTAATAGTGTGACACGTGTGGCTTTATTTTATTTTTTGCTCCTCCCCAGCTTACCGCATGCTCCCCTCCAGTTCTTAAATCTCGCTTCTTTACCGATCGCTTTCTTCTTTTTCACGTAGATGAATGCAGCTCATCCCTCCAACAAGCCATCTGCTGCTGGACTCTTCCTCCTCCTCCGTCTCGCTCTCTCTCTGTTCTCCGTCTCATTCACTCCCTCCATTCTGTGATGAGATTGTACAAACTGTTTATAGGAAAAGAACTTTCTTTTATAAACTATGGAGTGACTGCGTCTTTGTCAGGGTGTCACTTGTTTTGGGAAGGTGAAGCGTTTTGTCCAGGGTGCGGTGCGGTGTGTGTCTCTATGTGCGTCTCTCTTCTCTGTCTGTGTGTGCGTCTCTCTCCTCTCTCCTCTGTCTCTGTGTGCGTCTCTCTCCTCTGTCTCTGTGTGTGCGTCTCTCTCCTCTGTCTCTGTGTGCGTCTCTCTCCTCTCCTCCTCTGTCTCTGCGTCTCTCTCCTCTCCTCCTCTGTCTCTGCGTCTCTCTCCTCTCCTCCTCTGTCTCTGCGTCTCTCTCCTCTCCTCCTCTGTCTCTGCGTCTCTCTCCTCTCCTCCTCTGTCTCTGCGTCTCTCTCCTCTCCTCCTCTGTCTCTGCGTCTCTCTCCTCTCCTCCTCTGTCTCTGCGTCTCTCTCCTCTCCTCCTCTGTCACTGCGTCTCTCTCCTCTCCTCCTCTGTCTCTGCGTCTCTCTCCTCTCCTCTCCTCCTCTGTCTCTGCGTCTCTCTCCTCTCCTCTCCTCCTCTGTCTCTGCGTCTCTCTCCTCTCCTCTCCTCCTCCTCCTCTGTCTCTGCGTCTCTCTCCTCTCCTCTCCTCCTCTGTCTCTGCGTCTCTCTCCTCTCCTCTCCTCCTCTGTCTCTGCGTCTCTCTCCTCTCCTCTCCTCCTCTGTCTCAGCGTCTCTCTCCTCTCCTCTCCTCCTCTGTCTCTGCGTCTCTCTCCTCTCCTCTCCTCCTCTTTCTCTGCGTCTCTCTCCTCTCCTCTCCTCCTCCTCTGTCTCTGCGTCTCTCTCCTCTCCTCTCCTCCTCCTCTGTCTCTGCGTCTCTCTCCTCTCCTCTCCTCCTCCTCTGTCTCTGCGTCTCTCTCCTCTCCTCTCCTCCTCCTCTGTCTCTGCGTCTCTCTACTCTCCTCTCCTCCTCCTCTGTCTCTGCGTCTCTCTCCTCTCCTCTCCTCCTCCTCTGTCTCTGCGTCTCTCTCCTCTCCTCTCCTCCTCCTCTGTCTCTGCGTCTCTCTCCTCTCCTCTCCTCCTCCTCTGTCTCTGCGTCTCTCTCCTCTCCTCTCCTCCTCCTCTGTCTCTGCGTCTCTCTCCTCTCCTCTCCTCCTCCTCTGTCTCTGCGTCTCTCTCCTCTCCTCTCCTCTCCTCCTCCTCTGTCTCTGCGTCTCTCTCCTCTCCTCTCCTCCTCCTCTGTCTCTGCGTCTCTCTCCTCTCCTCTCCTCCTCCTCTGTCTCTGCGTCTCTCTCCTCTCCTCTCCTCCTCCTCTGTCTCTGCGTCTCTCTCCTCTCCTCTCCTCCTCCTCTGTCTCTGCGTCTCTCTCCTCTCCTCTCCTCCTCCTCTGTCTCTGCGTCTCTCTCCTCTCCTCTCCTCCTCCTCTGTCTCTGCGTCTCTCTCCTCTCCTCTCCTCCTCCTCTGTCTCTGCGTCTCTCTCCTCTCCTCTCCTCCTCCTCTGTCTCTGCGTCTCTCTCCTCTCCTCTCCTCCTCCTCTGTCTCTGCGTCTCTCTCTCTCTCCTCTCCTCCTCCTCTGTCTCTGCGTCTCTCACCTCTCCTCTCCTCCTCCTCTGTCTCTGCGTCTCTCTCCTCTCCTCTCCCTCCTCCTCTGTCTCTGCGTCTCTCTCCTCTCCTCTCCTCCTCCTCTGTCTCTGCGTCTCTCTCCTCTCCTCTCCTCCTCCTCTGTCTCTGCGTCTCTCACCTCTCCTCTCCTCCTCCTCTGTCTCTGCGTCTCTCTCCTCTCCTCTCCTCTCCTCCTCCTCTGTCTCTGCGTCTCTCTCCTCTCCTCTCCTCCTCCTCTGTCTCTGCGTCTCTCTCCTCTCCTCTCTCCTCCTCTGTCTCTGCGTCTCTCTCCTCTCCTCTCCTCCTCCTCTGTCTCTGCGTCTCTCTCCTCTCCTCTCCTCCTCCTCTGTCTCTGCGTCTCTCTCCTCTCCTCTCCTCCTCCTCCTCTGTCTCTGCGTCTCTCTCCTCTCCTCTCCTCCTCCTCCTCTGTCTCTGCGTCTCTCTCCTCTCCTCTCCTCCTCCTCTGTCTCTGCGTCTCTCTCCTCTCCTCTCCTCCTCCTCCTCTGTCTCTGCGTCTCTCTCCTCTCCTCTCCTCCTCCTCCTCTGTCTCTGCGTCTCTCTCCTCTCCTCTCCTCCTCCTCCTCTGTCTCTGCGTCTCTCTCCTCTCCTCTCCTCTCCTCCTCCTCTGTCTCTGCGTCTCTCTCCTCTCCTCTCCTCCTCCTCCTCTGTCTCTGCGTCTCTCTCCTCTCCTCTCCTCCTCCTCCTCCTCCTCCTCCTCTGTCTCTGCGTCTCTCCTCTCTCCTCTCCTCTCCTCCTCCTCCTCCTCCTCTGTCTCTGCGTCTCTCTCCTCTCCTCTCCTCCTCCTCCTCCTCTGTCTCTGCGTCTCTCTCCTCTCCTCTCCTCCTCCTCCTCCTCCTCTGTCTCTGCGTCTCTCTCCTCTCCTCTCCTCCTCCTCCTCCTCTGTCTCTGCGTCTCTCTCCTCTCCTCTCCTCCTCCTCCTCTGTCTCTGCGTCTCTCTCCTCTCCTCTCCTCCTCCTCCTCCTCTGTCTCTGCGTCTCTCTCCTCTCCTCTCCTCCTCCTCCTCCTCCTCTGTCTCTGCGTCTCTCTCCTCTCCTCTCCTCCTCCTCCTCCTCCTCTGTCTCTGCGTCTCTCTCCTCTCCTCCTCCTCCTCCTCTGTCTCTGCGTCTCTCTCCTCTCCTCTCCTCCTCCTCCTCCTCCTCTGTCTCTGCGTCTCTCTCCTCTCCTCTCCTCCTCTCCTCCTCCTCTGTCTCTGCGTCTCTCTCCTCTCCTCTCCTCCTCCTCCTCTGTCTCTGCGTCTCTCTCCTCTCCTCTCCTCCTCCTCCTCTGTCTCTGCGTCTCTCTCCTCTCCTCTGTCTCTGTGTGGTTTGTATCACTGCCATCCCTGCGCTCAGTAGCGGCTCTACAGGTTTTAGTTAAAGGGCCGGTAAAACGATAATGAAGATCACTCCAACCCGCTTTATAATCCCTCCTATTTATAGTGATGCACCAAAATTTTGGACGCCGAAAAATAGGGAAGGTTATCAGCGTTTTTGCTGATGGAAATATTACCGTGCTCCATGGTGTGTTTTTCATAGGTCATGTGACTCAAAAACTGCTGCTAATAGCCGACAAATTCATATTCGTTTTGAATTCACAATATTAAGTCGAATATGAAAAGGGGAAAAAAAAAGTGATAAAATATATACTTTTTTTTATTTTTTTCATATTGAACTTAATATTGTGAATTCAAACGAATATGAATTTGAAACCCTCACTGGGTCTAAAATGATTTAATGACAGCCGATTGAATATGACGCCTATCACATGCAGGGCGGTAAAAGGATGGGCTTTAATGCCCACACACAGCAGGTAGGCAGCTAATGTTTGCGCTTAGAGGGCACTGACAGCAAAATGCCTGCTCTGTCAGGACAAAAGATCAGTAGTTGGTGAACCGGCCTTCCGATCATGTGACTGCTGTGGAAATGATCACATGATCTGTTGTACCGGCTGACAGTGCCGCTCGAAGCGTCAATTAATACTTGCCACTCCAGTGATCCACGCATTTCCAGGTGCTGGCATCTAAGGTGCTTATCCAGGGACCTTGGCAGTGCGTTTGTGCGCCGCACTTCTGACAGCCCAGTATGTGATTAAAGTGGAGCACTGCCTCAGCCCCGCCCCTGGGGCTTAGTCATGGAGGTGGGATTGTAAGTGGCTTATGATGCTTAAATACCCGCACCTTACTCCTGCCGGAATACACTGATCAGTGACTGCAGCCGCTGCTGTCGGAATACACTAATCAGTGACTGCAGCGGCTGCTGTCGGAATACACTAATCAGTGACTGCAGCGGCTGCTGTCGGAATACACTAATCAGTGACTGCAGCGGCTGCTGTCGGAAAATACACTGATCAGTGACTGCAGCGGCTGCTGTCGGAATACACTGATCACTGACTGCAGCGGCTGCTGTCGGAATACACTGATCACTGACTGCAGCGGCTGCTGTCGGAAAACACACTGATCAGTGACTGCAGCGGCTGCTGTCGGGAAAAAAAAACTGATCACTGTCTGCAGCGGCTGCTGTCGGAATACACTGATCACTGACTGCAGCGGCTGCTGTCGGAATACACTGATCAGTGACTGCAGCGGCTGCTGTCGGAATACACTGATCAGTGACTGCATCGGCTGCTGTCGGAAAATACACTGATCAGTGACTGCAGCGGCTGCTGTCGGAATACACTGATCACTGACTGCAGTTGATTGCCTTCCGCTGCTAATTGAGGAAAAATTTGGACTCAAATGTGTCCATTCCCAGCCGATTTTTAATCAGTGTATGGCCGGCCGAAGCCTGGCTTGTGTATGAGCAGGTTTGCAGCACATAGACGTATACATGACGGGTGGGGGAGGGTTTCTTTTGAGGCAGCAGACTATATAACTGCTGTAACCCCGGTAAGTTTATTTGCCTGGACCAAAAGGGAGCAAGACATGTATAGGGGGGTCTCCATAGTTCAGCACTTTGTGAGATGGTGACCGATAGAGTTACGGACTCGGTCACCTCAGGTAAGTGAAGAGGGGGAGGACGTGGTGTAAGTGTAGCTGTGTGGGTGGGAGGCACGCCTCATCAGAAGGTAGAGAACCTCTGGAATATGAGGGCAGGAATGTGACTCTCCTTATCAGCTGGGCGGCTCTGCATTCTCTGCGACTCTCTGGTGTATTGTACATTCCTGAGCCGCCAACTCTCTGCTGTAAGTGTGCCTGCAAGGAATGCTATTTGTGTTTAAACATAACCGCTACAGTGACCCCCCTCCTTATTTTTATATTTTTCTTTGCTGGGTTACAACATGTTTTCCCCTAAACTAGTCTCTACAAGCAAGGCTACCCCTCCTATTTCTCCTCTTATGATAGTATAGATAGGTCAGCCAGTCCCTTTTAGTTAAGCTCCAGTTATGTCCGTCAGATTCCATGCAGTAAGCGATTAACCCTGCAACAGAAATTCCTTCCTGCACTAATAGTGCCGGGCAAATCACCTTTCTGAGATTGGTTGTCTTCAATAAAATATTTTGTAACCGTCCAACCCCTCACTCAGAGGTCAGGGATAATATATACGGGGTGAGTCGAGGGGTGAGTCCAGGGACATTATTGGGGTGAGGGATAATATATACGGGGTGAGTCCAGGGACATTATCAGGGATAATATATACGGGGTGAGTCCAGGGACATTATCAGGGGTAATATATACGGGGTGAGTCCAGGGACATTATCAGGGATAATATATACGGGGTGAGTCCAGGGACATTATCAGGGATAATATATACGGGGTGAGTCCAGGGACATTATCAGGGATAATATATACGGGGTGAGTCCAGGGACATTATTGGGGTGAGGGATAATATATACAGGTTGAGTCTAGGGACATTATCAGGGATAATATATACGGGGTGAGTCCAGGGACATTATCAGGGATAATATATACGGGGTGAGTCCAGGGATAATATATACGGGGTGAGTCCAGGGACATTATCAGGGATAATATATATGGGGTGAGTCCAGAGACGTTATTAGGGGTGAGGGATAATATATACAGGGTGAGTTCAGGGACATTATTAGGGGTGAGGGATAATATATACTGGGTGAGACCAGGGATAATTTATATGGGGTGAGTGAGTCCAGGGACATTATCAGGGATAATATATACAGGGACATTATTGTGGTGAGACCAGGGATAATAATGTATACGGGGTGAGTCCAGGGACATTATCAGGGATAATGTATACGGGGTGAGTCCAGGGACGTTATCGGTGGTGAGGGATAATATATACGGGGTGAGTCCAGGGACGTTATTGGGGTGAGGGATAATATATACGGAGTGAGTCCAGGGACGTTATTGGGGTGAGGGATAATATATACGGGGTGAGTCCAGGGACGTTATTGGGGTGAGGGATAATATATACGGGGTGAGTCCAGGGACGTTATCGGTGGTGAGGGATAATATATACAGGGTGAGTCCAGGGACGTTATTGGGGTGAGGGATAATATATATACGGGGTGAGTCCAGGGACGTTTTTAGGGGTGAGGGATAATATATACGGGGTGAGTTCAGGGACATTATCAGGGGTGAGACCAGGGACATTATCAGGGATAATATATACGGGGTGAGTCCAGGGACGTTATAGGGGTGAGGGATAATATATACGGGGTGAGACCAGGGACGTTATTAGGGGTGAGGGATAATATATACGGGGTGAGACCAGGCACATTGTCGGGATAATATATACGGGGTGAGACCAGGGACATCATCAGGGATAATATATACGGGGTGAGACCAGGGACATTATTAGGGGTGAGGGATAATATATACGGGGTGAGTCTAGGGACATCATCAGAGGTAAGGCCTTTAATATAGAGGGAGATGGGCGAGTCCAGAGACTGTATTGGGGTGAGGGATAATATAAAGGGGGTTAGAGGGTGTCCAGGATCCTCGTCGGGGGATAGGTGGTGAGTAGTTGGGGCGTCGTCCGGCATAGTATATAGAAGGTGGGTCTAGAAATTAGAAGTCCGGTTTCTCACCTATGCCCCCTTCAGGCCGTGACGTACTGTGCAGCTATTGTCCCCATTGACTCCCCTTCTCCCAGTAGAATGTGGAGTTTCCTGTTCTATAGAAGTGAAGTCTGGGATTAGCAATGGAGACGACTGATCTTTAACAAGGTCAGGCTGGTAAATCCGGGTCATAAAAAGTTAAAAGGCAGAAAGCTATAAAATTACTTCATTGCCTCCTCCCCACCTCCAATCTTACACATGGAAATGACACGAACGCTGCCAAAGTCTCATTAGAATAGATAAGCGAGAAAAGTCCTGTTCTTAGATGACGGCATATCGTGTAAAATCAATTTGAACGATAAGCTGCGTGAAGCAGGTGTGTCCTCTGCGGTCGGCTTATCATTGAACACGTGTCACAGTCACTCCACGCCATGTTTGACACCCAGGCTTCCTGTATGTGCAGATAAAAAGCTTCAGCTGTAATTCCATCTCTCTCCACAGGAGGGAGCAGTGGAGGGATTGTTTGTATCCTTTACATGGGACTGCACCAATGTACTGCTACCCGTATATAGTGCTAACATGTCTGTGGCGGTGTACAGAGAACACTGGACTCTGTATAGTGGGCTTGTTTCCTCACAGGAAGTGTCTTCTGATGTAGGTTATCCAGGCTGGGTCTAGGTCTTGTGCCGTATTCGGTGATTGTTTGGGGTGGGGTCCAGCACTTTCCAAGCAGCCTATCGAGTGGGTTAAATTGAAGACTTGAATAGATTCGTTAATAAAGAGCTGCAAAGTTCCCAAGGGCCAAAACCTTGCAAGACCACATGAGGGGCATGCATGAGAACCCTGTAAAAAGGTCGCCTCCTCCTGTATTTACTTCTTCTTTTTCCAGACATGGTCAAAGGGCTCCTGCCAGCCAGCTGCGAATTCTTGTGCTTTCCAGTTAAGCTGCCCCTGGAAACTGTATAAAGCAGGGGGTAAACAACTTTGTCACTCCGGATGCGGTGAAACTACAAGTCTCTTGAACTGCAAAATTCTGCAGTACAATTTGGTTATACAGTTGTTTTGCCTACTGCATCATGGGAAGGGTTTGCAAGGGGTTACTTGCCCCAGTTTCCAGAGGCAGCGGGTCTTTTAGTCTCTTGACAGAACTCTTTCCATACCAACCAATCAGGTTTTCACTCAGATTTTTTAGTCTAATGGAAGATCATATGGTTGGTGGGGAGGAAATGGTTCTCTCAGACACTTTTTATAGAAGGATTGGTCCACACAAAGCTGATATTTTGATGTTCAGATTCTGAAGAATATGATCTCTCTCGGACTCCAATGGTGAGGTCCCTGAAGAATGTGATCTCTCTCGGACTCCAATGGTGAGGTCCCTGAAGAATGCGATCTTTCTCTGACTCCAGTGGTGAGGTCCCTGAAGAATGCGTGATCTCTCTCGGGGACTCCAATGGTGAGGTCCCTGAAGAATGTGATCCCTCTCGGACTCCAATGGTGAGGTCCCTGAAGAATGCGTGATCTCTCTCGGGGACTCCAATGGTGAGGTCCCTGAAGAATGCGTGATCTCTCTCGGGGACTCCAATGGTGTGGTCCCTGAAGAATGCGTGATCTCTCTCGGGGACTCCAATGGTGAGGTCCCTGAAGAATGCGTGATCTCTCTCGGGGACTCCAATGGTGAGGTCCCTGAAGAATGCGTGATCTCTCTCGGGGACTCCAATGGTGAGGTCCCTGAAGAATGCGTGATCTCTCTCGGGGACTTCAATGGTGAGGTCCCTGAAGAATGTGATCCCTCTCGGGGACTCCAATGGTGAGGTCCCTGAAGAATGTAATCCCTTTCGGGGACTCCACATTCTTCAGAACCGTCCCCATTGATTTCTGTCAGACTCCAGTGGTGAGTTTTTTTCAAAAAATTTGATTCCCTCAGAGATTCCAATGTTGAGCACTGAAGAATGTGATCTCACCATTGAAGTCCCCAAGAGATCATTCAGAGTCCTCAACATTGGAATCCCTGAAGAATTTGGAGTCTCTAAGAGAGATAATTTCTTCAGAGACGGCACCATTATAGTCCCTGAGAGAGATCACATTCTTCAGGGACCCTGCCATTGGAGTCCCTGAGAGAGATCAGTGGAAAGGTCTCTGTAGATCTCTCTCGGACTACAGTTGTGAGGTCTCTGAAGAATGTGATCTCTCTCAGGAACGTTAATTGCAATGTTTCTCCAAGACTGTAATCTCTCAGGGATTCTCACCATTGGAGTCCCTGACAGATCGGAGGCGAGGTCTCTGAAGAATACGATCTCTCTGGGACTCCAGTGGCGAGGTCTCTGAAGAATGTGATATCACCATTTGAGTCCCAGACAGAGATCAGTGGTGACATTTCTGAAGAATTTGGAGTCTCTAAGAGAGATTTCTATGGAGACAGCACCATTATGGTCCCTGAGAGAGATCACATTCTTCAGGGACCCTGCCATTGGAGTCCCTGACGGATCAATGGGGACATTTTATAGAGAATGTGGAGTGCCTGAGAGAGGTCTCTGAAGAATGTTATCTCTCAGAATCCAATGGAGAGGTGTCTGAAGAATGTGACCCCTCTCGGACTCCAATGGAGAGGTGTCTGAAGAATGTGATCCTTCTCATGCTCCATTGGAAGAGGTCTCTGGAGTCCCTGAGAGAGATCACATTCTTCAGAGACCTCTTCCAATGGAGCATGAGAGGGATCACATTCTTCAGACACCTCTCCATTGGAGTCCGAGAGGGATCGCATTCTTCAATGGCGAGGCTTCTCAAGAAATTTATCTCAGGGATTCCAATTTTGAGGTCTCTAAAGAATGTCATCTCACCATTGAAGTTTCTGATCAGTGGTGATGTTTCTGAAGAATTTGGAGTTCCTAAGAGATCACATTCTTCAGAGACTGCACCACTGGAGTTTGAGAGAGATCCTTCTACAGAGACTGCACCGTTATAGTCCCTGCGAGATTACATTCCTCAGAGACCTCCCCACTAGAGTCCCTGAGAAAGAGAACATTATTCAGAGACCTCACCATGGGAGTCCCCTGACAGATTAATAGAGAGATCACATTCTTCAGAAATGTCCCTAAGGGATCCTACTTTTGAGGTCTCTAAAGAATGTGATCTCACCATTGGAGTCCCTGATAGACCAGTAGTGACGTTTCTAAAGAATTTGGATTCCCTTAGAGAGATTACATTCTTCAGAGACCTCACCATTTGAGTCCCTGACAGATCAGTGGGGACATTTTATAAAGACTGTGGAGTCTCTGAGAGAGATCTCTGAAGAGGCGAGATCTCTGCTGTTCCCATACAAAAGGTGCCTCTCCAATCTGGACGTATATTGGGACACGAATGAGGCTGGGAACAGTAATGGGAAGACCTTGCCATCGGAGTCCTCCTGTAATAATCAAGTATCGCTTTTGGTGGATTTGTCCTTTCATAGGCCCAATGTGTGTATATATACATAAGAGATTTAAGGCTGGGTGAAGAGCCCCGAACACAAAGCTGTCTCTCTTCCACTAACACAATCTGTCTCTCTCTTTTTCTTTCTTTCCTGTCTCTCTCCACTGCCCCCCTCTCCTCCGCCCCCCCCCCCCCCCCCCCCCGCCCCCCCCCCCCCACAGAGCGCCTCTACAGCCAGATGGAGAAAAACAGGCTTCTGTCTAGTGAGTTGAAGCTCACCCTCCATGACCTCTGTGACTGAGGTCGCCCGGCCCAGCCCCACACTCCCATAGCATGGTGGAACCAGGATGGAGACGTACACCGCTTCCAGCCAGGGTGTCGCTAGTCTTCTCTAGTGCCACGTTGGAAGGCCCTCCATATCATCGCAACCTATTCTGTCCCCCCAATTAATGCCCTCCCTCCCTACCCACATGGAACTGCTTTTGCAAAACTGGACATTTCAGTAAATACCCAACTTAATGGTCAATAAAAAAAAGGGGGGGTCATTGTTCTACCAAGCCCGTATCTGTACTGGAGGTGTTCTGTGACTACACATTATGGGAATATCTGTGCCGTTGTCAGTCTTGTAACACTTCATAACTGTGGTTGTTGACTTACAATGTAGGTAGCCTCTACTATGGCCCCTGGCAGGTCCAACAGACTGCTGATAATAGCATTTGATGGATGACTGTCAGGCTTCAGATAGACTAGAGGAGACAATCAGACTGCAGAAATGCAAAGACTCATGGCAGGATATAGTTGGGACACTGCAGACATGCAAAGACTCATGGCAGGAGATAGTTGGGACACTGCAGACATGCTACATGAACATGATATTTAGCAGTCTCATTCTAGCCCCTTTTGCTGTTGAATGCTTCCATTGAATACTGGGGTCTGCAATGGGCCACACGGCAGGTACCACTACTTGCTGTTGTGGGCTGCAATGGGCCACCCAGCAAGTACTGCTGGGGTCTGCAATGGGGGTATGCAGTGGGCCACCCAGCAAGTACTGCTGGGGTCTGCAATGGGGGTATGCAGTGGGCCACCCAGCAAGTACTGCTGGGGTCTGCAATGGGGGTATGCAGTGGGCCGCACAGCAAGTACTGCTGGGGTCTGCAATGGGGGTATGCAGTGGGCCGCACAGCAAGTAATGCTGGGGTCTGCAATGGGGGTATGCAGTGGGCCGCACAGCAAGTACTGCTGGGGTCTGCAATGGGGGTATGCAGTGGGCCACCCAGCAAGTATCACTACTGACTGTCGGTGTCTGCAATAGGCCACACGGCAGGTACCACTACTTGCTGTTGGGGTCTGCAATGGGCCACCCATCCAGAACTGCTGGGGTCTGCAATGGGGGTATATAGTGGGCCATACAGCAAGTAGTAGTACCTACTGCTGGGGTCTGCAATGGGGGTAGATAGTGGGCCACACAACAAGTAGTAGTACTGACTGCTGGGGTCTGCAATGGGGGTATATATTGGGCCACACAGCAAGTAGTAGTACTGACTGCTGGGGTCTGCAATGGGGGTATATAGTGTGTCGCACAGCAAGTAGCCCTACTGGCTGCTGGGGTCTGCAATGGGGGTAAACAGTTGGCCACACAGCAAATACTACTACTGACTTCTGGGGAGTATGGTCCCCTGCTGCCTCAGCACCATCCACAGGCAGCTTAACTCTTCAATGAGACACAAGTTTAATCCAACCCAATCTTGCTTCAGCTAAATGCAGTACAGAGGAGGCTTTTCCAGTCTCCAAATGTAAGAGGACACTAACTAGCACTGATTGAGTGAACCTGAAAGAAAAGGGGAGGATCTAGCTAAGACTGAACTAAGTAGCACTAAACTAGAGGGAAAGATGCCAAAATCGCATTGTAAACAGGTTGTTGCCCAAAATCTCTACTAGATGGCTAGTTGTGACACTTAGAATGCAGAAGGTGTAGTGAGGCCCCCTAATTGCTGCAGCAGGTCGATTGAGACTGGCAGAGGCACAGATCCTGGAGCTCCTATGGGGAGGTCTCTAAGTAGGGGCATCTAAGAGCTACACCAATGGGGTGCTTTGAATAGAATAGCCATTATGCCAGTCATGGCGGTTATCTAGAACACTCTTGGGTATTACTAAGCCGCCATAGCTTGTTGTGTAGTCACTTAGCGCTCCTCTACATGGGGGTCGCACCATTCACTTTGAATCTGTCCATGTGACCTGTTTTTGCCCACGAGGTCGTATATCAGGAAGTTCTCAGATCCTTATGAACTTTATTGTACACAAAACATTCAGAAAATCTGAACATTCCCGTCTGAAGAATACACCCAAGACGTGGATCTATGGGGTCCTCTGGTGGAGGGAGGGTGGTTTGTGCATGTTGATAGTGGCTGAAGTATTCTCTGGTTGTAATCTTGTGTTGCTTGGCCTGTCCCCCCCCCCCCCCCCCCCCCCCCCCCCCCAATAAAGCTCCATCTTCTGAAGTACTGCTCTGTCGTGGTCTCTTCCTGATGGGGGGGCTCCAACATTTAATGACAACAGAAGGGATAATTGGAGGGGGGGTAGAAGAGTAGCCTCTATTAAAACCAGTCATGTGACACCAGCGTAGGTTGTTCTGCTGTTAACCTTCATAACGGAATGAAGAGCTCATCAAGAATTGGGGGATTTAATATACTGTCGGGATCTCAAGCCACAGGGCAGAGTTGTTTTTAGGGGGGGGGGGTTTCCCTCCTTGCCCCCCCCCCAGTGGCCTAAGTCATGTGGTGGATAAAGGTGTGTTTCGTAACCTTTTATTGGTCATGCCACTCTTTTAGAATTATGCCCAATCATAAAACACACCAGTCTAAAATGAATTTTTTAGTGGTCAGTAGGTTGTGAGGTGGTCTTTTACTGGCTTAATATTCAAATTGGTGAGCAGTGTGTAGGGGAGGGGGTGGTCAGTGAGCACTATGTGGGCGATCAGTGAATACTATGTAGTGGCAGTATGTGGTGCCGGGGGGCGATCAGTGAGCACTATGTAGTGGCAGTATGTTGTGTCGGGGGGCGATCAGTGAGCACTATGTGGTGGCAGGATAGGGCAGTATGTGGTGGCAGGGCAGTCCAGCAGTATGTAGTAGCAGGATAGAGCAGTAAGTAGTGTGTGTGGGGGGTCAGTGAGCACTATGTAGTAGTAGCAGGATAGGGGGCAGTAAGTAGTGGTGGTGGTATGGAAGGGGTGGTCAGTGAGCACTATGTAGTGGCAGAATAAGGCACTGTGTTGTGGTGGGGGTGGTCAGTGAGCACTATGTTGTGGCGGGGGGGGCGGTCAGTGAGCACTATGTAGTAGCAGGATAAGGCAGAATGTAGTGGTGGGGGCTGTCAGCATCATGATGTAGTGTTGGGGGCGGTTATTGAGCACTGTGGGATGGTCAGTGAGCACTTTGTAGTGGTGGGGGCGGCCAGCGAGCACTATGCAGTGGCAGGATAAGGCATTAATATTATACAGGATTTATATCGCGCCAACAGTTTACGCAGCGCAGTATGTGGGGGTGGTCAGTGAGCAGCATGTAATGGCAGGATAGGGCACTATGTAGTGGTGGGAGTGGTCCGTGAGCACTATGTAATAGTATTGGGAGGGGCGGGGGTGGTCAGTAAGCGGCGTGTAGTGGCGGGGGTGGTCAGTAAGCGGCGTGTAGTGGCGGGGGTGGTCAGTAAGCGGCGTGTAGTGGCGGGGGTGGTCAGTAAGCGGCGTGTAGTGGCGGGGGTGGTCAGTAAGCGGTGTGTAGTGGCGGGGGTGGTCAGTAAGCGGTGTGTAGTGGCGGGGAGTGGTTATAGAGCGCTATGTGGTGGGCGAAGTGGTCAGTGAGCACTATGTAGTGGCGGAAGGCGGTTATAGAGCGATATGTGGTGGGGGGAGTGGTCAGTGAGCACTATGTAGTGGCGGGGGCGGTTATAGAGCGATATGTGGTGGGGGGAGTGGTCAGTGAGCACTATGTAGTGGCGGGGGGGTGGTTATAGAACGCTATGTGGTGGTGGGAGTGGTCAGTGAGCACTATGTAGTGGCGGGGGCGGTTATAGAGCGATATGTGGTGGTGGGAGTGGTCAGTGAGCACTATGTAGTGGCGGGGGGCATTTGGTGTGCAGATGCATGGAATTCCTGCGGGAGAAGCAAAGATATCTGCTTATGGAAAGCATATCTAGGACCTCGGAAGTATCCGTTTTCCTCGACAGGAGCTGGCATACCATCAGTAATTGGCCCACAGGTTTGCTTTAATTACATCTTTAGTGCGTCTTCTGTAAAAGCCGCTCCAACCAGCAGTTTAGCTGATGTACACTAGGGGGCGATGGTGGCCGTGGAGGATTGTGGACAGCAGCAGCTCTCTAAGCTTTTATACTCCTCCAGGTGTCCTGCACCATCCAGAAACCAAAATTAAGTTACAGCAAAGCCAACACACTGACTCCTGATTGGTCCGCATGGGCCATAGCAATTTCAGTCCCGCGTGATGTGTGTGTGTGAGAGATCGTGTGATCGCTGCATCTGCCTCTTCTGCTCCTTCTCTGCTTCCTTGGAGTAGCGCCTCTCCTCCTTGTTACCCGCACTACATGCTGCACACAGATTGGCCGAGCAGCTGCCATGATTTGGTTCACCTCTGCACCTGAACGTTGCTCCGTCACCCACAACGCCTGCGTGTGCCGCCCCCTTGTGGTGACTGTTTTTATATACATTTGCCTTTCCCATACAGGTGCCGCGCAGTTTACTGAAAGAGATGAACGCAAAGTAAGCATTGCACGCCATCCGGCCGTCCTCTGTAGAGTGTTGTGGTTGCAGGCTCTCCTATTCTGGAGCTGACAAACGGCCGCCCTACCTGCAACCAGCCAGACGGTTATGTAATTCTGTACTGGCCTGTCCTTGTGCCTGCAGTGCCCCCGTGTGGCAGGTTAGGGAACAGCAACTCCTCTAAGTATTAGCATGCATGTAATGCCCAGATAAACTTGAATGTAATAATCAGCCTATTGGAGGGGTGTTGTAAGAACATGGCCTTCAGAAAATGGGGAAATGTCTGGATAGGGATGGCATTCTGTTACAAACTTCACGACCTCAATCATACAGGTGGGGAAACTGCGGACTGGACCTGCACCACAAGGTTGAGGGGAGCAATCATTCCCACCTGGAGCGGCACAGCTCTGTCTTTGTATCCGTTATCTTACAACCCCCCCCCTCCATAATACTTACCTGAACCCCCTCTCAATCCAGCGAGAGCCTTGACTCGCACTCCTGGTTGGCTTTCGGCAGCAGCAGGAGTCGATCACAGCCAGTGAGCCAGCCAGGAGATGGAGGGGCGGGGCCCGAACTGCAGATCCACGTGTGAATGGCCATCGAGCAAAGGCCCGGGAGTGCGCCTGCTTAGGGGCCCCTACAACAATCTGCTTGCCGTGGGGGCACCTGGCAGGAGGGAGGGGCCAGCATAGGACACAAGAAGAGGAGGACCGGTGCTGCTCTGTGCAAAACCTTTAAAGAGCCGATATGATAATTTGTTATTTTAGAGAAGAAAAAAAAACTGAAGCTTTTTAGTGTTTTAAGTCTTAAATTATCTCCTTATAAAAGTGGAAAAAATTCTGAAGTTCCCCCTACATTGCTCTTCTCTGCTGCTGCCATCTTGAATTCATTCTCCACACATGTATAGACATGCCACAAGGGGTCCATAGCAGCTCTACAGGACCTGGCAGATCCCCCCCCCCCCCCCCCCCCCCCCATGGCATGTCTGTACATGGGGGTCCAAGGCAGATTCCCCCCCCCCCCCATGGCATGTCTGTACATGAGGTCCATGGCAGATCCCCCCCCCCCCCATGGCATGTCTGTACATGGGGGTCCAAGGCAGATCCCCCCCCCCCCATGGCATGTCTGTACATGAGGTCCATGGCAGATCCCCCCCCCCATGGCATGTCTGTACATGGGGGTCCAAGGCAGATCCCCCCCCCCCATGGCATGTCTGTACATGAGGTCCATGGCAGATCCCCCCCCCCCATGGCATGTCTGTACATGGGGGTCCAAGGCAGATCC
Organism: Lithobates sylvaticus; assembly: GCA_028564925.1. Classification (NCBI taxonomy): domain Eukaryota; kingdom Metazoa; phylum Chordata; class Amphibia; order Anura; family Ranidae; genus Lithobates; species Lithobates sylvaticus. The sequence goes on from CM053038.1 coordinate 31,578,668, forward strand.
CCCCCCCCCCCCCATGGCATATCTGTACCATGAGGTCCATGGCAGATCTCCCCCCCCCCCCATGGCATGTCTGTACATGGGGGGTCCATGGCAGATCCCCCCCATGGCATGTCTGTACATGGGGTCCATGGCAGCTCTACAGGACCTGGCAGATCCCCCATGGCATGTCTTTACATGGGGGTCCATGGCAGATCCCCCCCCCCCCATGGCTTGTCTGTACATGGGGTCCATGGCAGCTCTACAGGACCTGGCAGATCCTCCATGGCATGTCTGCGCATGTGCAGACACTACGTGGACCCCAGCCAATAAACTGGCAGGCCCCTACCCCCAGCATTTATGCACATGTGTGAGATCCCACAATGTGCCTCCTGGGATGAGTTACATTCAAAGGGTTCCTCCAAAAAGTTTCCACACTTCTGGAATCTTTATGAAGACCCCTTCCTGGAGGTCCCAGGAGGCATCTCGCAGGACTACTCCACCAGGGATCCCAGAGCGACCCACTAATGACCCCCCCTGCTCTACACACTGCCGTAGCCAAAGAATTGGTGCCAGGAAAACCCATACCATCACCAATCAATATTTTAGCCTGTCCTGGAAGAGTGATTCTGGTTACACCACAGCTAAAGGAAGCTGCACAGAGGAGGCTCTTCCCAACCACCACCTATGGAAGGTGTCCTCTGCAATCCGGGCTGCAGTAGATGACGCAACTTGTAAGCATGGTCTGGTCTGAGTTCTATCAGGAGAGATCGGTGACACCAGGGGTCCCCCTGACTGTACTAAATACACATCTCTTGTTATAGTGCTATCGGGTACTGTGGTGCAGTACAAAGTGATGTAAATATGACCCAACCTGTTAGCATTGTCCTAGTTCTTGTCGGAATGGCCGGGGACATGAGGGGGGGTCATCCTAACAATATCACATATATTCCTTTTTTATAGCGCCATCAGGTGCTGAGGTGCAGTACAAGGGTATAAACACGTGTAGCACCCTCTAGTGTGCTAGTAGGTTAGTATATAGGTAAATATATTTGTGCGAGTCTGGAATCTGGGTCAGGGTTTACTGCAGGTCAGGCTGGATGACTCCAAGAGCCGGGGCTCTGGTGCCTGGTTCTGGGAGTTTGGAGAAATTTCTAGAAGCTATAGGGTGGAGGCCATACTAAAGGGAGCTTGGCCAATCGCCAGGCAGTGGGCCTACCAGGGTGGCTGAGCCACAACTGGTCAGCGTGGTCTTGCCTTTTGAGTTATAGCACCATCAGCTGCCGAGGCACAGTACAAAGGGGGTATTAAACATGTAACAACTGGTCAGCTTGGTCTTGCTTTATGAAATATAGCACCATTAGGTACCGTGGTGTAGTAAAAAGGGGTATACATTGCAACTGGTCAGCTTGGTCTTGCCTTTTGAGTTATAGTGCCATTGGGTACTGTGGCGCAGTACAAAGTGATATAAATATGACCCAACCTGTTAGCATTGTGCTAGTTCTGGTCAGAATGGCCATGGACATGAGGGGTCATCCTAACAATATCGCATATATTCCTCGTTATAGTGCCGTCAGGTACTGAGGCGCAGTACAAAGGGGTATAACCTCGTGTAGCACCCTCTAGTGTGCTAGTAGGTTAGTACAGGTAAATTTATGTGTGTGAGTCTAGAATCTGGGTCAGGGTTTAGTGCAGGTCAGGCTGGATGACTCGAATAGGCGGGGCTCTGGTGCCTGGTTCTGGGAGTTTGGAGAAATTTCTAGAAGCTAGACCCGCAGGGGTAGGGAACCTCGGCTCTCCAACTGTTTTGAAACTACAAGTCCCATGAGACATTTGCAAGACCCTAACAATCACAGGCATGACTCCTAGAGGCAGAGGCATGATGGGATTTTTAGTTTCAAAACAGCTGGAGAGCCCAGGTTCCCTACCCCAGATCGAGGGTGGAGGCCAGGACGATTCATCTGCATACTAAAGGGGAGCTTGGCCAATCGCCAGGCAGTGGGGCCTAGCAGGGTGGCTGAGCCACAAACTGGTCAGTGTGGTCTTGCCTTTTGAGTTCTAGCGCCATCAGGTGCTGTGGTGTAGTACAAAGGGGTATAAAAACATCACAAATGGTCAGCATGGTCTTGCCTCTTTGAGTTCTAGCGCCATCAGGTGCTGAGGCGCGGTATAAAACATGTAACCACTGGTTAGCATGGTCTTGCTTTATGAGTTATAGCGCCATCAGGTACTGAGGCGCAGTACAAAGGGGTATAACTACATCACAACTGGTTAGCATGGTCTTGCCTTTTGAGTTATAGCGCGATTAGGTGCTGAGGTGCAGTACAAAGTGATATAAATATGACCCAACCTGTTAGCATTGTCCTAGTTCTTGTCAGATTGGCCAGGGACATGAGGGGGTCATCCTAACAATATAGCATATATTCCTCGTTATAGCGCCATCGGGTGCTGAGGTGCAGTACAAAGGGGTATAAACTTGTGTACGTTTTTATTTGTGTGAGTCTGGAATCTGGGTCAGGGTTTACTGCAGGTCAGGCTGGATGACTCCAAGAGGCGGGGCTCTGGTTCTGGGAGTTTGGAGAAATTTCTAGAAGCTAGAGGGTGGAGGCCATACTAAAGGGAGCTTGGCCAATCGCCAGGCAGTGGGGCCTAGCAGGGTGGCTGAGCCACAAACTGGTCAGCGTGGTCTTGCCTTTTGAGTTATAGCGCCACCAGGTGCTGAGGTGCAGTACAAAGGGGTATAAAGGCATCACAGCTGGTCAGGTTGGTTTTGCCTTTTTGAGTTTTAGCGCCATCAGGTACTGTGGCGCAGTACAAAGTGCTATAAATATGTGAGATATACACAATGAAGGGGTGGGGGGGGGGGGTGTCATGAGCCCTACCCCCCCCCCCTCCCCCAGTTTTCTCTGATCTCTCTAATGCTCTCCCTGTTTTTTTTCTCCCCTCCCCCCAGATAAGCTGCAAGTCACCAAGGCAGAAAACTCGCATATGCAGAAAACGTTGGAAGAAACTCTGAACGAATTGCACTGCTTGTAGGCGTGATGTCACTGCCAGGCCACACCCCGCTGCGGCCCTTCCTGCACCCCCCCTTTCCCTTCAACCCAGCCACCTGCGGACCGGACCGCGCAGCCTCCAACCCAGCCAGCCCGATTGTCGCGTCCTTGTAATACGGCGCGGTGACGGACGTTTTTTTAAAATTCAGCATTTAAACATTCCTGTGGCCCCGCGCTCTCGTTTTTTTTGTTTCTTTTCAGGTGATCTATAACTTCGCTTCTCGCACGGGGCGAGCGTCTTGTGTACGTGTGACCCCGCCCCTGCGCTCCGTACAGCCAATCAAAAACCGGGGGATCGAATCGTCATGCTAATTTTTTTTTTTTTATATGGACCAAATCCTGCTGCTGTGTTTTTCATAGTGCCAAATTTTATAAAGATTTCGTTCCTACAGAATCAGTGATTTCTCGGCCCGGTACCCGGATCGATTGTAATGTTATAGAAGAAAAAAAAAATTGGGGGGCCCTTTTCATGAGAATAAAATTTTAAGAAAACCTGTCTTGTGCTTATGGGGAAAATATGTTTATCTAATCTTAGTGTAGACAAAAATGTCTTTAACGTAGGGAAGGGATAGAACCCCTGCCAAGTTTTTTACTGTGCTGCTGGAGAGCTCGGCCTCACTTCCTGTCTTACTGACAGACAGGAAGTGAGGGTAAATCTCTCCACCGCAACGCTGGCCAATTTCTGAATGGAAGCAATGGAATTTTCTTCCATTCAGTAAAGGACACAGCCCAGATCATTAGATGTATGGGCTTGCCGTCGCCACCTGCTGGGTGCAGCCCAAAAACAAAGACACATGGCAAGGGGGCCCCACTTCCTGTCTTGCTGACACAGGAAGTGAGGGTAAATCTCTCAACAGCAACACTGGCCAAATTAAATAAAAAAAATCCTTCCCTTCTGATCATTTGTAGGACACAGCCTGCTCAGATGGATAGGGTTGATGTTGCCACCTGCAGGAGCAGCCAAAAAAAACAAAAACACACTCCCTAGGGTCCTTACTTCCTGTCTGGTTGACAGACAGGAAGTGAGGGTAAATATCTTCGCAGCAACGCTGGTCAAATTTTAATTATTATTCCAACATTCATGGACAGACGCAGCCGGATCATTAGACCAATGGGCTCGACGTCGCCACCTGCAGGATGCTGGGTGCAGCACAAAAAGAAAAACGCCCCCCTTTAGGGCCTCACTTCCTGTTTTGCGGACACAGGAAGTAAGGGTATATCTCTCAACAGCGACACAGGCCAAATTAAAAATCCTTCTCTTTTGTTCATTGAAGGACACAGCCTGATCATTAGACAGATGGGTTTGACATCGCCACCTGCAGGAGCAGACAAAATCAAACCACGCCCTGGGGTCCTCCACTTCCTGTCTTGTTGACAGACAGGAAGTGAGAGCAAATCTCTCCACAGCAACACGGGCCAAATTTTAAAATCCTTCTTATTTGTTCATTGAAGGAAACCTGAAGCCTGATCATTAGACAGATGGGTTTGACATCGCCACCTGCAGGAGCAGCCAAAAACAAACCACACCCTGGGGTCCTCCACTTCCTGTATTGTTGACAGACAGGAAGTGAGGGTAGATTTCTCAATACTGGCCAAATTTAAAAATATTTCCCTTCCGTTCATTGAAGGACAAAGCCTGATCATTAGAGGCTTGATGTCGCCACCTGCAGGAGCAGCCAAAAAAAAACACTCCCTAGGGTCCTCACTTCCTGTCTTGATGATACAGGAAGTGAGGGTAAATCTCTCAACGGCAGCACAGACAAAATTTAAAAATGCTTTTTCTTTAGTAAGTAGAGGAAAGCTAGAACCCCCGGTCAGATTTAAATTACTGTCCCTTGACATCAGGGCAGGAAGTGGGGGGGGGGGGGGATTTTCTAACCGACCCCTAGGTGGCAGTAAACACATGACGAGTTCTAAATCTCTTGCACAAGTCTAAGACCGAACGCACAGATTCATGCTTTTTTTTTTTTTTTAAGTTCCAGTGGTGACGGGTTCTCTTTGTTTTATAATCATGCTTCTATAAATGCAGCGCAAAAGGGCCCTCAGGGGAGGTAATCATGTCCTCCGCAATGGGGGGAGGGGGGAATCAGATTTTAGGGGTTTTTGTAGCCATGTAACCTGTAAAAAAAAAAAAAAAAACATTCCTGTACTTTTTGTATACTGCCCCTTGTGATGTCATGACCCTGCGTTAATAACGATCGTTCAGTCACTAGTATTAAAGCTTTTTCATGTATATTTTCAGATTGTCGGTAACTGGTGATGTTTTTTTTTTAAACTAAACACCACTACCCGTTTGCCGCGGCTGCTGGGGCTGCTGGGGGTGGTGGGGGTGGAGGAAGGGTACCTGCTGAATTTTTTATTTTATTTTTTGCTTTGGTGCAACTAGTACAAAATAAATTCACGTGCCACTTTTCAAACGACTGCCTTGTGTCCTGTGTGCGGGGGAACAGAGGATTCTGGGACTTCCGTCCATGTTGAATTTTTTTTTTTCGAGGTGGGGGGGAGGGGTGTCTATTGACTCACATAATCTATTCTATGACTGGTTTTAAACAATTTTTTTTTTTTTTATTAAAAAAAAAAAAAAAAAAAGCTTCCATATACATCAATAAAGTTAAGGCTGCTACATGAACTGGAGATTGGTGTGGTGTTTGTGGGCGGGGTCATGACCCTCAGGTCAGATGAAGGATTTATGGGAAATGCAGGGTGGTCGGTGGTAGGGTTTGGTTTTAAAGTATTTTGGTATATCCAATGTGGATTGAATACGGTTACCTCTAAAGCAGTGGTCTCCAAACTGTGGCTCACTTGTGCATTTCTATGGCCCTTGAGGCACCATTCCTTCCCCCGACGCCCAACGATGAGGCACCATTGCTTCCAACGATGAGGCACCATTGCTTCCCCCGACGCCCAACGATGAGGCACCATTGCTTCCCCCGACGCCCAACGATGAGGCACCATTGCTTCCCCCGACGCCCAACGATGAGGCACCATTGCTTCCCCCGACGCCCAACGATGAGGCTCCATTGCTTCCCCCGACGACCAACGATGAGGCACCATTGCTTCCCCCGACGCCCAACGATGAGGCACCATTGCTTCGCCCAACGACGAGGCACCATTGCTTCCCCCCGACGACGAGGCACCATTGCTTCCCCCCGACGACGAGGCACCATTGCTTCCCCCCGACGACGAGGCACCATTGCTTCCCCCCGACGACGAGGCACCATTGCTTCCCCCCGACGACGAGGCACCATTGCTTCCCCCGACGACGAGGCACCATTGCTTCCCCCGACGATGAGGCACCATTGCTTCCCCCCGACGATGAGGCACCATTGCTTCCCCCCGACGACGAGGCACCATTGCTTCCCCCGACGACGAGGCACCATTGCTTCCCCCGACGACGAGGCACCATTGCTTCCCCCCGACGATGAGGCACCATTGCTTCCCCCGACGATGAGGCACCATTGCTTCGCCCGACGCCCGACGATGAGGCACCATTGCTTCGCCCGACGATGAGGCACCATTGCTTCCCCCGACGATGAGGCACCATTGCTTCTCCCGACGATGAGGCACCATTGCTTCCCCCGACGATGAGGCACCATTGCTTCCCCCGACGATGAGGCACCATTGCTTCCCCCGACGATGAGGCACCATTGCTTCCCCCCGACGATGAGGCACCATTGCTTCCCCCGACGATGAGGCACCATTGCTTCCCCCGACGCCCAACGATGAGGCACCATTGCTTCCCCCGACGCCCAACGATGAGGCACCATTGCTTCCCCCGACGCCCGACGATGAGGCACCATTGCTTCCCCCGACGCCCGACGATGAGGCACCATTGCTTCCCCCGACGCCCGACGAGGCACCATTGCTTCCCCCGACGCCCAACGATGAGGCACCATTGCTTCCCCCGACGCCCAACGATGAGGCACCATTGCTTCCCCCGACGCCCAACGATGAGGCACCATTGCTTCCCCCAACGATGAGGCACCATTGCTTCCCCCAACGATGAGGCACCATTGCTTCCCCCGACGCCCGACGATGAGGCACCGTTGCTTCCCCCGACGCCCGACGATGAGGCACCGTTGCTTCCCCCGACGGCGAGGCACCGTTGCTTCCCCCGACGGCGAGGCACCGTTGCTTCCCCCGACGGCGAGGCACCGTTGCTTCCCCCGACGGCGAGGCACCGTTGCTTCCCCCGACGGCGAGGCACCATTGCTTCCCCCGACGCCCAACGATGAGGCACCATTGCTTCCCCCGACGCCCAACGATGAGGCACCATTGCTTCCCCCGACGCCCAACGATGAGGCACCATTGCTTCCCCCGACGCCCAACGATGAGGCACCATTGCTTCCCCCGACGCCCAACGATGAGGCACCATTGCTTCCCCCGACGCCCAACGATGAGGCACCGTTGCTTCGCCCAACGATGAGGCACCGTTGCTTCGCCCCGACGACGAGGCACCATTGCTTCCCCCCGACGACGAGGCACCATTGCTTCCCCCCGACGATGAGGCACCATTGCTTCCCCCCGACGATGAGGCACCATTGCTTCGCCCGACGATGAGGCACCATTGCTTCGCCCGACGATGAGGCACCATTGCTTCCCCCGACGATGAGGCACCATTGCTTCTCCCGACGATGAGGCACCATTGCTTCCCCCGACGATGAGGCACCATTGCTTCCCCCGACGATGAGGCACCATTGCTTCCCCCGACGATGAGGCACCATTGCTTCCCCCGACGATGAGGCACCATTGCTTCCCCCGACGCCCAACGATGAGGCACCATTGCTTCCCCCGACGCCCAACGATGAGGCACCATTGCTTCCCCCGACGCCCGACGATGAGGCACCATTGCTTCCCCCGACGCCCGACGATGAGGCACCATTGCTTCCCCCGACGCCCGACGAGGCACCATTGCTTCCCCCGACGCCCAACGATGAGGCACCATTGCTTCCCCCGACGCCCAACGATGAGGCACCATTGCTTCCCCCGACGCCCAACGATGAGGCACCATTGCTTCCCCCAACGATGAGGCACCATTGCTTCCCCCAACGATGAGGCACCATTGCTTCCCCCGACGCCCGACGATGAGGCACCGTTGCTTCCCCCGACGCCCGACGATGAGGCACCGTTGCTTCCCCCGACGGCGAGGCACCGTTGCTTCCCCCGACGGCGAGGCACCGTTGCTTCCCCCGACGGCGAGGCACCGTTGCTTCCCCCGACGGCGAGGCACCGTTGCTTCCCCCGACGGCGAGGCACCATTGCTTCCCCCGACGCCCAACGATGAGGCACCATTGCTTCCCCCGACGCCCAACGATGAGGCACCATTGCTTCCCCCGACGCCCAACGATGAGGCACCATTGCTTCCCCCGACGCCCAACGATGAGGCACCATTGCTTCCCCCGACGCCCAACGATGAGGCACCATTGCTTCCCCCGACGCCCAACGATGAGGCACCGTTGCTTCGCCCAACGATGAGGCACCGTTGCTTCGCCCCGACGATGAGGCACCGTTGCTTCCCCCGACGGCGAGGCACCGTTGCTTCCCCCGACGGCGAGGCACCGTTGCTTCCCCCGACGGCGAGGCACCGTTGCTTCCCCCGACGGCGAGGCACCGTTGCTTCCCCCGACGGCGAGGCACCGTTGCTTCACCCGACGCCCAACGGCGAGGCACCGTTGCTTCCCCCGACGGCGAGGCACCGTTGCTTCCCCCAACGGCGAGGCACCGTTGCTTCACCCGACGCCCAACGGCGAGGCACCGTTGCTTCCCCCGACGCCGAGGCACCGTTGCTTCCCCCGACGCCCAACGGCGAGGCACCGTTGCTTCCCCCGACGCCCAGCAGCGAGGCACCGTTGCTTCGCCCGACGGCGAGGCACCGTTGCTTCCCCTGACGCCCAGTGGCGAGGCACCGTTGCTTCCCCCGACGCCCAGCGGCGAGGCACCGTTGCTTCCCCCGACGCCCAGCGGCGAGGCACCGTTGCTTCCCCCGACGCCCAGCGGCGAGGCACCGTTGCTTCGCCCGACGACGAGGCACCGTTGCTTCGCCCGACGACGAGGCACCGTTGCTTCGCCCGACGACGAGGCACCGTTGCTTCGCCCGACGACGAGGCACCGTTGCTTCGCCCGACGACGAGGCACCGTTGCTTCCCCCGACACCAGCAAACCTGCCAAGAGACGGCCGCACACCAAAACTCACGGAGCGGGCAAGGAGGGCATTAATCAGAGCGGCGGCACAGAGACCTAAGGTAACCCTGGAGGAGCTGCAGAGTTCCACAGCAGAGACTGGAGTAAAGCTTCCCCCGACGCCCAGCGGCGAGGCACCGTTGCTTCCCCCGACGCCCAGCGGCGAGGCACCGTTGCTTCGCCCGACGACGAGGCACCGTTGCTTCGCCCGACGACGAGGCACCGTTGCTTCGCCCGACGACGAGGCACCGTTGCACCGTTGCTTCCCCCGACGGCGAGGCACCGTTGCTTCCCCCGACACCAGCAAACCTGCCAAGAGACGGCCGCACACCAAAACTCACGGAGCGGGCAAGGAGGGCATTAATCAGAGAGGCGGCACAGAGACCTAAGGTAACCCTGGAGGAGCTGCAGAGTTCCACAGCAGAGACTGGAGTATCTGTACATAGGACGACGGTAAGCCGTACGCTCCATAGAGTTGGGCTTTATGGCAGAGTGGCCAGAAGAAATACATTACTTTCAGCAAAAAACTAAATGTGGGAGACTCCCAAAATGTATGGAGGAAGGTGCTCTGCTCTGATGAGACTAAAATTTTACTTTAAAACACTATGTCTGGTGCAAACCCAACACATCACCCAAAGAACACCATCCCCACAATGAAACAAACCCAACACATCACCCAAAGAACACCATCCCCACAGTGAAGGAGACCCAACACATCACCCAAAGAACACCGTCCTCACAGTGAAGCAAACCCAACATCACCTAAAGAACACCATCCCCACAGTGAAGGAGACCCAACACATGACCCAAAGAACACCATCCCCACAGTGAAGGAAACCCAACACATCACCCAAAGAACACCATCCCCACAGTGAAGGAAACCCAACACATCACCCAAAGAACACCGTCCTCACAGTGAAGCAAACCCAACATCACCTAAAGAACACCATGGTGGTGGGAGCATCATGCTGTGGGGATGTTTTTCAGCAGTCCGGACTGGGAAACTGGTCAGAGTTGAGGGAAAAGATGGAAGGTGATAAATACAGGGATATTCTTGAGCAAAACCTGTAGCACTCTGTGTGCGATTTGAGGCGAGGACAGAGGTTCACCTTCCAGCAGGACAATGACCCCAAACACACTGCTAAAGCAACACTTGAGTGGTTTAAGGTGGAAACATGTAAACGTGTTGGAATGGCCTAATCAAAGCCCAGACCTCAATCCAAAAGAAAATCTGTGGTCAGACTTAAAGATTGCTGTTCACATCGTGAAGGAGCTGGACCAGTTTTGCAAGGAGGAGGAATGGGCAGAAATCCCAGTGGTGAGATGTGGCAAGACTCAGACACTTATCCAAAGCGGTGGCTCTACAAAGTATTGACTTTAGGGGGGTGAATAGTTATGCACTTTGACTTTTTCTGTTATTTCGTCCTTTTTTTTTTTTTGGCTTCACAATATAAAAAAAAAAAACAACATCTTCAGAGTTGTGCACACGTTCTGTAAATTAAATGATGCAAATCCTCAAACAATCCAGGTTGTGAGGCAACAAAACACGAAAAATGCCAAGGGGGTGAATACTTTTGCAAGGCACTGTAAAAGGGTGACAACTAATGTAAGTCAATCGATTTTTTTTTATCACCACTGATGACAAATGTAACAGGTTACATCTTCCTTCTGGTGAAGAATGTAAGGGGATTTTTTTTTTTACCCATTGTAAGGGGGGGGGGCGTTTCACTAACCACACCCGTAATAGGGCTCTTCTCCCCCTTGACTGACCAATATAATGAGAACATTCTTCCTAATGGTGGCCATTCTTACCCCCTGACCACCATTGTATGGGACCTTGCCCCTGACCACAGGGTGGACAATTAAATACCATGGTGGTCCTCTCTCCCCATGTACGGGGTCGTTTACCACTGAACACAATTGGATGGGGGCATATTGTCCACCACTGTGAGGAAACCCTGCAATTTCATTATTGAAGATTTTGTTGCAGAGCAGCCATCGGTATCAAATACTTAAAGCGGTTCTGCACCCATTTCATTTAGTAAATCTCTTTGCCTTCCAAATCAGGCAAAGAGTACTAAATTAAATGTTTTTTTTTTTTTTTTTTACTTACCTTGTAATTGATGACTTCCGGTCTTCTCTCTCTTCGGCGGCGGGCGGGGTCTCTGCGTCGATCGTCGTCACGCCGCACTGTCTCCTGGGATCTGGTGTCATTGATCCCAGGAGTCAGTGCGGGCATCTTCCGAAATCTCGCAAGATTTCGGCCACATCTTCCGAAATCTCCCGAGATTTCGGCCACATCTGCCGAAATCTCGTGAGATGTCGGCAGATGTGCCGTTACTGCGCACGCGCCAGTAACGGCGGTGCATGCTGGGCCATCTACAGGTCCTGTGGGGTTTCACATGCCCACAGGCAAGATGGACCCCAGCAGACAAGAAGAAGATGAAGATGAAAACCGGCGGCGATCGAGATGGACGATGGAACAGGTAAGTCCCCCAAATGAGCTATATGCCCTTGGCATATAGCCCAAAAAAAAAAAAAAAGAGTGCAGAACCGCTTTAAATTGCAACACTTTTTTTTTTTTACATATTTTTGTTTTTACTAGAGTACACTGGAGCTGTAGACAATAAGTCGGTGATCCCTGAAAACTATATCAAGGGTTCCTCAAAAGTTGAACAACAATGTGGATTCTAATCTTCAAGCTCAGGTGTCTCCAGTGAAGGGTCCCGATAACACTCCTTCATACAAAAGTCACTGTCGACAGTTGGGTTCTTCCAGCTTGTGGTAACAGTTTTGGTGAAGACCCTTTTCTGTTCCACCACGATTTTTATCTGTGTACAAAGCCAACTCCATAAAGACGTGGCTTGACCGGTTTGGTGTTGAATAACTCAAGGGTCCCGACCCCAACCCTTCTGGATGCCTTTAGCATTAATTGGGATGCCCATTGTGAGCCAGGTCCTTTTTTTGGTGCCCAAAGGTCTTCAACATCAGTACCCAACCTTACAAAATGTTCTTTTGGTTGGAGTATCCCACAGACACTCACATTTTGTGGGAAGCCTTCACAGCAGAGCCAGTTCCATAAAGATATGGAAACATGAGTTTGGTCAAACCACGTCTTTATTGAGATCCTCCACACCCAACTTCAGGGAACTGGCTCTGCTATGAACACCTCCCTCAAAATGTTGGAGTAAGTCTGTGGGAAGTCATGTCCAATCAGCCAAAAGAACATGTGTGAGGTTGGATGAGGAGACCAGGCTCACCCATTGGGCACCAAAAAACAAAGACCTGGCTCACAATTGCCATCCCAAGGGTGTTCAGTAGGGTTGAGGTCGGGGCTCTGGGCAACTCAAAATCCTCCAGCCAAAGCTGGTCAAATCAGGTCTCTATGGTAGATCATCCACCCCCAGCTGGTCAAATCATGTCTCTATGGAGATCCTCCAACCCCTAAGCTGGTCAAACCATAAACTGGCAGCCCTCCAGATGTTGCTACAAGTCACATGAGGCATTGCAAAGCCGAGTTACAAGCACGACTCCCACAGTCAGAGACATGATGGGACTTGTATTTTTGCGATAGCTGGAGGGCCACCAGTTTGAGACCCTTGCTCTATGGAGATTCTCCACCCCAAGCTGGTCAAATCATGTCTATGGAGATCCTCCACCCCACAAGCTGGTCAAATCATGTCTCTATGGAGATCCTCCACCCCACAAGCTGGTCAAATCATGTCTCTATGGAGATCCTCCACCCCCAAGCTGGTCAAATCATGTCTCTATGGAGATCCTCCACCCCCAAGCTGGTCAAACCATAAACTGGCGGCCCTCCAGATGTTGCTACAAGTCACATGAGGCATTGCAAGGCTGAGTTACAAGCACGACTCCCACAGTCAGAGACATGATGGGACTTGTAGTTTTGCAATAGCTGGAGGGCCACCAATTTGAGACCTCTGCTCTATGGAGGAGACCCTCCACCCCAAGCTGGTCAAATCATGTCTATGGCGATCCTCCACCCCAAGCTGGTCAAATCACGTCTCTATGGAGATCGTCCACCCCCAAGCTGGTCAAATCACGTCTCTACTGAGTTCCTCCACCCATGCTGGTCATATCATGTAAAAAATTGGGTGAGCGGCGTGCTGACGTCACCTCCATTCCCCGTCCATCCGGGAAGTGACGGGCAGCGAGAAAGAGAGAGCCAGCCGGCTCGACATTGATTTTAAACTTGCCTATTGACTGCATACCAAATGTAAGTGTGATATGGTTTTTTTTATATAAATAAAATTTCAAAGCAATATTGCGCTATGGATACCCGTTTGTTTTCCATGTAAATGCTTGTGGAAGAGAGCAAGGAACATCTAGACAGGACCTTTATGTGTATCCATACTCTGTGAGAGATACTTGGAGGACCCTTTTTGATCTCTCTAAGGCCCCTTTCACACCGGGGCGGTGAGCCGCGGTGACGGTAAAGCAGCGCTATATTTAGCGCTGCTTTACTGACGTTTTCACCGCGGTTTTTCGGCCGCTCGCGGTGCGGTTTTACCCCCCGCGAGCGGCCGAAAAAGGGTTTAAACACCCCCCGCAGAGCGCCGCCGTAGCCGCGGTTTTACCGCGGTCTCCCATTGTAATCAATGGGAAGGAGCGGTATAGGAGCGGTGAACACACCGCTCCTATCCCGCTCCAAAGATGCTGCTAGCAGGACTTTTTTGTCATCCTGCTAGCGCACCGCTCCAGTGTGAAAGCCCGCCGGCTTTCACACTGGAGTTAAAGGGGCCGGATTTTTTCATGCGGCGAACAGGCGCTATTTTTAGCGCTGCACCGCATGAAAAACTCCCCGGTGTGAAAGGGGCCTTACACAGAGATCAAAGTAGCTGGTAAGCGGCAGTGTTTTTATTTGGTGGAGGATCCTTCTCTTCTTTTTTCACTCCTTTCCAAGGGTGTCAAATATAGGAGCACTACGGAAACACTAGCAACAGGACTACAACACCCCTTGTGGACTTCCTTGCATGATATTTTATTTTATTTTATAAATAATTTTTTTATCATCATTTTTTATTTTTTCATATATTTAAGGAAAATTTTCTAAAGTTTTCTTAGATGATGTTGCATGAAGTTTTTGTTCACGGTCACATGTTTACAAGCACTGTAATTGTTTGATTACACATTGTCTGGGTGGCGTAATTTTTGAAGTTGCATTGAATATTGGGCCAATTAGCTTGCATCCAGTGGTTGCCCAATATGTGCGCAATTACGCACAAATCAATAGTTCAAGGTTGAACCTATTTTTACCCATTTTTTCACGATTGGTTTTCACGTGTGTAAATTTCCAGCGCAGCTATTTTTTTGCATTGTATCTTTTGTATGTATCTTACATCAAGTTGCGGCAGGAAGTTTACTTTATTTTAGTTATTGAATCAGTTTTTTGTATATACACATCAATTGGGTAACACATATAGATTATCCACATATTTTACGAGTTAGACAGCGCTGTTACTCCAATATACTGGTCAAATCATGTCTCTACGAAGATCCTCCACCCCAAGCTGGTCAAATCATGCCTCTATGGAGATTCTTCACCCCCAAGCTGGTCAAATCATGTCTCTACAGAGTTCCTCCACCCATGCTGGTCATATCATGTCTCTACGAAGATCCTCCACCCCCAAGCTGGTCAAATCATGTCTCTATGTAGATCCTCCAACCCCCAAGCTGGTCAAATCACGGGGGGTTCATTTACTAAAGTCAAAAAGACTGCACACTCTGCAAGTGCAGTTGCTATAGAGCTTCGTAAATGAGCAAAAAAGCTCTGGACTTCCATCAAGTGCATGCAAAAGTGCATGCAGTTTTCTTATTTTTACACGTGATTGGGTATTCTTTGCAAAGTGAAGCCTTACCTCATTTACTAAGCTCTGGTGCAACTGCACTTTGCAAAGACCATTTTCCTTTAGTAAATCAACCCCCATGTCTCTGATGGTCCTCCACTCTAAACTGGTCAAACCAGGTCTTTATGAAGATCCTCTACACCTGTGAAGGAACTTGTGTCCTGCATAGAGCCCAGACCCTACTGATCACCTTGGGGGGGGGGGGGGAGATTGGATTTTTTTTTACACCAATTACACAAACCAGGTCTTCTCACCCATCATCGGTACCTGACCACACAAATTCCCACCCTTCCAGAATCTTGTGAAGAGCTCCCAGGAGTGAACCACGAAAACCTCAGTGTAAAAAATTTAATAAATGATACAAACCGCCATCGATAAGCTGGAAACATTTGTACATTCCTAGTTTTCTACTTCAAAGGTTAATAAAAGAAGATCTTCCACCTAAAAACGGCAAGATCCGCTAACTCAAGTTGCCTCCCCTAAAACACACATACATGTACGCGTGTACCTGTGGGAGGAACCTTTTTTTTTCCTCTTCCGAGGCGCTTAGGCAATGGGACCATCATCGTCCTCCAGGACTGATCTCAAAGAACGTTGAGGAGCCCAAATTTCACAAGATGATCCTAAAAACTCTGCAATCCTATGAGCTTTGGGATACTCAGCATTCCCAGGGATCTTGTTGGCAGGATGTATTGTCGATGTCTCCCACCAGTAATTTAATTCAGTGTTTTTGGGGGGGAAAAGAGACATAATTAAGGTGGATTGCAAGTGCCGTCAGTGTGTCTCAGCTACGGTTGTGAGAGCCGGGAGTCAGGAGGACGCTGGCTGGTTCACTCGATGACTGCAGCTATCCGAGCTGGGTCATGCCTGGAGAGGTTCTGGCCAATTAGAACACATTTCTGAGGCCAAGGAAGCCCCCCTTCGCCTGAGGCCAAGGAAGCCCCCCTTCGCCTGAGGCCAAGGAAGCCCCCCTTCGCCTGAGGCCAAGGAAGCCCCCCTTCGCCTGAGGCCAAGGAAGCCCCCCTTCGCCTGAGGCCAAGGAAGCCCCCCTTCGCCTGAGGCCAAGGAAGCCCCCCTTCGCCTGAGGCCAAGGAAGCCCCCCTTCGCCTGAGGCCAAGGAAGCCCCCCTTCGCCTGAGGCCAAGGAAGCCCCCCTTCGCCTGAGGCCAAGGAAGCCCCCCTTCGCCTGAGGCCAAGGAAGCCCCCCTTCGCCTGAGGCCAAGGAAGCCCCCCTTCGCCTGAGGCCAAGGAAGCCCCCCTTCGCCTGAGGCCAAGGAAGCCCCCCTTCGCCTGAGGCCAAGGAAGCCCCCCTTCGCCTGAGGCCAAGGAAGCCCCCCTTCGCCTGAGGCCAAGGAAGCCCCCCTTCGCCTGAGGCCAAGGAAGCCCCCCTTCGCCTGAGGCCAAGGAAGCCCCCCTCCTCGCCTGAGGCCAAGGAAGCCCCCCTTCGCCTGAGGCCAAGGAAGCCCCCCTCCTCGCCTGAGGCCAAGGAAGCCCCCCTTCGCCTGAGCTCCCAGCAACCACACACATTCAGGATACATGACACCTTCATTCAGGCAGATTTACGACCGAACTGAATCAATACACAACCAACCTGATCTTCCAATGCACCCATTTCCAGGAAATAACCACAAAAACAGAGAAAATTGTATCCAAAATTTATTGAGAGAAAAGGGATGGGGCTAGTGTCCCAGATGATGAGCAAAGGTGCCTTTCCCCCTCCCACCGTGTCCTTCAAAATGTACATCTCCACGCACAGCGAACGCCATAACGCGTCTCCGGCTTGGGGACATTTAGTGCTGCTTTCTCCGAAAAGAGCAACCTGTGGGTGAAAAGAGAACAATGGTTAGAATCCGAGGCGTCTCACACAGGTGTCCTACCTAGGAACACGGTTATAAAGCAACTAAAATCGTTTTGGATAGAGTGTGGAAGGATTAGAACCCCTTTCATGTTTTTATTGCAATTTGTGTCCCCGCTGGGGAGATTCACCGTCTTGTCCTGGTGTCACAGAAAACAGTGACGGGAAATCCCAAATAGGACCTCCATGTTACCTCAAGTGGACAAATTGGGGCAACGTCTCCCCGGGGTGATGTGACCTCCGACTCCAATACCACAAAGATGGCAACAAAAACACCACAAGGACCAATAACCACTTTCCAACCCGCCACAGTACATCTACGGTACTCCTCCTACAGTACAACTCCTCCTCATACAATACATCTACTCCTCCTCCTCCTACAATACATCTACGGTACTCCTCCTACAGTACAACTCCTCCTCATACAATACATCTACTCCTCCTCCTCATACAATACATCTATTCCTCCTCCTCATACAATACATCTACTCCTCCTCCTCATACAATACATCTACTGGTACTCCTCCTACAGTACAGCTACGGTACTCCTCCTACAGTACATCTACGGTACTCCTCCTACAGTACAACTCCTCCTCATACAATACATCTACTCCTCCTCCTCATACAATACATCTATTCCTCCTCCTCATACAATACATCTACTCCTCCTCCTCATACAATACATCTACTGGTACTCCTCCTACAGTACAGCTACGGTACTCCTCCTACAGTACAGCTACTCCTCCTCATACAAAACATCTACTCCTCCTCCTCCTCCTCATACAATACATCTACTCCTCCTCCTCCTCATACACAATACATCTACTCCTCCTCCTCCTCCTCCTACTACTCCAATACATCTACTCCTCCTCCTCCAATACATCTACTCCTCCTCCTCCAATACATCTACTCCTCCTCCTCCAATACATCTACTCCTCCTCCTCCAATACATCTACTCCTCCTCCTCCAATACATCTACTCCTCCTCCTCCAATACATCTACTCCTCCTCCTCCAATACATCTACTCCTCCTCCTCCAATACATCTACTCCTCCTCCTCCAATACATCTACTCCTCCTCCTCCAATACATCTACTCCTCCGCCAATACATCTCCTCCTCCAATACATCTACTCCTCCTCCTCCTCCTCCAATACATCTACTCCTCCTCCTCCTCCTCCTCCTCCAATACATCTACTCCTCCTCCTCCAATACATCTACTCCTCCTCCTCCTCCTCCTCCTCCAATACATCTACTCCTCCTCCTCCTCCAATACATCTACTCCTCCTCCAATACATCTACTCCTCCTCCAATACATCTACTCCTCCTCCTCCAATACATCTACTCCTCCTCCTCCTCCAATACATCTACTCCTCCTCCTCCTCCAATACATCTACTCCTCCTCCTCCTCCAATACATCTACTCCTCCTCCTCCGCCAATACATCTACTCCTCCTCCTCCGCCAATACATCTACTCCTCCTCCTCCGCCAATACATCTACTCCTCCTCCTCCTCCAATACATCTACTCCTCCTCCTCCAATACATCTACTCCTCCTCCTCCTCCAATACATCTACTCCTCCTCCTCCTCCAATACATCTACTCCTCCTCCTCCTCCAATACATCTACTCCTCCTCCTCCTCCAATACATCTACTCCTCCTCCTCCTCCAATACATCTACTCCTCCTCCTCCTCCAATACATCTACTCCTCCTCCTCCTCCAATACATCTACTCCTCCTCCTCCAATACATCTACTCCTCCAATACATCTACTCCTCCAATACATCTACTCCTCCTCCTCCTCCTCCAATACATCTACTCCTCCTCCTCCTCCTCCTCCTCCTCCAATACATCTACTCCTCCTCCAATACATCTACTCCTCCTCCTCCTCCTCCTCCAATACATCTACTCCTCCTCCTCCTCCAATACATCTACTCCTCCTCCTCCTCCTCCTCCAATACATCTACTCCTCCTCCTCCTCCTCCTCCAATACATCTACTCCTCCTCCTCCTCCAATACATCTACTCCTCCTCCTCCTCCAATACATCTACTCCTCCTCCTCCTCCAATACATCTACTCCTCCTCCAATACATCTACTCCTCCAATACATCTACTCCTCCTCCTCCAATACATCTACTCCTCCTCCTCCTCCTCCTCCAATACATCTACTCCTCCTCCAATACATCTACTCCTCCTCCTCCTCCAATACATCTACTCCTCCAATACATCTACTCCTCCTCCTCATACAATACATCTACTCCTCCTCCTCCTCATACAATACATCTACTCCTCCTCATACAATACATCTACTCCTCCTCATACAATACATCTACTCCTCCTCATACAATACATCTACTCCTCCTCATACAATACATCTACTCCTCCTCATACAATACATCTACTCCTCCTCCTCCTCATACAATACATCTACTCCTCCTCCTCCTCATACAATACATCTACTCCTCCTCCTCCTCCGCCAATACATCTACTCCTCCTCCTCCGCCAATACATCTGGCGCATGCAGGAGCCATCCAAAAAGGGGTGATATTTGTAGTGTCCTGGCATTTTCGGGTCTCAAGAATAGAGATCGGTCGTCAATACATCAGGATTGATCGATTTTCAGATATAAATCCCATAGTTTGTGGACCAACTTTCACACAAAAAAAAAAAATCCCAATCATTGGATGTTGGTTTATCAGACATGTAGCAGATTACAGTGTGACCTACATTGATGAATGGATTTTTGGAAAAAAAAAAAAAAAAAATTTATATATATATATATATATATATATATATATATATATATATATATATATATATATATATATATATATATATATATATATATATATATATATATATATATATATATATATAATGAAAGAAGTTTACATTTTCTGTGTTTTTTGTTTATATAGCAAAATAAACCCAGTGGTGGTCAAATATCACCAAAAGAAATCCATTTATCTCCGGAAAATTTTAGCCCCCCCCCCCCTTCATGACCAGGCCATTTCTTGCCATTCAGCGCTGCGTTACTTTGACAATTGCGCAGTCATGCAACACTGTACCCACATGACATTCACACAAAGCTCTTTTAATGGTATTTAAACCCCACTGGGGTTTTATTTATTTTATTTTTTTTGTTTATCACAAAAAAAGACCTAAAATTTTGAAGAATTTTTTTCTCAACTTTGTTTCAATAAAATCAAGTTTCTTAAATTTGGGCCAAAATGTATTTTGCTACATGTCATTAGGGGGGGGGGGGGGTCCCAATATGTAACTTTCACACAAACCAATCAATATACAGAGTCCCCAAACTATGGAATATACAGTATCTGACAAAAGTAAGTACACCCCTCAGTCACATCTTTTCCTGACAACACTGAAGAAATGACACTTGTCTACAATGTAAAGTAGTGAGTGTACAGCTTGTATAACAGTGTAAATTTGCCGTCCCCTCAAAATAACTCAACACACAGCCATTAATGTCTAAACCGCTGGGAACAAAAGTCAGTACACCCCTAAGTGAAAATCTCCAAATTGGGCCCCAATTAGCCATTTTCCCTCCCCCGGTGTCATGTGACTCGTTAGTGTTACAAGGTCTCAGGTGTGAATGGGGAGCAGGTGTGTTAAATTTGGTGTTATCGCTCTCACTCTCTCATACTGGTCACTGGAAGTACAACATGGCACCTCATGGCAAAGAACTCTCTGAGGATCTGAAGATAAGAATTGTTTCTCTACATAAAGATGGCCGAGGCTATAAGAAGATTGCCAAGACCCTGAAACTGATCTGCAGCACGGTGGCCAAGACCATGCAGCGGTATAACAGGACAGGTTCCCCTCAGAACAGGCCTCGCCATGGTCCACCAAAGAAGTTGAGGTCACGTGCTCAGCGTCATATCCAGAGGTTGTCTTTGGGAAATAGACGTATGAGTGCTGCCAGCATTGCTGCAGAGGTTGTAGGGGTGGGGGAGTCAGCCTGTCAGTGCTCAGACCATACGCCGCACCCTGCATCAAATTGGTCTGCATGGCTGTCGTCCCAGAAGGAAGCCTCTTCTAAAGATGATGTACAAGAAAGCTGCAAACAGTTTGCTGAAGACAAGCAGACTAAGGACATGGATTACTGGAACCACGTCCTGTGGTCTGATGAGACCAAGATAAACGTATTTGGTGTCAGATGGTGACAAGCGTGTGTGGGGGCAACCAGGTGAGGAGGACAAAGACAAGTGTGTCTTGTCTACAGTCAGGCATGGTGGGTGGGAGCGTCATGGTGGGGGGGGGAGCGTCATGGTCTGGGGGGGGAGCGTCATGGTCTGGGGGGGGGGGGGGGGGGGGGCATGGAGCGGGGGGGGGGGGGGGGGCCGGGGGGGGGGGGGGGGGAGCGTCATGGTCTGGGGGGGGAGCGTCATGGTCTGGGGGGGGGGGGAGCGTCATGGTCTGGGGGGGGGGGGAGCGTCATGGTCTGGGGCTGCATGAGTGCTGCCGGCACTGGGGGGGCTACAGATCATTGAGGGAACCATGAATGCCAACATGTACTGTAACATATTGAAGCAGAGCATGATCCCCTCCCTTCAGAGACTGGGCCGCAGGGCAGTATTCCAACATGATAACCACCCCAAACACACCTCCAAGACCACCACTGCCTTGCTAAAGAAGCTGAGGGTAAAGGTGATGGACTGGCCAAGCATGTCTCCAGACCTAAACCCTATTGATCATCTGTGGGACATCCTCAAAACGGAAGGTGGAGGAGCGCAAGGTCTCCAACATTCACCAGCTCCGTGATGTCATCATGGGGGAGGGGAAGAGGACTCCAGTGACAACCTGTGAAGCTCTGGTGACCTCCATGCCCAAGAGGGTTAAGGCAGTGCTGGAAAATAATGGCGGCCACACAAAATATTGACACTTTGGGCCCAATTTGGAGATTTTCACTTAGGGGTGTCCTGACTTTTGTTGCCAGCGGTTTAGACATTAATGGCTGTGTGTTGAGTTTTTTTGAGGGGACGGCAAATTTACACTGTTATACAAGCTGTACACTCACTACTTTACATTGTAGACACGTGTCATCTCTTCAGTGTTGTCACATGAAAAAGGTAGAAGAGAAGATTCACACAAATGTGAGGGGTGTACTTACTTTTGTCAGATACTGCATTATATGAAATTAGATCAATCCTGATGTACTGACGGCCGATCCAGTTTGAGGCCCAAAAACGTCAGGACAGTACAAATACCACCCAAAAACTACCCCTTTATGGAAAGTAGACCGTCCGAGGTGTTCAGTAAGAGGCCAGTTTTTTTAAATTGTAATTTTGTCACAAATTCCGTTTATGAAAATGAAATTAATTTTTTTTGCATGGCAGTCATCCTATGACGGGTGTGATCGGGGACACTGACAGGTGACACCGCTAAAAAAACACCAGAAACATTTACTCAGTTTTACATTTCTCTCAGCTAAGCCCCCCCCCCCCCGCATGCCCGAGCTAAGGGCAGATGGTGGTGAAGGCACAGAGCCGGGTCCAGCTCTCTCAGGTCTGTTGCATTGTTTTAAAAGCGCCACACAGGAGACGGCCGCGAGGCGCCAGTTATAACAGGCGGATTATTCTTGCACTGATGCTTGGCCGGTGACACCACAGCCAGGCAATTCACCAGTTCAAAAACAGTGCGGAAAACTTTGTACAATTCTATAGAATCTCCACAGGTGGGAACCCAACAAGTCTAAACCTTGTTTTCGCATTTCTTCAGTTACTTCCTGGTTTCCTGGCTCTCAGCTAAGCACACCCCCCTCCTGCTCGAGCCAAGTCTGAAAATACCCGTCATTAACCTGGAATATGCCCAGTCTGAAAATACCCGTCATAAGCCTGGAATATGCATATTAGTCTGAGAATACCCGTCATTAACATGGAATATGCCAGTCTGAAAATACCCATCAACCTGGAATATGCCAGTCTGAAAATAACCGTCATTAACCTAGAATATGCCTATTAGTCTGAAAATACCCATCATTAACATGGAATATGCCAGTCTGAAAATACCCATCAACCTGGAATATGCCAGTCTGAAAATAACCGTCATAAACCTGGAATATGCCAGTCTGAAAATAACCGTCATAAACCTGGAATATGCCTATTAGTCTGAAAATACCCATCATTAACATGGAATATGCCAGTCTGAAAATACCCATCAACCTGGAATATGCCAGTCTGAAAATACCCATCAACCTGGAATATGCCAGTCTGAAAATACCCATCAACCTGGAATATGCCAGTCTGAAAATACCCATCAACCTGGAATATGCCAGTCTGAAAATAACCATCATTAACCTAGAATATGCCAGTCTGAAAATACCCGTCAAACTTGGAATATGCCCATCAGTCTGAAAATAGCCGTCATTGACCTGGAATATGCCAGTCTGAAAATACCTGTCATAAACCTAGAATATGCCCATCAGTCTGAAAATACCCGTCATTAACCTGGAATATGCCCATCAGTCTGAAAATACCCGTCATTAACCAGGAATATGCCAATCAGTCTGAAAATACCCGTCATTAACCTGGAATACGCCAGTCTGAAAATACCCGTCATTAACCTGGAATATGCTCATCAGTCTGAAATCTTGTCTGGCACAGGAAGTGAAATCTCCAAATAGGATAAAAACCATTGACAGGGGTCCCAACACCTTCCCCATGTTATAGCAATAGAGGAAGAAGCTCCGCCCCTGCCAAATTCTGTTCAACAAACTTTATTCTGCAGTGAACAATGCATCACAAAACACTCCCCCATCCACCAGACACCCACTCCAATGCGTTTCATCCAGGGAGGGGCTTAATCATAATTAAGGTCATCAATGTCTAAGCCCCTCCCACAGAGGTGCGTTGGAAGGAAGCGGGGACTGGTGGATGACGACGTTTGTGATGTGTGGGTGGCCAACAGAATAAAGTTTATTGAAAAACAGGATCTGGTGGTGGAGCAGCTTCTTTCATCACTGGGTAATATGGGACAAGAACGGGTCCCCCTGGGGCCCCCCCCCCCCTGACACCCGCGTCCGGCTGGTGGGGGGGAGGGGTTCAAATTCACTTTGTTCAGCATTTATGTGAATATCACTTTAATTATTCTCCAACCTCCATTATATTATCTTTGATTAGCCGAAAATAACTGCTCTAAACCCATAAAAATACTTGTCATCAGTCTGAAAATACCCGTCATAAACCTGGACTATGCCCAGCCTGAAAATACCCGTCATAAACCTGGACTATGCCCAGCCTGAAAATACCCGTCATAAACCTGGACTATGCCCAGCCTGAAAATACCCGTCATAAACCTGGACTATGCCCAGCCTGAAAATACCCGTCATAAACCTGGACTATGCCCAGCCTGAAACTACCCGTCATAAACCTGGACTATGCCCAGCCTGAAAATACCCGTCATAAACCTGGACTATGCCCAGCCTGAAAATACCCGTCATAAACCTGGACTATGCCCAGCCTGAAAATACCCGTCATAAACCATGAGTCTGAAAATACCAGTCATAAACCTGGACTATGCCCAGCCTGAAAATACCCGTCATAAACCTGGACTATGCCCATCAGTCTGAACATACCCGTCATAAACCTGGAATATGCCTATTAGACTGAAAATACCCATTATAAACCTGGACTATGCCCATCAGCCTGAAAATACCCGTCATAAACCTGGACTATGCCCATCACCTTTAAAATACCCGTCATAAACCTGGACTATGCCCATCACCTTTAAAATACCCGTCATAAACCTGGACTATGCCCATTAGCCTGAAAATACCCATCATAAACCTGGACTATGCCCATTAGCCTGAAAATACCCATCATAAACCTGGAATATGCCCATCACCTTTAAAATGCCCGTCATAAACCTGGACTATGCCCATTAGCCTGAAAATACCCGTCATAAACCTGGACTATGCCCAGCCTGAAAATACCCGTCATAAACCTGGACTATGCCCAGCCTGAAAATACCCGTCATAAACCTGGACTATGCCCATTAGCCTGAAAATCCCCGTCATAAACCTGGACTATGCCCAGTCAGAAAATACCCGTCATTACCAAAAAAAAAAACCCCCGCCATCAGCCTGAAAAACATCAAAGCCTAAAAACACCCGACACCAGCCTGAAAATCCCCGCCATAAACCAGGAAAGTCCCCGTCATCAATGTACATTTCCCACCCTGTATGCGCCCCTCCCCCTGGCTCACCCTCTGTCAGGCGGGCTTTTCCCCCGGTGGGCTGGCAGAGGACGGTGGAGCAGCCGACACACAACACCACGGTCTGGGCGTGGCTGAACACGGTGGTGATCTTGTAGCATCCTGTGAGGGGGAGGAGAAAACAGAGGTAAGTAACAGTAATCACACAAACCCCGCCCCTTTCTCCCTGCCCACAAGGCCCTCCAACCCCCAGACATTTGACGTCCATAAAGTAGGAGTTGGGGCTCTGCCCACACAGACCCCGCCCCTTCCTCCCTCCCCCCAGGTCCCTCCCCTGGCACTCACCCGGACATTTGACATGAAGTAGGAGTTGGGGGCTCTACCCACACAAACCCCGCCCCTTTCTCCCTGCCCACCAGGCCCTCCCGCCCCCAGACATTTGACGTCCATGAAGTAGGAGTTGGGGCTCTGCCCACACGGACCCCGTCCCTTCCTCCCTCCCTCCCCTGGCACTCACCCGGACATTTGACGTCCGTGAAGTAGGAGTTGGGGCTCCTCCCACACAGACCCCGCCCCTTCCTCCCTCCCCAGGCCCCTCCCCTGGCACTCACCCGGACATTTGACGTCCATGAAGTAGAAGTTGGGGCTCTGCCCACACATACCCCGCCCCTTCCTCCCAGGCCCCTCCCCTGGCACTCACCTGGACATTTGACATCCATGAAGTAGGAGTTGGGGCTCTGCCCACACGGACCCCGCCCCTTCCAGGCCCCTCCCCTGGCACTCACCTGGACATTTGACGTTCGTGAAGTAGGAGTTGGGGCTCTGCCCACACAGACCCCGCCCCTTCCTCCCTCCCTGCAGGCTCCTCCCCTGGCACTCACCCAGACATTTGACATCCATGAAGTAGGAGTTGGGGCTCTGCCCACACAGATCCCGCCCCCCCAGGCCCCTCCCCTGGCACTCACCCGGACATTTGACGTCCATGAAGTAGGAGTTGGGCTCTGCCCACACAGACCCCGCCCCTTCCTCCCTCCCCGCCCCCCCAGGCTCCTCCCCTAGCACTCACCCGGACATTTGACGTCCATGAAGTAGGAGTTGGGGCTCTGCACCAGACGCTTCTTCTTGTGTTTCCTCTTCTCCTCCTCAGGGGAGGGGTGTAGGAGGTCTTTAGCGAGCTGTCAGGAGAGGCGGGAGAAACGTCAGAAACCAACCAATAAAAGCACAGCGTCCCCGCCCACAGCCACCACCCAACATCCTGTGCTGGAAATTGTGAACCCCCCCCACCATGTACCCTACCTCTTCCCTCAGGGCCTGAAACATGTTATACTATGCCACAATCTTGAGCCCCTCCCCAATATCACACAACAAAGCTCCGCCTTCACCTGCAACTCCTCCCACAGTGCTTTAAACATGTCATAATGCGCTCAGATTGGGGGGGGGGGGTTCATGAAGGACTGAAAAGTCAAGGTGACCCCAACATTCACCCCTCCTGTAACTCCTCCCCCAGTGCCTGCCAAGCTGCACCCACTCCTCCCCCAGTGCCTGCCAAGCTCCACCCACTCCTCCCCCAGTGCCTGCCAAGCTCCACCCCCTCATGCAACTCCTCCCACAGTGCTTTAAACATGTCATACTGTGCTCAGATTGGGGGAGGGGTTAATGAAGGACTGAAGAGTCAAGGTGACCCCAACATTCACCCCTCCTGCCTACCAAGCTCCACCCACACCTCCCCCAGTGCCTACCAAGCTCCACCCCCTCATGTAACTCCTCCCACAGTGCTTTAAACATGTCATACTGCACTCAGATTGGAAAAGGGGGGAGGGGCTCATGAATGTCATCAAGAGGGACCCCAACATTCACCCCCTCCTGCAACCCCTCCCCGTGCCTTCCAAGCTCCACCCCCTCCTGTAACTCCTCCCACAGTGCTTTAAACATATACTGCACTCAGGTTGGAATAGGGGGGAGGGGCGCATGAAGGACGCAAAGTCAAGTGATGACCCCAACATTCACCCCCTCCGCCAAGCCCCACCCCCTCTTGTAACCCATCCCCCAGTGCCTGCCAAGCTCCTCCCCCTCATGTAACACCCCCCAGTCCTGGAAACATGTTATCCTTATCCTCTCCAGTCTTCTTCCCCGAGCCCCTCCCCCATAGACAGGGGGGGGTAATAGACACTAAATATCGGGGTGACCAGTCACGCTTAGCATCACCCCACAGCCAAGCTCCGCCTCCTAAAACTCCTCCCCCCAGTGCCTTAAACAGGTTATACTGTTCTCTGATTGGATAAGGAGGCAGAAGGGGGAGGGGCACAGGAAAGCAGGCCGGAGGGGGAGCATAGGGTGACATGTTTCAGGCACTGGGGGAGGAGTTTCAGACAGGAGGGGGTGGGGCTTGGCTGGGGATAATAATAAATATTGGGGTCCCTCCTGTAACCTGCCCAAGACTCCTCCCCCCAGTGCCCTCCTGTCTGAAACTCCTCCTACTACACCCAGTGCCTGAAACATGTGACCCTAAACCCCTCCTCATCCAATCAGAAGCCCTCCTGTGTGTCTGGGCCCCGATGGAAGCTTTCACTGCCTCACACACGTGTTCCTGGTAGAGTGAGCTTCCATCAGAGCCTTCTCACACAGGAGAGTCCCCCCTCCTCCACACATGTCCCCGCTATACCCCTCCCCCACACACGAGGCCTCCTCCTCTCCTAGGCCCCGATCCGCTCTGTGTCTCCCTCCATCCCATTCCCGGTCCTCTCCTCTGCCCCTCCTCAGTCCCGGTCCCCCTCTTCCTCTCCCCCGGGGGGTGTGGGGGGGTTGTGGAAGGTCTCCGCTCTCCCCGCACTCACTGGCATCTTCTCAGGTTGAGGCCGCTGCAGAAAAGGAGGCAGACCGGAAACCGAGCGCGCAATATAAGGAGAGGAGCCGGAAGTGGCGTCACGGCGGGAGGGGGCCGCCATCTTGGTGGAGGCAGAACCCCAATTGTGGGCTCCCGGAGGGCATGGGGGAGGAGCCAGGGGCCTGAGGGGACCCATTGTGTGGTGGGGATGGGTGTGTGCCCGGAACCGGGAGGAGAGGGGAGAGAGGAGGCCGAGAGACCCGACTATGGGGGGAGACCATGGGGGAGACAAGCCGGGACATGTCCGGGGAGGAGTCATGTGATCTCTGACATCATCATTATTATTATTGTTATATCATTTATAGAATTATTATTATTATACTTCTATAGTACTAATACTATTATAACAAACAAAGTCATATTATTATAGAATAAAATGTTTTATTATTGTCATTATTATTCCAACATCAACCATTTATTATTATTATTATTATTATTATATCATTATCATATATTATTTATTATTATTGTTCTGTTTTATATATATATCATTATTATTATTATTGCAAATCTGACAGCTACCATTTATTATTATTATTATTACTTTCTTTTATTATAAGGGAAGGGGATCACCACTCCAGGTGGA
The DNA here is from genome assembly GCA_028564925.1 of Lithobates sylvaticus. NCBI lineage: Eukaryota > Metazoa > Chordata > Amphibia > Anura > Ranidae > Lithobates > Lithobates sylvaticus. Next base: position 31,607,236 of record CM053038.1, read on the forward strand.
AATTCGGATATGGAACTCTCCTGGGAACTGGAACACCAGGTGTCGGCTAAGCATATAGCAACATGAGGCAAAAAGGAAGTTCTGGACAGCCGCACCCCTGGATATAGTCTTTATTTGTAAAAAGTCCAACAGATACAAGCCACAGCAAAAAATGGGACAAACGGACTGACGCGTTTCACACTTAACATTGCTTAGTTATAGCTCAGCTATCAGTGCCCATCAGTGCATCCTATCAGTGCCCATTAGTGCAGCCTCCCCTGTTCCCATCAGTGCCCATCAGTGCCGCCTATCAGTGTCCATCAGTGCAACCTATAAGTGCCCATCAGTGCAGCCTATCAGCGCCCATCAGTGCAGCCTATCAGTGCCCATTATTGCAGCCTATCTGTGTCCATCAGTGCAGCCTCACCTGTGTCCATCAGTGCAGCCTCACCTGTGCCCATCAGTGCAGCCTATCAGTGTCCATCAGTGCAGCCTATCAGTGTCCATCAGTGCAGCATATCAGTGCCCATCAGCGCAGCCTATCAGTGCAGAATATTAACAAAGCTTATCAGTGCCCATCAGCACAGCCTATCAGTGCAGAATATCAGAGCCCATCAGTGCAGCCCATCAGCGCAGCCTATCAGTGCCCATCAGCACAGCCTATCAGTGCCCATCAGAGCTCATCAGTGCAGCCTATCAGTGAAGCCTATCAGTGCCCATCAGTGCAGAATATCAGAGCCCATCAGTGCAGCCTATCAGCACAGCCTATCAGTGCAGAATATCAGAGCCCATCAGTGCAGCCTATCAGCAAAGCCTATCAATGCCCATCAGCGCAGCCTATCAGTGCAGAATATCAGAGCCCATCAGTGCAGCCTATCAGCAAAGCCTATCAATGCCCATCAGCGCAGCCTATCAGTGCAGAATATCAGAGCCCATCAGTGCAGCCTATCAGCAAAACCTATCAATGCCCATCAGCGCAGCCTATCAGTGCAGAATATCAGAGCCCATCAGTGCAGCCTATCAGTGCAGAATATCAGAGCCCATCAGTGCAGCCTATCAGTACCCATCAGCACAGCCTATCAGTGCCCATCAGCCCAGCCTATGCCTCTGCCAGAAGGTTTGATTGGGTCTAAGAACAAGACTGCAATTGGTGTGTCTGTAAGGAAAACTTATGCTGGTGTTGCTGCTACAGGATCTGGGAAGGGGGAGCAAGCAGGGAAGGAATATGGAAATGTTTTATCTTCCTCCCTGTTTAAAAGGAGGAATGTTGTGCAGCTTAGATGGGAGGGTGGAGGACTTCCTCCGCATAGGAGGGCAGTGGTGGATAAAATTCAGCAGATGGGGTTTAGGCCCACAGATATCTTCACCCTGATCAGTCCGGCAGGTTCCTATGAGTGCGATTTCTCCTTTATCCGTCCGGAGTCTCCGGACATATTTTGGGAGAAGTATGAACACGTGTGTAGGGGCCTGCCGGACTGGAGACTGGCATCCCCAAGCTTGTATCACGCCAGCCACTGATTAAAGTGGTGACAATTCTTGTCCGCAATGAGTCCATACCACAAGGGGAGTTATCTGTTTGGTTGAGGAGGTATGGCGACGTCCTGAGCCCCCTAAAAGAAGATTTTGGATGATCAGGGAATATGGATGGGGGGATGGTCTGTACAGGTCATTGATAATGTCGTCCAGCATCTGCCATCCTCAGCTTTCCTGGGGAGGGACAGGCTGACCTTCTTCTACCCGGGCCAGCCAAAGCTCTGCAACAAGTGTGGAGATAAAAGTGCCAATACCCAATGTGTCTGTTGTGCCCCAGTCTGTGCCAATACCCAGTATGTCTGTGTCTTCCCAGTCTGTGGTGCCCTAGTCTGTGCCAATACCCAATATGTCTGTGTCTTCCCAGTCTGTGGTGCCCTAGTCTGTGCCAATACCCAATATGTCTGTGTCTTCCCAGTCTGTGCCAATACCCAGTATGTCTGTGTCTTCCCAGTCTGTGGTGCCCCAGTCTGTGCCAATACCCAGTATGTCTGTGTCTTCCCAGTCTGTGGTGCCCTAGTCTGTGCCAATACCCAATATGTCTGTGTCTTCCCAGTCTGTGGTGCCCTAGTCTGTGCCAATACCCAATATGTCTATGTCTTCCCAGTCTGTGGTGCCCTATTCTGTGCCAATACCCAATATGTCTGTGTCTTCCCAGTCTGTGGTGCCCTAGTCTGTGCCAATACCCAATATGTCTGTGTCTTCCCAGTCTGTGGTGCCCTAGTCTGTGCCATACCCAGTATGTCTGTGTCTTCCCAGTCTGTGGTGCCCTAGTCTGTGCCAATACCCAATATGTCTGTGTCTTCCCAGTCTGTGGTGCCCCAGTCTGTGCCAATATCCAGTATGTCTGTGTCTTCCCAGTCTGTGGTGCCCCAGTCTGTGCCAATACCCAATATGTCTGTGTCTTCCGAGTCTGTGGTGCCCCAGTCTGTGCCAATACCCAATATGTCTGTGTCTTCCCAGTCTGTGGTGCCCCAGTCTGTGCCAATACCCAGTATGTCTCTGTCTTCCCAGTCTGTGGTGCCCCAGTCTGTGCCAATACCCAATGTGTCTGTGTCTTCCCAGTCTGTGGTGCCCTAGTCTGTGCCAATACCCAATATGTCTGTGTCTTCCCAGTCTGTGGTGCCCCAGTCTGTGCCAATACCCAGCGTGTCTCTGTCTTCCCAGTCTGTGGTGCCCCAGTCTGTGCCAATACCCAGCGTGTCTCTGTCTTCCCAGTCTGTGGTGCCCCAGTCTGTGCCAATACCCAGTATGTCTCTGTCTTCCCAGTCTGTGGTGCCCTAGTCTGTGCCAATACCCAATATGTCTGTGTCTTCCCAGTCTGTGCCAATACGCAGTATGTCTCTGTCTTCCCAGTCTGTGGTGCCCCAGTCTGTGCCAATACCCAATGTGTCTGTGTCTTCCCAGTCTGTGGTGCCCTAGTCTGTGCCAATACCCAATATGTCTGTGCCTTCCCAGTCTGTGGTGCCCCAGTCTGTGCCAATACCCAATGTGTCTGTGTCTTCCCAGTCTGTGGTGCCCTAGTCTGTGCCAATACCCAACGTGTCTGTGTCTTCCCAGTCTGTGGTGCCCTAGTCAGTGCCAATACCCAGTATGTCTCTGTCTTCCCAGTCTGTGGTGCCCTAGTCTGTGCCAATACCCAACGTGTCTGTGTCTTCCCAGTCTGTGGTGCCCTAGTCTGTGCCAATACCCAATATGTCTGTGTCTTCCCAGTCTGTGGTGCCCCAGTCTGTGCGTTTACCTAGTGTACCCGTGTCTTCCCAGTCTGTGGTGCCCCAGTCTGTGCATTTACCTAGTGTGCCCGTGTCTTCCCAGTCTGTAGGTAAGGTATCAGTTACCGAGAATGTGTCCAATCCTTCTGTGTCTTCCAAAATTGCAGAGGCAGCAAGAGGTGCTGGGGCAGGTGCATCAAGTGTGGTGCCAGTCCCCCTCCCTCGACGCTGCAGGGTCTCTGTTAAGGACCATGGGGTGCAGAGGAATGGGGAGGATGGTGAAAAGGCTGGCCTGGTGGTAGATAAGGGAAGGGAGTGTGGGGGGGGGAGGGGGGTGAAGGGTAGGATAGGTGTGGTGAGGCTGTTGACTCCAGTTTGTCCAAGGATGATATGGAGTGGTTGGAGGATAAAAGGAGGATGGGTAAAAGAAAGAAAAAAATAAGAGGTACAGTTACCTTAAGTCCTAAGGTTTTGCCTTTGGCAAATAAGTTTGGGGTCCTGTCAGATGATGAGGATGAATGGGACTCGTTGAGTACGGCATCCTCTATGGATGATGAGTGCCAGGGTGAAATGAAGCGCGCTGGTTCTCCAGGGAGAGGGAGGAGTCAGGCTAAGAAACGGCTGCCTCAACTACCCTAATGGCAGTTCCCACTCCGTTAAAAGTGGCAACCATTAATGTTGCCAGCTTAAGATCGGTAAGTGCTCGTCATGTGGCCTTATTTTTGCTCAGCGAGTTTGATGCTGACATTTTGTTTTTTGCAAGAGACCCATCTGAGTAGTCTGGCCGATATACATCTGGCAAAGAAGGAGTGGAGACGTGGTCCCTCATTTTGGTCTCTTGCGGCCGAGGCCTTACAGCGGGGTTGCGGTCCTTTTTTCTGGTACGGTAACGTGCCGGCGGGTAATCCAGGTAGAGATTGGGAGATGCATGGTCTTGGACGTCTCTGTGAAGGGGGCAGGACCTGCGCCTGATTAACATCTATGGTCCCCAGACAAAGTGGGACAGGAAATGCCTCTTTACATAGATTAAAGCCTTTTCTTTTGCGGCCCGGCAGGTTATCTTTGGAGGTGATTTCAACACCATTACTAGGTCTAAAGACAGGAGAGGTTTCAGAGATGAGCTGGGCTATGACAGCCTTTTTCAAGGGAACTCAGCACAGGGATGGTGGGAACCCCTCATAATGGGCACAGCGGGTGTACAGACCCGGGAACTCGGCACAGGGATGGTGGGAACCCCTCATAATTGGCACAGCGGGTGTACAGACCCGGGAACTCGGCACAGGGATGGTGGGAACCCCTCATAATGGGCACAGCAGGTATACAGACCCAGGAACTCGGCACAGGGATGGTGGAAACCCCTCACAATGGGCACAGCGGGTGTACAGACCCAGGAACTCAGCACAGGGATGGTGGGAACCCCTCATAATTGGCACAGCGGGTGTACAGACCCAGGAACTCAGCACAGGGATGGTGGGAACCCCTCATAATTGGCACAGCGGGTGTACAGACCCGGGAACTCAGCACAGGGATGGTGGGAACGCCTCATAATGGGCACAGCAGGTGTACAGACCTGGGAACTCAGCACAGGGATGGTGGGAACGCCTCATAATGGACACAACGGGTGTATACAGACCTGGGAACTCAGCACAGGGATGGTGGGAGCCCCTCATAATGGACACAACGGGTGTACAGACCTGGGAACTCAGCACAGGGATGGTGGGAACGCCTCATAATGGACACAACGGGTGTATACAGACCTGGGAACTCAGCACAGGGATGGTGGGAACCCCTCATAATGGGCACAGCGGGTGTACAGACCCGGGAACTCGGCACAGGGATGGTGGGAGCCCCTCATAATGGGCACAGCGGGGGTACAGACCCGGGAACTCAGCACAGGGATGGTGGGAACGCCTCATAATGGACACAACAGGTGTATACAGACCTGGGAACTCAGCACAGGGATGGTGGGAACCCCTCATAATGGGCACAGCGGGTGTACAGGCCCGGGAACTCGGCACAGGGATGATTAGAACCCCTCATAATGGGCACATCGGTGTACAGACCCGGGAACTCGTTGCACATTAAGCGCTGCCCAGACAGCACGGGGTTCACTTTTCAGCAAGGTAGTAGTCAGAGTAGGATAGATAGGTTTTTTTTTAAAAGGGAGACTCTGCTTTTTCACCACCTGTGTGTCGGGCAGTGGAGTTTTCTGATCTCTGTATTCTATCTGTGACTCTGAATGCCTCAGACATGCCACCTAGGGGAAGGGGTATCTGGAGATTGAATTCGGCCCTCCTGGAAGACGAAGAGAGTAAGACAATCCTTTGAGGATTTTTTTTCAAGCACAGGTAACGATCCTAGACTTTTGCAACAGTAAGTCAGAATGGTGGGAGCTTGTAAAACAGCGGACTGTTGGGCCTTTCAAGGCCATAGGAAGAAGGAAGCAGCAAGATAAGTACATCACCTACCAGCGTTTGCGGAGGAAACTTGACCGCCTTGTTTCGGATGGAGGAGATTCTGGGGCGATCTCTGAGGTGAAGCTCCTCCTTAGGAGACATCAATATGACCGGCACGCCTCTGGTTCAGGAGAGGGATTACGGGAAATACCATTCGCCTGACCCTTACCAGAACTATAAACAGAGCGTAGCAGTTAAGACGGTGAATGGCCTGAAGGACAGTACGGGCTCTCTGACGAAGTCTAGGTCAGGGATCCTGGAGGTCGTCAGGTCATACTATGCCGATCTCCTGGGAGGAAGGAACCTTGGTAAGACAAGGATGTTGTTTTTTTTTTTGGAGTCTACACCAGGACTGGAAAGTAATGTTCCTTTGATGAATTTGGCAGATGAGGTAATCCAGGCTATTGATAAACTGGCCATCAAGAAAAAGCCAGGGCCAGATGGTTTGCCAGCCGAATTTTATACATTTTTTAAGACTATCCTGGCTCCCTACCTTGCGGAGGTTTTTTATGGCTGTTTGTATGAGGGTCCTCTCCCTCCCTCCATGAGGCAATCTGCAGTGATCCTTCTGTCAAAGGTTAAAGATCCTTCGATGATTGGGAATTGGCGCCCCATTAGCCTTCTTAATGTCGATAGAAAGATACTGGCAAAGATTTTCTTCTGCCGATAATCACCAGTGGCAGGCAGTTTGTTATCCACCACCGGCACTGCTCGGTCCAGGGTAGAAGCACTTTCTCAGCGGTGTTATCTGTCCTGGAGGCCTTGGAGCGTTGTAGGGCTGCTGGTTGGGGTAAATTTTTGCTGACATTGGATCAGGCTAAGGCTTTTGATCGGGTTAAGCATGAGTACTGTATTTATTGGCGTATAACACGCACCGGCGTATAACACGCACCCCAAGTTTAGGAGGGAATCTTAAAGCGGAGCTACACTGCCCCTGGCGTTTTTTTTTTTTTTAATGGGGATTGCTTAACCGCTTCAGCACCGCCCGCTGTCATATGACGCCCACAAAGGTGGATCTACCATCCTGGGTGGGCGTCATATGACGTCCTCGGATTCCCGGCCGCCTGGGGGGCGCGCGCGCGCGCGCGCCCGCGGCATCGCTCGGGACCCGGTGCGAGTGCCCGGTGGCCGCGATGTCCGCCGGGCACCCGCGATTGCCCGTTAAAACAACGGGACCGGGCGGGACCGTGGCGCTGTGTGTGTAAACAAACAGCTCCACGTCCTGTCAGCGGGGAGGAGACCGATCATGTGGTCCCAGTACGGAGGAACACATGATCGGTCTCCTCCCCTTAAGTCCCCTCCCCCTACAGTTAGAATCACGTCGCTTAGGGAACACATTAACCCCTCCAGCGCCCCCTAGTGTTAACCCCTTCCCTGCCAGTCACATTTACACAGTAATCATTGCAATTTTATAGCAACGATCGCTGTGTAAATGTGAATGGTTCCAAAAATGTGTCAAAAGTGTCCGAAGTGTCCGCCGCAATGTCGCAGTCACGAAAAAAAAAATCGCAGATCCCCGCCATTACTAGTAAAAAAAAAAAAAAAAATTCAATAAATCTATCCCCTATTTTGTAGACGCTATAACTTTTGCGCAAACCGATCAATATACGCTTATTGCGATTTTTTTTACCAAAAATATGTAGAATAATACGTATCGGCCTAAACTGAGGAAAAAATATTTTTTTAAAAAAAAAATGGGATATTTATTATAGCAAAAAGTAAAAAATATTGTGTTTTTTTTCAAAATTGTCGCTCTTCTTTTGTTTATAGCGCAAAAAATAAAAACCGCAGGGGCGATCAAATACCACCAAAAGAAAGCTCTATTTGTGGGAAAAAAAGGACGTCAATTTTGTTTGGGTGTAACGTCGCACGACCGCGCAATTGTTAGTTAAAGCGACGCAGTGCCGAATCGCAAAAAGTGCTCTGGTAAGGAAGGGTGTTTAAAAGCCCTGTATTGAAGCGGTTAATAAAATGATTTGTAAAGCATTAGCTCACCTGTCCTATCTGTCTGACTTTGGCCGTTCGGATTTTATGTCTAAAAAACACTTTGTATACATTTCCGGCTTCATCCCCATCTTGCGTGTGGGCATGTGAATACTCCAGGGCATTGTCTTCCTGCATTTCATTCACGCCTCTCTCTAATCTCGCGCATGCGCAGTACACCGTTCATAGGAGCGCCGTCAGCAGCGTCGTGATGACGTCACGTTCGGTTCGAAGTCTCGCGCGATCTCGGGCCAGACAGCCGCACTGACTCCTGGGAGCTATGACACAAGCTCCCAGGAGACAGTGCGGTCTAGGGGATATTACGTAATAGCCGTAATATCCCCGCCCATATCCGAGGGACCAGGAACCAGGAAGCGATGGATGCAAAGAAGAACAACTAAAGGTAAGTAAAAAAAAAAAACTGCCGTTTCGGATCGAGGAAGGTGAGTATTTTTTTTTTTATTATAGGTTTTAAAAACGGTTGTTGCTCCGCTTTAAGGAAAAAAACTTTTAGGAGGAAAGTTTAAGGAAAAAATTTACATTTAAATGCCCATCAATGCAGCCTTTCCAGTTCCACCTGCAGCCTTGTCCCAGTTCCACCTGCAGACTTGTCCCAGTTCCACCTGCAGCCTTATCCCAGTTCCAGCTGCAGCCTTGTCAGTTCCACCTGCAGCCTTGGCTCAGTTCCACCTGCAGCATTATCCCAGTTCCAGCTGCAGCCTTGTCAGTTCCACCTGCAGCCTTGGCTCAGTTCCACCTGCAGACTTGTCCTAGTTCCACCCTCAGCCTTGGCTCAGTTCCGCCTGCAGCCTTGTCCCAGTTCCACCTGCAGACTTGTCCCAGTTCCACCTGCAGACTTGTCCCAGTTCCACCTGCAGCCTTGTCCCAGTTCCACCTGCAGCCTTGGCCCAGTTCCACCTGCAGCCTTGGCCCAGTTCCACCTGCAGCCTTGGCTCAGTTCCACCTGCAGCCTTGTCCCAGTTCCACCTGCAGCCTTGTCCCAGTTCCACCTGCAGCCTTGTCCCAGTTCCACCTGCAGCCTTGTCCCAGTTCCACCTGCAGCCTTGGCTCAGTTCCACCTGCAGCCTTGTCCCAGTTCCACCTGCAGCCTTGTCCCAGTTCCACCTGCAGCCTTGTCCCAATTCCACCTGCAGCCTTGGCTCAGTTCCACCTGCAGACTTGTCCCAGTTCCACCTGCAGACTTGTCCCAGTTCCACCTGCAGACTTGTCCCAGTTCCACCTGCAGAATTTGAAAATGGCGCCGCCGAGATACAGAGCTGGATGTCCTGTGTATCTCGGCGGCGCTCGATAGTTCTCAATGGCTTTCGGCCACTCTCGGAGGCTTTTGGCCGTTCTCGGAGGCTTTCGGCCGCTCTCGGCGGCTCACGTGGGACTGCAAGAGCCGCCGAGAATGGGCGAAATCGGCCGAAAACCTCCAAAAACGGCCGAAAGCCTCCGAGAACTTCCGACAGCGGCCGAAAGCTGCGAGAATGGCCAGAGAGGCTCAGAATCGACAGGGGATCGGCGTATAACACGCACCCACGATTCCCCCCTGATTTTTAGGGGGGAAAAGTGCGTGTTATACGCCAATAAATACGGTACTTATGGGTTCTTATTGGCAAATATGGGCTGGAGGGGGGTTTCATTGATTTTGTACAAAGGGGCTGAAGGCTTTCCTCTGGTTAATGGTTGGGTCGGGCAGCCCTTTGTGGTCAGCTCGGGTGTGCGTCAGGGGTGCCCATTGAGTCCTCTTCTATATGTGTTTGCAATTGACCCCTTCGTTAGAAGGCTAGAGAAAGGACCATTGTGTGGGGTAACTTTTGGGCATCGCTGGTGAGCCTCCTTTGAAAGTTGTGGCCTATGCCGATGATGTTTCTGTTTTTGTCTCTGGGACTGGGGAGACGCAGGAGGTGGTCTCAGTGATAAGGCAGTATACAGAGGCATCAGGTTCAAAGATCAACCAGGACAAGTGTGAAGCTTTCTGGATGGGCGAGGAAGGTGAGAGCTTTGTTCTTCCGGGTGACTTCCCGGGCCCCAACAAAAAATTTAAGTTCTAGGCATTGAATTTGGCCCAGGTGACTATGATCATGCAAATTGGGCGAACAGGCTGGAGAATGCCGATGCCAAGGTGGCAAGCTGGAAAGGTTGGCGGCTTTCCTTGAAGGAAAAGGTTGATCTGATCAAGACTTACCTGATTCCATTTTTCTGTATGTCAGTTTTGTTGGCATTTTGCCAGTTTCTCTCTATACCAGGGTCTATAGTTGTTTTTTCCAGCTGTTATGGGGGAACAGAATAAACCTTGTCAAAAGGAATGTGACTTACCTTCCTAGGCGGGAGGGTGGTCTAGGGATGATCAACCCTGTAGTCTTTTTCTCTCTGATGTTTGTGAAGTACAATCTTGGTAACATGTTGGCAGAGAGACCGCCTGGGTGGGTTGGTATTTTCCAGTCCTGGTTTAGGCCCTTTCTGCGAGACTGGGAAAATGGTGGGCCAGTGAAAAGCCTGAGGGTCAAGCGTGATAAGATCCCGGCTTATGTTGCCCCGTGTTTGGAAATGATTCGGCAAGTAACAGCAGGAGAGGTCAGATCCCTTCCAAGGAAACTTCTTGAGAAGCGGATCATGAGCTCTGCTTTTTGCGAGCCCCTGGCCTTGAGGGATTGCCCAAGCCTGGTTTTGGGGGTGGGTTTGCGATTGATTAATCTGTAGAGAATCCCAATATAGTTTAGGGATCAGGCTTGGCTTGCCTTTCATGGAAAACTATATGTGAAGGGCAACTTGAAGTTTCTTTCCATGAGTGATCGGGGCTGCCCGAGAGTGGAGTGTGGAGGAGTGGTGGAGTCCATGGATCACTTTCTACTTCAGTGCCCTTTTAATATAGAGGTGTACAAGAGGGTGGGGAGGGCTCTGAGTATACCCTTCCTCAGCCATTTGAGTTATGCAGAGTGGGTGTATGGGGCATTCCAGACTCGTCGGGATTATGATTTGGAAACACTTTTTTTTAGTTAGTCTAGTGCCGCGTACACACGAAGGGACAATCCCGCGGGATTATCCTCTGGACTGAAGTCCAGCGGATAATCCCCTCGTGTGTGGGCGCCGGCGGACTTTTTGGCGCCAAAGTCCGGCGGACCAAAGTTTTAAGTTTGGTTTTAAAATTATCCGCTGGACTTGGCAGTCCAGCGGACAATCCCGCCGTTAGTGGGCAAGTCCGCGGGACTTTTGAAATGAACGGACTTGCCGCTCATCGGCAAGTCCGTTCATTTAGCACGTGACTTCAGGTTACGTAGCTAGCGTAGGCAGTTACTGCCGCCACGCTAGCTCCGTGACCTGGCATGGATTTAAAGGGAATCCCCACGCCGAAAAAAACGGCGTGGGGGTTCCCCCCAAATCCATGTCAGACCCTCATCCGAGCACGCAGCCTGGCAGGCCAGGAAAGGGGTGGGGACGAACGAGCGCCCCCCCCTCCTGAGCCGTACCAGGCCGCGTGCCCTCAACATGGGGGGTGCCCTGGGGAAAGGGGGGCCGTGCGGCCCTCCCCACCCCAAAGCACCTTGTCCCCATGTTGATGAGGACAAGGGCCTCTTCCCGACAACCCTGGCCGTTGGTTGTCGGGGTCTGCGGGCGGGGGCTTATCGGAATCTGGGAGCCCCCTTTAATAAGGGGCCCCCCAGATACCGGCCCCCCACCCTATGTGAATGAGTATGGGGTACGATGTACCCCTACCCATTCACCTAAGGTGTAAAATGTAAAGTAAAAAAAAAACACCCACACTTTTGAAAAAATAGTTTATTGCACTGCTCCGGGGGTCTTCTTCCGTCTTGGGGGTCTTCTCGCCGGACTCCCCCGCCATTTACCAAGCTCTTTTACCGAGCGGGGGAAGTCCGGATACCTTCTTCGTCGTCGCCGCCGTCTGGGGGTCTCGATCCGCCTTTGGGGGTCTTCTTCCGTCTTGGGGGTCTTCTCGCCGGACTCCTCCGCTCTCTTCTGCTCTTTTACCTAGCTCTTTCACGAGCGGGGGGAGTCCGGCTACCTTCTTCGTCGTCGCCGCCGTCGTCTGGGGGTCTCGATCCGCCTTCGGGGGTCTTCCGGGGGTCTCTTCTGTTCTTGCGGCGGTCGTCGTCTTCCGCGCCGCCGGCGCCTTCTCCTTCTTCTTGTCCTTCTTCTTGTTCTTCTTCTTCCGATGTTGACCCGTCGCTGTCTCTGCCCGGAATGCCTGTGCCGCTCTGCGCTGAGACTTATATAGGGACATGAGGGGCAGGGTCACATGTTCATGTCACATGGTGACCCGCCCCCTTGCGATGTCACAGTCCCAGCATCCTCCGAGACTGTGACAACACAAGGGGGCGGGGTCACCATGTGACATGTGCATGTGACCCTGTCCCCCATGTCCCTATATAAGTCTCAGCGCAGAGCGGCACAGGCATTCCGGGCAGAGAGAGCGTCGGGTCAACATCGGAAGAAGAAGAACAAGAAGAAGGACAAGAAGAAGGAGAAGGCGCCGGCGGCGCGGAAGACGACGACCGCCGCAAGAACAGAAGAGACCCCCGGAAGACCCCCGAAGGCGGATCGAGACCCCCAGACGACGGCGGCGACGACGAAGAAGGTAGCCGGACTCCCCCCCTCGTGAAAGAGCTAGGTAAAAGAGCAGAAGAGAGCGGAGGAGTCCGGCGAGAAGACCCCCAAGACGGAAGAAGACCCCCGAAGGCGGATCGAGACCCCCAGACGGCGGCGACGACGAAGAAGGTAGCCGGACTTCCCCCGCTCGGTAAAAGAGCTTGGTAAATGGCGGGGGAGTCCGGCGAGAAGACCCCCAAGACGGAAGAAGACCCCCGGAGCAGTGCAATAAACTATTTTTTCAAAAGTGTGGGTGTTTTTTTTTACTTTACATTTTACACCTTAGGTGAATGGGTAGGGGTACATCGTACCCCATACTCATTCACATAGGGTGGGGGGCCGGTATCTGGGGGGCCCCTTATTAAAGGGGGCTCCCAGATTCCGATAAGCCCCCGCCCGCAGACCCCGACAACCAACGGCCAGGGTTGTCGGGAAGAGGCCCTTGTCCTCATCAACATGGGGACAAGGTGCTTTGGGGTGGGGGGGGCCGCACGGCCCCCCTTTCCCCAGGGCACCCCCCATGTTGAGGGCACGCGGCCTGGTACGGCTCAGGAGGGGGGGGGGCGCTCGTTCGTCCCCACCCCTTTCCTGGCCTGCCAGGCTGCGTGCTCGGATGAGGGTCTGACATGGATTTGGGGGGAACCCCCACGCCGTTTTTTCGGCGTGGGGATTCCCTTTAAATCCATGCCAGCTTGCGGAGCTAGCGCGGCGGCATTTACTGCCTACGCTAGCTACGTAACCTGAAGTTACGTTCAAAATGAACGGACTGCTCCGTGTGTGGGCAAGTCCGTTCATTTTCAAAAGTCCCGCGGACTTTTGGCCGGCGGATTATCCGCTGGAGAAGTCCGTGCGTGTGTGGGCAAGTCCACACGCTCGGAAAGTCCAGCGGACCCAGCTGGAAAGTCCCACGGGATTGTCCGCTGGACTAGGTCCGCCGGCAAAAGTCCGCACGTGTGTACGCGGCATAGTAGTCCGTTATTTCACGTGGAGTGCACAGGTATTCTTACAGAGTAAAATCCTCCCTGTCCAAGTGGTGATGCCCGACATTCTGGGTGAGGTTGGGAAGATTCAGGTGGCAGCCTGGATAAGGGCGTGGAGGAATATCAGGACTCTGTAGCTGCTGTCTGTTGATCTGGGGGTGTGCGGCTTTTCCTTGTATTCTTGCTTCACTCCCCTAGAGTTTCAGATCAAATATATATTTTTGATAAAAGGCTACATGCAGGGTGACGGTGATGTTCCTTAGTCTGGCTCTCCCGTAGGGATTATGTTGTGCGCAATTTGGTTTGCATCATTTATTGTTCTTGTTTTTTTGTTTTGTATAGTCGTATTCAATTATTTTGAAAATATGTTTTATTTATTTATTATGGTTTTATTGTATATAAGTTGTTGTTTGTAAGATTTTTCAATAAACAAAATTAACCCCTCATAATGGGCACAGCGGGTGTACAGACCCGGGAACTCAGCACAGGGATGGTGGAACCCCTCATAATGGGCACAGAAAGTGTACAGACCCGGGAACTCAGCACAGGGATGGTGGGAACCCCTCATAATGGGTACAGCGGGTGAAGAGACTCGGGAACTCAGCACAGGGATGGTGGTAACCCCTCATAATGGGCACAGCAGGTGTACAGACCCGGGAACTCAGCACAGGGATGGTGGGAACCCCTCATAATGGGCACAGCAGGTGTACAGACCCGGGAACTCAGCACAGGGATGGTGGGAACCCCTCATAATGGGTACAGCGGGTGAAGAGACTCTGGAACTCAGCACAGGGATGGTGGTAACCCCTCATAATGGGCACAGCAGGTGTACAGACCCGGAACTCAGCACAGGGATGGTGGGAACCCCTCATAATGGGCACAGAAAGTGTACAGACCCGGGAACTCAGCACAGGAATGGTGGGAACCCCTCATAATGGGTACAGCGGGTGAAGAGACTGGGGAACTCAACACAGGGATGGTGGTAACCCCTCATAATGGGCACAGCGGGTGTACAGACCCGGGAACTCAGCACAGGGATGGTGAGAACCCCTCATAATGGGCACAGCGGGTGTACAGACCTGGGAACTCAGCACAGGGATGGTGGGAACCCCTCATAATGGGCACAGCGGGTGTACAGACCCGGAACTCAGCACAGGGATGGGGGGGGGAACCCCTCATAATGGGCACATCGGGTGTACAGACCCGGGAACTCGTCACAGGGATGGTGGGAACCCCTCATAATGGGCACAGCGGGTGTACAGACCCGGGAACTCAGCACAGGGATGGTGGGAACCCCTCATAATGGGCACAGCGGGTGTACAGACCCGGGAACTCAGCACAGGGATGGTGGGAACCCCTCATAATGGGCACAGCGGGTGTACAGACCCGGGAACTCAGCACAGGGATGGTGGGAACCCCTCATAATGGGCACAGCGGGTGTACAGACCCGGGAACTCAGCACAGGGATGGTGGGAACCCCTCATAATGGGCACAGCGGGGGTACAGACCCGGGAACTCAGCACAGGGACTGTGGGAACCCCTCATAATGGGCACAGCGGGGGTACAGACCCGGGAACTCAGCACAGGGATGGTGGGAACCCCTCATAATGGGCACAACGGGTGTACAGACCCGGAACTCAGCACAGGGATGGTGGGAACCCCTCATAATGGGCACAGCGGGTGTACAGACCCGGAACTCAGCACAGGGATGGTGGGAACCCCTCATAATGGGCACAGCGGGTGTACAGACCCGGAACTCAGCACAGGGATGGTGGGGAACCCCTCATAATGGGCACAGCGGGTGTACAGACCCGGGAACTCAGCACAGGGATGGTGGGAACCCCTCATAATGGGCACAGCGGGTGTACAGACCCGGGAACTCAGCACAGGGATGGGGGGAACCCCTCATAATGGGCACAGCGGGTGTACAGACCCGGGAACTCATTTGATAAAAGTTTGCGATTTGGGGGAATTTAGTTATCGATTCAAAAAGTTTGTATCCAGCCAGATAGGCTCTTGCAGTACATAATCGTTGGAGATTGTACAATCAGATTGCACTGTGTATGGTGAGTTCACTTTAATCACTGTAAAATCTGGCCAAACACACAAAGTGTCCGTTGTGGGTGGAGTGCCCCTTTAGTAGAATTCCCGGAGGTGTGTCCTGACTCCTCTTCCTATGTTTTCCCGTCTCTCAGGCAGCCAATGCTAAGTTGTGTGCTATGCTGGCTCTCCCCCCCCTCCCCCCTCTCCTCCTCCTCCTCCTCCTCCTCCTCCTCCTCCCCATCTCCACCCTCCTTCCTCCCTCTCCTCTCTCCCTCAAACATGGCGAAGTCCTATGATCATCTCTTCAAACTTCTTCTGATCGGGGACAGCGGGGTCGGGAAGACGTGTTTGATCGTCCGCTTCTCCGAGGACAGCTTCAACAGCACCTACATCTCCACCATAGGTGAGCCCCTCCCCTCCCCCACCCCAAAACTTGTGTCCGCATTCCCAAAAAAAAAAAAAAAAAAAAAAAGTTAGTCGTGTCCCGTCCTGCCTGACTTCACAGAACGCTGCGATTGTAAGCTCTGTGGGTCAGACTTCGTCCTCTCTCGATATCCGCCTTCAGCCTGCGGCGCCGTCCCCGGACCTGCGGCCAAACGGTTCATTCAAAAAGATCGCCGACCCCCCTTTTTTTTTGGAAGATGATTATTTGTCTTAAAAAAAACAAAAAAAAGTCTTCCCGATTTTGGTCACTCGCCGGCAAGAAAAAAAAACGTACATTGAGATGGGTTCAATAACGCCATCGATCCCGCTACTGATCAGCCTGACCGATCGAGGGGACCGCCTTTTGCGTATTTGCAGCGGTCGAGTGAAAGTTTTTTTTTTTTTAAAAAGTTGCGCCCGGTTTGGCTGAGATTGGGGAAAGCCCCTCAGTAGGTCAACGACCTTCGTAAAATCACCGCGCTGGATTTCAGAATCCTGTCGGCACTCTCATATAATATATGTATATATATTTTTTTATATTCATATTTATTTATTCTTTATTATTATTTTTAAGATATTGAATTTTATTTTGTACACTTTTTGTGGGAATCTCTCTGGTCAGTTTGGTGGAATCTCTATTTGGATGGTTTTGGTGGAATCTCTAGTTGGATGGTTTTGGTGGAATCTCTTTCTGGGGTCGGTGTGTGGGACTGTCTGGGGTCGGTGTGTCGGACTGTCTGGGGTCGGTGTGTCGGACCGTCTGGGGTCGGTGTGTCGGACTGTCTGGGGTCGGTGTGTCGGACTGTCTGGTGTCGGTGTGTCGGACTGTCTGGTGTCGGTGCGTCGGACTGTCTGGGGTCGGTGCGTCGGACTGTCTGGGGTCGGTGTGTCGGTCTGTCTGGGGTCGGTGTGTCGGACTGTCTGGGGTCGGTGTGTGGGACTGTCTGGGGTCGGTGTGTCGGACTGTCTGGGGTCGGTGCGTCGGACTGTCTGGGGTCGGTGTGTCGTCGGACCGTCTGGGGTCGGTGTGTCGGTCTGTCTGGGTCGGTGTGTCGGACCGTCTGGGGTCGGTGTGTCGGACCGTCTGGGGTCGGTGTGTCGGACTGTCTGGGGTCGGTGTGTCGGACTGTCTGGGGTCGGTGTGTCGGACTGTCTGGTGTCGGTGTGTCGGACTGTCTGGGGTCGGTGTGTCGGACTGTCTGGTGTCGGTGTGTCGGACTGTCTGTCTGGGGTCGGTGTGTCGGACTGTCTGGGGTCGGTGTGTCGGACTGTCTGGTGTCGGTGTGTCGGACTGACTGGTGTCGGTGTGTCGGACTGTCTGGTGTCGGTGTGTCGGACTGTCTGGGGTCGGTGTGTCGGACCGTCTGGGGTCGGTGTGTCGGACCGTCTGGGGTCGGTGTGTCGGACCGCCTGGGGTCGGTGTGTCGGACCGTCTGGGGTCGGTGTGTCGGACTGTCTGGGGTCGGTGTGTCGGACTGTCTGGGGTCGGTGTGTCGGACTGTCTGGGGTCGGTGTGTCGGACTGTCTGGGGTCGGTGTGTCGGACTGTCTGGGGTCGGTGTGTCGGACTGTCTGGGGTCGGTGTGTCGGACTGTCTGGGGTCGGTGTGTCGGACTGTCTGGGGTCGGTGTGTCGGACTGTCTGGGGTCGGTGTGTCGGTGTGTCGGACTGTCTGTCTGGTGTCGGTGTGTCGGACTGTCTGGTGTCGGTGTGTCGGACTGTCTGGGGTCGGTGTGTCGGACTGTCTGGGGTCGGTGTGTGGGACTGTCTGGTGTCGGTGTGTGGGACTGTCTGGTGTCGGTGTGTCGGACTGTCTGGGGTCGGTGTGTGGGACCGTCTGGGGTCGGTGTGTGGGACCGTCTGGGGTCTATTTTGTTAGAATCTCTATTTGTTTTTGTTTTTTTGGTGGAATCTCTCTGGGGTTGGTTTGGCGAAATCTCTCGAGTCAGTTTTGTTGGAAACTTTCAAGGCACTTTTGTTGGAATCTCAGGTCAGTTTTGTTAGAATCTCTATTGGGTTGGTTTTGTGGAACCTCTCTTTGGTTGGACTCTTTTTATGGTCGGTTTTGTGGAACCTCTCTTTGGTCGGACTCTTTTTAGGGTCGGTTTGGTGGAACCTCTCTTTGGTCGGACTCTTTTTAGGGTCGGTTTGGTGGAACCTCTCTTTGGTCAGACTCTTTTAGGGTTGGTTTGGTGGAACCTCTCTTTGGTCGGACTCTTTTTAGGGTCGGTTTGGTGGAACCTCTCTTTGGTCGGACTCCTCTTTAGGGTCGGTTTGGTGGAACCTCTCTTTGGTCGGACTCTTTTGTTAGGGTCGGTTTGGTGGAACCTCTCTTTGGTCGGACTCTTTAGGGTCGGTTTGGTGGAACCTCTCTTTGGTCGGACTCTTTAGGGTCGGTTTGGTGGAACCTCTCTTTGGTCGGAATCTTTAGGGTCGGTTTGGTGGAACCTCTCTTTGGTCGGAATCTTTAGGGTCGGTTTGGTGGAACCTCTCTTTGGTCGGACTCTTTTGTTAGGGTCGGTTTGGTGGAACCTCTCTTTGGTCGGACTCTTTTGTTAGGGTCGGTTTGGTGGAACCTCTCTTTGGTCGGAATCGTTAGGGTCGGTTTGGTGGAACCTCTCTTTGGTCGGAATCTTTAGGGTCGGTTTGGTGGAACCTCTCTTTGGTCGGAATCTTTAGGGTCGGTTTGGTGGAACCTCTCTTTGGTCGGAATCTTTAGGGTCGGTTTGGTGGAACCTCTCTTTGGTCGGACTCTATGGGGTCAGTTTGGTGGAACTTCTGGGGTCGGTTTGGTGGAACCTCTCTTTGGTCGGAATATTTAGGGTTGGTTTGGTGGAACCTCTCTTTGGTCGGAATATTTAGGGTTGGTTTGGTGGAACCTCTCTTTGGTCGGAATATTTAGGGTTGGTTTGGTGGAACCTCTCTTTGGTCGGAATCTTTAGGGTTGGTTTGGTGGAACCTCTCTTTGGTCGGAATATTTAGGGTCGGTTTGGTGGAACCTCTCTTTGGTCGGAATATTTAGGGTCGGTTTGGTGGAACCTCTCTTTGGTCGGAATATTTAGGGTTGGTTTGGTGGAACCTCTCTTTGGTCGGAATCTTTAGGGTTGGTTTGGTGGAACCTCTCTTTGGTCGGAATCTTTAGGGTTGGTTTGGTGGAACCTCTCTTTGGTCGGAATCTTTAGGGTCGGTTTGGTGGAACCTCTCTTTGGTCGGAATCTTTAGGGTCGGTTTGGTGGAACCTCTCTTTGGTCGGAATCTTTAGGGTCGGTTTGGTGGAACCTCTCTTTGGTCGGAATCTTTAGGGTCGGTTTGGTGGAACCTCTCTTTGGTCGGAATCTTTAGGGTCGGTTTGGTGGAACCTCTCTTTGGTCGGAATCTTTAGGGTCGGTTTGGTGGAACTTCTGGGGTTGGTTTGGTGGAACCTCTCTTTGGTCGGACTCTATGGGGTCAGTTTGGTGGAACTTCTGGGGTTGGTTTGGTGGAACCTCTCTTTGGTCAGAATATTTAGGGTTGGTTTGGTGGAACCTCTCTTTGGTCGGAATCTTTAGGGTCGGTTTGGTGGAACCTCTCTTTGGTCGGAATCTTTAGGGTCGGTTTGGTGGAACCTCTCTTTGGTCGGACTCCTCTTTAGGGTCGGTTTGGTGGAACCTCTCTTTGGTCGGACTCTTTTTTTAGGGTCGGTTTGGTGGAACCTCTCTTTGGTCGGAATCTTTAGGGTCGGTTTGGTGGAACCTCTCTTTGGTCGGAATCTTTAGGGTCGGTTTGGTGGAACCTCTCTTTGGTCGGACTCTATGGGGTCGGTTTGGTGGAACTTCTGGGGTCGGTTTGGTGGAACCTCTCTTTGGTTGGAATCTTTTTAGGGTCGGTTTGGTGGAACCTCTCTTTGGTCGGACTCCTCTTTAGGGTTGGTTTGGTGGAACCTCTCTTTGGTCGGAATATTTAGGGTTGGTTTGGTGGAACCTCTCTTTGGTCGGAATCTTTAGGGTCGGTTTGGTGGAACCTCTCTTTGGTCGGAATCTTTAGGGTCGGTTTGGTGGAACCTCTCTTTGGTCGGACTCTATGGGGTCAGTTTGGTGGAACTTCTGGGGTCGGTTTGGTGGAATCTCCCGAGTCAGTTTGTTGTCGGAGATCTCCTTGTGATGTGAGTTGGGTTCCCGGTTGTTGTGTCTCTCGGTGTATCTCTTTATCTTCTCTCTGATGTGACATCATCCGGTTACTTTGTTTCCATCTTTGTTATCAGATGATTCTCTCTGCGCCGTCTGCTGTCATTTGTCATTCTCCAGCTTCTGTTTTGTGGACTTCAAGCTGACCAATTCTTGTAAAAAAAAAAACAAAAAAAAAAAACAAATAAAAATCTGAACGGCGGCGGCCGCTTTTTGTTCACCGTCCGACTATTCAGAGCTTCGCCGCTTGTTTGGGATTAAAGTCTTTTCTGCTGATCAGCGTTTTCCTCCAGAGTATCCAAAGCCAAAATGTTGTGTTTTATGGCTTTCTGTGTTGTGTTTTGTTTTATTTTTTTTTTTGGTGTCCCATTAGGGAGATTTCCCTTCACTTCCTGTCCCATAGACACAACAGGAAGTGAGAGGAAATCCCTGGTTGTCGGCAGAATTAGTGTCCCCAATGAAATGTTGTTTTTTTTTTTTTTTCTCTCTAATCCTGTTCTGGTGACACCCAAAATTAGGAATTTTTTTTTCACTGGGGTGGTCCTAGTCCCTCTTCCACTCCATCCAAAATGAAAAAAATTTTTTGCCTTTTAGTTACACTGCAAGAGAAAAGTGTCCCACTTTTTAGAAAGTTTGTCACCAGAACAAGTGTCCCCGTTGGACAATTTCACCTTTTTTTATTCCTGTTACGGTGACAACTCTAACACTTTGGATTCCTCATCACTTCCTGTTTTGGTGTCACCCAGACAAATGTAAAAAAAAATCTTCCTAATAGGGACAAAGGAAAAAAAAAAATCTGACGAACGTTTAACCATTTCATACTCCATCCAAAATTTTGGCAAAACATAAAAAAAATTAAATAAAAAAAATCGGACAGATTTTTGTAAATATTTTTTTTTTTTTTTTTTTATAATTTAAAAAAATGTACTCCCACTTTGGAATATTCTTTTATTACTGTGCGACGATCCGGTGCGACTTTAAATTATCAGCGCTATTCGCGCGGTCGGTAGGATTGCGAACGACGCGTATTTGTTTTTGAGACCGCAGGAATTTTTTTTTTTTAGCCTGTAAAAGTTTGGGGGGGCCGGGGGGAGGGGAGGGTAGTCAGCGCAGCCAGGCGGTCAATTTCCCGGAGCGCAGAACGCACATCAGACGCTTCCTCGTTGTCACCGCCGGGACGCGGGGTGATGTCATCGCACAACAATGGCAGGAACACGCGCTCCTTCTCATCACTTCACCGCTCCAATCAGAGCTCTTCCTTCCTCCCCCCTCCCCCCCCCTTCCCACACCAGGGATGAGCTAACATGACCATCATCGCTTCACCAGAATTTTGCTAAAATTCTTAAACTTAGCTACATTTTGTCAGAATGCGACGGAATCAGCGGGGGAGGCAAAATATAGATGTTTTTTTTATGGGAACATTTTCTGTAAATAGCTCCTGAGGATTGTTTTTTTCTTTTGTTGTTTTTTTTTAAAAAAAAAAATAATAATAATTTTAACAGGAAAAATGTAAAGAATATCTAAAAAAAAAAATTAAAAAAAAAACATTTGTGGGTTTTTACTTATTTTTTGGGCAAAATGCAATAATAAAACAAACATAAAAAAAGAAGAAAAGCACTTTGCAAAGCAACACGGAAAAATATTCTTACACTACCAAAAAAACTTTGCAAAGGATTTGTGTATTTTATTATTTTGTGTTTTTTTTTGGTGGAAAAAACAACAACAAAAAAAAAGAAGAATACTACTACTACTAATAATAATAATACAATAGGTAAAAAAATACAAATATATTTTTATGCGCTGTTGCTTTTTTTTTATTTAGTTTTTTGTAAAAATAAATAAAAATAAACCGAAAATAACAAAATACAGCAAACAGTAGATGGTCGACCAATGGCTAAATACCCGGGTGATTCTGAGTACAAAAAAACTGTATCATGGAGCAGGAGGACCATTCAATTATCCTAAGACAACAAAGAGGGAAAATAAATTGCGCCAGAAAAATTCCTATTTTTTTTTATTTTAATAATAAAACAATTATTTAATAAAATGTAATAGTAAAACACACACAAAAAAAAAGAAGAAAGGCACTTTGCAAAGCAAAATGAAAAATATTATTACATTACACATAAGCACAATTAAAAAAAAAAATGAAAAATACTAATACAATAAGTAAAAACATACAAATATATTTTTGTGCGCTGTTGCTGTTTTTTTATTTATTTTTTTATTTATTTATTTTATCTTTCCTCTTTTATCCTGTAAAAAAAACAAACAAAAAAAAAAACAAACAAAATACAACAAACAGTCGATGATCGGCCAACAGCTAAATACCCGGGTACAGAACGTTTGCATTGCGGAGGACCATTTGATTATCCTAAGACAGCGAATTAGGGAAAAAAAATAAAAATTGCGCCAGAAAAATAAATTTTTTTTATTTTTTTTGGCCAGTCTGCTGAATTAAAAATTCTTGTTTTTTTGCTGATTGGTCGGCTGAATTTTGTATACCTTGTGTCTACATTCGCCAGACGGCCTGAGGTTAAACATTAGTCAGACCTCCCCGGCTACCGTCACCTATCACCGCCGTGTGGAATGTCACCGTCTGCAGAATTCAGGATGTACTGAATGACCCCCATTTCCCCCCCCCCCCCCCCACACTTCACCGCCTCGCTTTTCCGCCCCCCCCCCCCTTTCTAACGCATTTCTGGTGGTCACAGCCCCGTAGCAGCTGGCTGCACAGTGGTTATGATATATAACTCTGATTGGTCATAGTGGTGACTGGTGGGGGGGGCGAGAAGATCATTTTTTTTAATATATATATATATATATATATATATATATATATATATATTATATATATAATATATATATATATATTTAAATAAATATTATATCTATATTTTTATTTTTTATGAATTGGACTGAATGTACCGCATTAATGCAATGCATTTGCATAAATTAAGTGTTATCGCATGCGGTAAATTAAGTCCAATTCATAAAAAATAAAAATGTATAATAATATATATTTGTATAATATTTAAAAAAATAAAAAATATATATATATAAAATAATAAAATATATATATATATATATAACTAATTTTTTTTTTTTAAATATTATACAAATATATATTATTATACATTTTTATTTTTTATGAATTGGACTTAATTCTTAAATTACTTAATAACTTAAATTAATGCAATGCATTTGCATAAATTATCGCATGCGGTAAATTAAGTCCAATTCATAAAAAAATGTATATATTCATTTTTCTTTTTTTCTATTATTTTTTATGAATTGGACTTAATTTACCGCATGCGATAATTTATGCAAATGCATCGCATTAAAGTGTTATCACATGCGGTAAATTAAGTCCAATTCATAAAAAATGAAAATGTATAATAATATATATTTGTATAATTAATATTTTAAAAAAATTATATATATATATATATATTATATTTTTTTTTAAATATTAATTATACAAATATATATTATTATTATACATTTTATATTTTTTATGAATTGGACTTAATTTACCGCATGCGATAATTTATGCAAATGCATTGCATTAAAGTGTTATCGCATGCGGTAAACGTTCGCGAATTGTCCCCCCCACGTTCCCTTTTATCAAATTTTTTGCTTTTCGTTTCTTTTTGCAGGGATCGACTTTAAAATCCGGACCACGGAGATCCAGGGGAAGAAGATCAAGCTGCAAGTTTGGTGAGAGAACCCCTCCCCCCCTCCACTGGGCTGCCGAACCTACAGTTTTCATGCCGTCACCCACCCGGAATGAGGCCGGACTCCCCCCAATTGGCAGGGAGGTCGCTACTGCCCAATGATACATTGGGGATCGCCCTGCCAATTGGGGGGAGTCCGGCCTCGCTCCGGGTGGGTGACGGCATGAAAACCTGGATTTTTAGTTCGCCTTCTTCTTTCCTAGAACTAAAAACAAACAAACTTTATTTAAAACTGTTTTTTATAACAGTTGTTGGCATTTGCAGAGGACTTTGCTCCGTTCCTATCAGTCCCTTCCTCCTGTTTTTATATAATTTGGGTGAGAGCCATAATATAAATCTATGTCCTCCTACCAGCCTATGGGGGGGTGGTTAGGTGGTAATCCAAGGCTTGGGGTGGCAATAACCTGACGGTGACACCAGGGGGCGATGTCTGTGTGATAAGTGCTGATATATGGCCACTTGTAGTCGCCATGGGAAGCCCCTGTGATTGGGGTGACAACACTGGAGCACAATGGGGGGGGGCGGGACAGAGCGTTGTCATCCTATAACGGGAGCATTTCATTGGTTGGGCTTGCAGATACTCTCTGTATTGTCTGAACACAATGTGTGGAATTCTCCGCCGTGCTCACAAATAAAGATGAATAATTAACCTAAATTCCCCCCCTGGGGGGTGGGGGGGGGGCGGTATTTGTTTGGTGGCAGCTGTGCCTGGGGTGATATCGGGGCGGATTGCTGAACAAATAATCATTGTCACCAATGTGTCACCAATGTGTGCACTGTCATCTTGTCTGCTTGAATTGGGTGTACCGGCTCCTCCCCCTGGACTGAAACGGCTTCCTTCCTGTTTTTGCCGCACACTGTGAGCTTCTCACCATGTGCAATAGAAGCTGCAGCAAGTCAGACTGAGCCCCGCCCCATTTCCTGGCTGGAGGATCTCCAGCATCATCAAGCACTTTCCTGACTGTCCCTGGCCCCTTTCATCAAAAGGGGGCAGAAGGGGGGCACGTTCCACAGCCTGACTGTCCCTGGCCCCGCCCCTTTCATCAAAGCTAGGACAAAGGGGGGGCACGTGCCCCAGACTCAGTTCCACAGCCTGACTGTCCCTGGCCCCGCCCCCTTTCATCAAAGCTGGGACAAAGGGGGGCAGAAGGGGGGCACGTGCCCCAGACTCAGCTCCACAGCCTGACTGTCCCTGGACCCGCCCCCTTTCATCAAAGCTGGGACAAAGGGGGGCAGAAGGGGGGCACGTGCCCCAGACTCAGTTCCACAAACTTGGCTGTCCCTGGCCCTGCCCCTTTCATCAAAGCTATGACAAAGGGGGCAGACTCAGTTCCACAGCCTGACTGTCCCTGGACCCATCCCCTTTCATCAAAGCTGGGACAAAGGGGGCAGACTCAGTTCCACAGCCTGACTGTCCCTGGACCCATCCCCTTTCATCAAAGCTGAGACAAAGGGGGGCAGAAGGGGGGCACATGCCCCAGACTCAGTTCCACAAACTTGGCTGTCCCTGGCCCCGCCCCTTTCATCAAAGCTATGACAAAGGGGGCAGACTCAGTTCCACAGCCTGACTGGCCCTGCTCCCTCTAATCAAAGGGGGCAAAAGGGGGGCACGTGCCCCAGACTCAGTTCCACATACTGACTGTCCCTGGCCCCACCCCTTTCTTCACAGATGGGACAAAGGGGGCAGAAGGGGGGCACGTGCTCCAGACTCAGTTCCACATACTGACTGTCCCTGGCCCCACCCCTTTCTTCACAGATGGGACAAAGGGGGCAGAAGGGGGGCACGTGCTCCAGACTCAGCTCCACAGCCTGACTATACCTGGACCCGCCCCCTTTCATCAAAGGGGGGCAGAAGGGGGGCACATGCCCCAGACTCAGTTCCACAGCCTGACTGGCCCTGGCCCCTTTCATCAAAGGGGGCAGAAGGGGGACAAGTGCCCCAGACTCAGTTCCACAGCCTGACTGTCCCTGGCCCCGCCCCCTTTCAATATTTGGATTTCGGTTCCGTCGATCATGGAGGCTGTGGGTGTTACCTATGCAAATATGGCACGCTTAGGAATGCCCACTCCTCCCAAATGGACACCCGCCCATCGATGCATTTTGATATTTTCATTTTTGATATTTGCATAACTCCTCCCACCGCTTGCATCAGGACTGAGGAGTACTGTGATGTAATCAGGAAGCTATGTACTGGCCCCTCCCACCAGCCAGGATCTGCCCGCCCCTGGGGTAAAAGAGAACGGCATCGGCTGGTTGTATGTGGGGAGAATTTTTGTTTTATGAATGAATGACGCTCGATATTTATACAGCATTTCCTTCCCTCCTCCTCCTCCTCCTCCAGGGACACGGCCGGCCAGGAGAGATTCAAAACCATCACTACGGCGTATTACCGGGGCGCCATGGTGAGTACCGCAAAACCCCTCCCCCCTCCTCCTACACCCCCCCTATGGAACCGAGCAATGTATACATTCCTGTTGTGGGCTTCTTAATTCAGTAATAACGTTTTCATTACCAGGATTATAAACAATACATCAGCTGTCTGAGCAATGTTTATAAACAATGTTACATTGTATCTCTCTATTTCCTGTCTGATCAATGTTTATAAACAATGTTACATTGTATCTCTTTATTTCCTGTCTGCTCAATGTTTATAAACAATGTTACATTGTATCTCTCTATTTCCTGTCTGATCAATGTTTATAAACAATGTTACTTTGTATGTCTCTATCTCCCGTCTGCTCAATGTTTATAAACAATGTTACATTGTATCTCTCTATTTCCTGTCTGATCAATGTTTATAAATGTTACTTTGTATCTCTGTCTTTATAAACACACATTAATCAGACGGGAGATAGAGAGACACAATGGAACATTGTTTATAAACATTGTGTCAGATGGTCGGTGACGTTCCATTGGTTGCCGTATTATTTAGGGGAGGGGCCACATTTAAAGTGATTCTTTTGCAGCGCCGGTGACTCGGTATCTCCGTGCCTTTTTTCAGGGGATTATCCTGGTCTATGACATCACAGATGAGCGATCGTTCGAGAATATTCAGAACTGGATGAAGAGCATTAAAGAGGTAAGCTTGGCCTATTGGGGGAGGGGCGGTGGTGTCAAATACTCATCCCAGCCAATTAGAATTCACCCCAATAACATTTTCGAACCGAGCGGATTTCCCGCCCCCCAACCCATTGACATAGAGCAGCCACCCCTCCCGTCATCCTGATTTTTAGCTGGCGACCGGCACACCCCCCCCCCCCCCCTTAATTGTAGGTAATGAGGCTTATCGGTTGTGGGTGGAGCTGTGTGGGCGGTCCGTCACGCGTCACATGACAGGTGGTGACGTCACGTTTTTTTGTTTTTTTTGTCTCCGGCAGAATGCGGCTGCGGGGGTGGAGAGGATGCTTCTGGGGAACAAATGCGACATGGAGAGCCGGAGGAAAGTCCAGAAGGAGCGCGGCGAAAAGGTAAACGCACAAATTTATCGAGGGGGAGGGGACTGAAGATGCTTCGTATGTGGAAAACCTGCTGAAACCCGACATCAGGCTTTCGGTGAAGGGGGGGGGTAACGTTTCTTGTTCTGTTTCCCGCAGCTCGCCAAGGAACACGGGATCCGCTTCTTCGAGACCAGCGCCAAGTCCAGCCAGAACGTGGACGAGGTGAGGCGTTGTGCCCTGCTCTGCTCCAGCATGAAGGGGGCGGGGCTGCAGGAACAATGATTTAGGCGGGGGGGGCCCCGCGCCAATTTTATTTTTTTCTTTGGGCGCGGGGTTCCCCCAATGCCGCCGCTGACCGTCCTCCTTCTTTTTTGTTTCCTCAACAGTCATTCAACTTTCTGGCCACAGACATCCTGATGAACATGACGCGGAGGGCGGTAAGTGCTGATTGGACGCCGGTCACATAACTCCTCCCCCCTCCTGAGTCCCGCGGCTAACCCCTCCCCCCCTTTTCTCTCTCTCTCTCTCTCTCTCCTTATCCCGCAGGGTCACGGCATGAAGGACCCGGTGGATTTAAAGGGCCCCTCCAAGAAGGGAAGCAGCAAGTGCTCGGTGGTGTAAAAGGCCTCGGCGGAGCGGAGCGCCCCTTTATGCCGCCATCGCATCGGAGACTTTAGATTCCAATAAGAGACAATTTGGTGGCCCCGCCCTCCATGGGGTGTCATTTCCACCCCTGCCCCCCCCCCCATTGTTTGGTTTAGATTAAAGAACGTTAATGAGGGGAAGGCTGCCACCCCACCCCCCCTGCACCTCAGAGCTCCGCCTCCGCTAATGTCCGCCATGTTGTTATAGATTTAAAGGGGGAAATATGGCCGCCGTCCTTGGCTTCCACTGTATTCAGGACTCCGAGTTGAAGGATGACCATGACAGCCGGGGAACCACATTCCCTCTTCTTTGATACATTGTGGCGGATCCCCTTCGACTCGCCGTTGGCGGTACCCAATCCCTCTCTTGTGCCTGTATCAGTTCTTGAAGTATCCGCCGTACCCAATGGGAAACATTCCCCCCCCCCCTTTTAAGTAAAAAACCGCCTGAACATTCCAGGTGGATACTTCAAGAGCCTGGAGAGGAAGAACGATCGCCATGACTACTACATACGGAGGTGGCACCCTGAAAAAACATCAGCGGAGGACGAAACTCGCCAGGAAGTGCTCCGCACCAAATCCGTGATTGCAGTATTATTTTTTTTGGTAAGGTGGGGGATCTTTAAGTGGCACCCCGCTTCCAAGACTGTGAGCCTGTCCCCAGAAATGATGGATTTCTATTGGAGAAGCAGATTCCGTGTTCTGAGGGATCAGAGGGGAGGGGGGCAGCTGTTACAGGAGGGTCCAGGAAGTGCCCAGTGCATGCTGGGAGGTGTAGTTCCCAGATTTGGAGGATTGTGTAGGTTTCCCGACGAACTGATTGGATTGAAATTCGAAGAGTGTTGCTTTTCTGCTTTTCTTCGGCCAATGAGACGAAGCGAAAAGGGAAATCGGGCCACCAATGAGTGTATCCGCCGCTAACGACGGCTTTTCTCCCACACGGCCAATCAGGGGGCCGCCTCTTGTTTTTCTCCTCGAAGTGATCGTCTGGCAGCAAACTTTTCTGAGACTTTATAAACCTTACCTTATATGGGCAGAAGGCTCTGATTGGTGGAAAACTTTTTTTTTCTCTAGAACTGGAGGCGGAGCTGACGTCCCATTGGTCGGATTGCTAGGTTTGTTTACTGTACAATGCATCTTGTTAACACTTTTTATGTCTTTGTATGAGGAAAATACAATTTTCTAACATTTTTTTTACTCTGTGTGTCTTCATTTCCTTCACTTGAAAATCCG
The DNA here is from genome assembly GCA_028564925.1 of Lithobates sylvaticus. NCBI lineage: Eukaryota > Metazoa > Chordata > Amphibia > Anura > Ranidae > Lithobates > Lithobates sylvaticus. The sequence goes on from CM053038.1 coordinate 31,636,166, forward strand.
GGGAGCCCAAAAATCCAACCTGTTAGACCCGTAGACCTAGAAAGAGGACCTGTTGGACCCGTAGACCTAGAAAGTGGACCTGTTTGACCCGTAGACCTAGAAAGAGGACCTGTTGGACCCGTAGACCTAGAAAGGAGGACCTGTAGGACCCGTAGACCTAGAAAGAGGACCTGATGGACCCATAGACCTAGAAAGAGGACCTGATGGACCCGTAGACCTAGAAAGTGGACCTGTTGGACCCATAGACCTAGAAAGAGGACCTGATAGACCCATAGACCTAGAAAGAGGACCTGTTGGACCCGTAGACCTAGAAAGAGGACCTGTTGGACCCGTAGACCTAGAAAGTGGACCTGTTGGACCCGTAGACCTAGAAAGTGGACCTGTTGGACCCGTAGACCTAGAAAGAGGACCTGTTGGACCCGTAGACCTAGAAAGAAGACCTGTTGGACCCGTAGACCTAGAAAGAGGACCTGTTGGACCCGTAGACCTAGAAAGAGGACCTGTTGGACCCGTAGACCTAGAAAGAGGACCTGTTGGACCCGTAGACCTAGAAAGTGGACCTGTTGGACCCGTAGACCTAGAAAGTGGACCTGTTGGACCCGTAGACCTAGAAAGAGGACCTGATGGACCCGTAGACCTAGAAAGAGGACCTGTTGGACCCGTAGACCTAGAAAGAGGACCTGATAGACCCGTCGACCTAGAAAGAGGACCTGATGGACCCGGAGACCTAGAAAGAGGACCTGTTGGACCCGTAGACCTAGAAAGTGGACCTGTTGGACCCGTAGACCTAGAAAGAGGACCTGTTGGACCCGTAGACCTAGAAAGAGGACCTGTTGGACCCGTAGACCTAGAAAGAGGACCTGTTGGACCCGTAGACCTAGAAAGAGGACCTGTTGGACCCGTAGACCTAGAAAGAGGACCTGTTGGACCCGTAGACCTAGAAAGAGGACCTGTTGGACCCGTAGACCTAGAAAGAGGACCTGTTGGACCCGTAGACCTAGAAAGTGGACCTGTTGGACCCGTAGACCTAGAAAGTGGACCTGTTGGACCCGTAGACCTAGAAAGTGGACCTGTTGGACCCGTAGACCTAGAAAGTGGACCTGTTGGACCCGTAGACCTAGAAAGAGGACCTGTTGGACCTAGAAAGAGGACCTGTTGGACCCGTAGACCTAGAAAGAGGACCTGTTGGACCCGTAGACCTAGAAAGAGGACCTGTTGGACCCGTAGACCTAGAAAGAGGACCTGTTGGACCCGTAGACCTAGAAAGAGGACCTGTTGGACCGGTAGACCTAGAAAGAGGACCTGATAAACCCGTAGACCTAGAAAGAGGACCTGATAAACCCGTAGACCTAGAAAGAGGACCTGATAAACCCGTAGACCTAGAAAGAGGACCTGATAAACCCGTAGACCTAGAAAGAGGACCTGATGGACCCGTAGACCTAGAAAGTGGACCCGTCGGACCCGTCGACCTAGAAAGTGGACCTGGATCCAATTTATAGGTCTAAGTGTCTAACAAGTCCTCCTTTTATAGGTCCAACAGGTCCTCTTTAGAGCTTGAAGTGTCTGCTAGACCCATAACGTAGACCTGTTAGGTGGAACAGGTCCTCTTTATAGGTCTAGCAGACACTTAGAACTCTAAAGAGGACCTGTTCCACCTAATGACTAATTCATAATTTTAAAAAAAAGAGGCCTCCGCTCCATAGATTTCCGCATCGAGGACCTCCAACAAATCTGAACTGAGGCTGAGGAGTGCGGCTGCCTTTGTTTCTTACGGAGCTCATTTTTTTTATATATACTTTAAATTTGGTAACAGGTCCTCTTTGCTGGCACACATGACTCTTATTCCTCGAAGCTGATGTTTAATCTGCTTATATCCCCCCAAAAAAAGTGGGAGGAGCTATGCAAATATCAAAATGTCTTGAAGGGTGGGTGTCGGTCTGGAGAAGTGGGGTGTTCCTACAGGCAGGTCGCCTTCGCATGCAGACCGCCCACATGAGGAAGCTGGGCCTCCATGATCGAAAGAACGGAGATCCAATGAATGAAAGGGGCGGGGCCCAGGGACAGTCAGGCCGGCCCCAAATGATTTGGCACCTAAGGCATGATAAAGTGACCCCCGTGGTGATTTTAGCATGCCGTATGTGCCAATCAATGGGTGACGGTTCAGGGAGATTTCACAAAGTATTGTCTCTGCCAAGCCAAGCTTCGGAGTTCATTTGTAGCAGCCGAGAAAATATTTGATTTCCCAGGATGATAATTTTCCAGTATTGGGCAATAATAATGATGACATCATAGGTCAGCTGACAGGTGAGAGGCCTTGTAACTGCGACATAGAATGTGGAGAGCGGCAGTTCCTGTTGTGTCCAGAGGAGGGCGCCCTGCATTATAATCTAATGAGCTCAGTGACTCGACTGCTGCAGTTCCACGTGTGGCCACATGAGGGCGGGCTCTAAACATACATCATGAAGTCTCACCATAGCGTGTATTTATTCTAATAATTACTTAGTTTATAATAGTATTAAAATATAATTTAACATTATATTTATAAAATATAATGTTAATAATATTAATATTTTATTAATATAAAAAATGTTATTTATTATTACTATTCAGGATTTATATGACGCCAACAGTTGGCGCAGCAATTTACAACATGTGGGCAAACAATACAGTTACAATACTGGAGGAATCAGAGGACCTATTATTGATAATAAATGTATGATTATTTTTTTAATTACTTTTTATATAGCATTTTTTATTATTTTTTATTATGCATTTTAATATTCATTACTGAAGTGAATGTACAGAAGCACTGCCTGAATTGTCAGTGCTATATACTGTAAGTGCATGTAAAAAAATGAAATAAAAATAAAATAACATATAAAATATATAAATAACAATAAAATAACATATATGAATATAAAAAAAAAAAATGGGGCAGACTCCATATTGCCTGTATTGTCAATGCTATAGAAAAACCTATTAAAAAAATAAAAATAAAAACGCAAAATCTATATAAATCAAAACAACAAAAAAAAAAAAAAATGGGGCCGACTCTACACTGCCTTAATTGTCAGTGCTATATAAATACATGTAAAAAAGTTTAAAAATATATATACATATAAATAATAAAATAATAATAATAATAAAAAAAAAATGGGCAGACTTGATGGGACCATGCCTGAATTGTCAATGTAAATAAATATAAATATCTGCCAAACAGTAAAAAAAATAAAATAAAAAAAAATGTAGCTAACTCACTTCACCGTGTCTGAATTGTTGATTTTATATATATATATACACACCTGTAAAAAAAAAAGTTACAAAAAAATAACCCAAAACATAAATAAAAAAACAAAAAGAAGAGGCAGACTTGATCAGCACTCTGAATTGTTGGTTCTATACTTGTATAAATAAATAAGTTTTATAAAATAAAAATAAATGAGATATATATATATATATATATATATATATATATATATACTGCTCAAAAGAATGAAAGGGACACTGAGAACACATCAGATCTCAATAGGGAAACATCTCATGCTGGATATCTATACTGGTATGGACTGGGTAATGTGTTGGGATCTATACTGGTATGGACTGGGTAATGTGTTGGGGTCTATACTGGTATGGACTGGGTAATGTGTTGGGATCTATACTGGTATGGACTGGGTAATGTGTTGGGATCTATACTGGTATGGACTGGGTAATGGGTTGGGGTCTATACTGGTATGGACTGGGTAATGGGTTGGGGTCTATACTGGTATGGACTGGGTAGTGTGTTGGGATCTATACTGGTATGGGTTGGGGTCTATACTGGTATGGACTGGGTAATGTGTTGGTATCTATACTGGTATGGACTGGGTATTGTGTTGGGGTCTATACTGGTATGGACTGGGTAATGTGTTGGTATCTATACTGGTATGGACTGGGTATTGTGTTGGGGTCTATACTGGTATGGACTGGGTAATGTGTTGGTATCTATACTGGTATGGACTGGGTAATGGGTTGGGGTCTATACTGGTATGGACTGGGTAATGTGTTGGGATCTATACTGGTATGGACTGGGAAATGTGTTGGTATCTATACTGGTATGGACTGGGTATTGTGTTGGGGTCTAAACTGGTATGGACTGGGTATTGTGTTGGGGTCTAAACTGGTATGGGCTGGGTAGTGTGTTGGGATCTTTACTGGTATGGACTGGGTAATGGGTTGGGGTTTATACTGGTATGGACTGGGTAATGGGTTGGGGTTTATACTGGTATGGACTGGGTAATGGGTTGGGGTCTATACTGGTATGGACTGGGAAATGTGTTGGTATCTATACTGGTATGGACTGGGTATTGTGTTGGGGTCTATACTGGTATGGACTGGGTATTGTGTTGGGGTCTATACTGGTATGGACAGGGTAATGTGTTGGGATCTATACTGGTATGGACTGGGAAATGTGTTGGTAGCTATACTGGTATGGACTGGGTAATGTGTTGGGATCTATACTGGTATGGTCTGGGTATTGTGTTGGGGTCTAAACTGGTATGGGCTGGGTAGTGTGTTGGGATCTTTACTGGTATGGACTGGGTATTGTGTTGGGGTCTAAACTGGTATGGACTTGGTAATGTGTTGGGGTCTATACTGGTATGGGCTGGGTAGTGTGTTGGGATCTATACTGGTATGGACTGGGTAATGTGTTGGGATCTATACTGGTATGGTCTGGGTATTGTGTTGGGGTCTAAACTGGTATGGGCTGGGTAGTGTGTTGGGATCTATACTGGTATGGGTTGGGGTCTATACTGGTATGGACTGGGTAATGTGTTGGGATCTATACTGGTATGGACTGGGTAATGTGTTGGTATCTATACTGGTAAGGACTGGGTAATGTGTTGGGGTCTATACTGGTATGGACTGGGAAATGTGTTAGGATCTATACTGGTATGGACTGGGTAATGTGTTGGGGTCTATACGGGTATGGACTGGGTAATGTGTTGGTATCTATACTGGTATGGACTGGGTAATGTGTTAGGGTCTATACTGGTATGGACTGGGTAATGTGTTGGGGTCTATACTGGTATGGACTGGGTAATGTTTGGGGATCTATACTGGTATGGACTGGGTAATGTGTTGGATCTATACTGGTATGGACTGGGAAATGTGTTGGGGTCTATACTGGTATGGACTGGGTAATGTGTTGGGGTCTATACGGGTATGGACTGGGTAATGTGTTAGGATCTATACTGGTATGGACTGGGAAATGTGTTAGGATCTATACTGGTATGGACTGGGAAATGTGTTAGGATCTATACTAGTATGGACTGGGTAATGTGTTGGGGTCTATACTGGTATGGACTGGGTAATGTGTTAGGATCTATACTGGTATGGACTGGGTAATGTGTTGGGGTCTATACTGGTATGGACTGGGTTAGGATCTATACTGGTATGGACTGGGTAATGTGTTAGGATCTATACTGGTATGGACTGGGTAATGTGTTAGGATCTATCCTGGTATGGACTGGGTAATGTGTTGGGGTCTATACTGGTATGGACTGGGTAATGTGTTGGGGTCTATACTGGTATGGGCTGGGAAATGTGTTAGGATCTATACTGGTATGGACTGGGTAATGTGTTAGGAAGGAAAGGATGCCACATTGTTTGATGGAAATGAGAATTGTTGCCCTACAGAGGGCGGAGTTCAAAGACACCCCGAAAATCAAAGTGAAGAAATGATCTGGAGAGTCCAATTTGCTGAAATTTCATTGCAGAAACTCAGTCTGGTCCTCCGTGGTCTGTGTGGCCCCCACATGTGATTGTATGTCTGACCACGTCGGGACACGCTCCTAATGAGAGAACGGATGGTATACTGGGGGTATTTCCTGGACCAGGGCATCACTGAGCTCCTCAACAGACTGAGGTGCCACCTGGTGGGTGTTGGATGGACCAACACATGATGCCCCCGAGGTCTTCTATTGGATTTAGGTCAGGCGGGCGTGGACCAGGAGGACGCCAGGACCCACTGCTCCAGCGTAGGGTCTGACGATGGGTCCAAGGATTTCATTCCGATACCTGGTGGCAGCCAGGGTGCCTTTTCTAGACTGTAGAAGTCTGTGTGCCCTCCATGGATCTGCCTCCCCCAGACCATCACTGACCCACCACCAAACCCGCCATATTGAACGATGTTACCGGCAGCAGAGCGTTCTCCGCGGCTTCTCCAGACCTTTTCACGTCTGTCACGTGGGCTCCGGGTGAACCGGCTCTCATCTGTGGAAAGCACAGGGCACCACTGGCACACCTGCCAATTCTGCTGTTCAATGGTAAATGCCAATTGAGCTCCACGGTGCCACGCAGTGAGCACAGGGCCCACTAGAGGACGTCGGGCCCTCAGGCCACCCTCGTGACACCAACCTCTATAGGGTCCAGGTATGGCCTCATGCCACCAGTAGTGACACCAACCTCTATAGAGTCCAGGTATGGTCTCATGCCACCAGTAGTGACACCAACCTCTATAGAGTCCAGGTATGGTCTCATGCCACCAGTAGTGACACCAACCTCTATAGGGTCCAGGTATGGTCTCACCCCAGCAGTAGTGACACCAACCTCTATAGAGTCCAGGTATGTTCTCATGCCACCAGTAGTGACACCAACCTCTATAGGGTCCAGGTGTGGCCACATGCCACCAGTAGTGACACCAACCTCTATAGAGTCCAGGTATGGTCTCATGCCACCAGTAGTGACACCAACCTCTATAGAGTCCAGGTATGGTCTCATGCCACCAGTAGTGACACCAACCTCTATAGAGTCCAGGTATGACCTCATGCCACCAGTAGTGACACCATCCTCTATAGGGTCCAGGTATGGCCTCATGCCACCAGTAGTGACACCAACCTCTATAGGGTCCAAGTATGGCCTCATGCCACCAGTAGTGACACCAACCTCTATAGAGTCCAGGTATGGCCTCATGCCACCAGTAGTGACACCATCCTCTATAGAGTCCAAGTATGGCCTCATGCCACCAGTAGTGACACCAACCTCTATAGGGTCCAGGTATGGCCTCATGCCACCAGTAGTGACACCAACCTCTATAGAGTCCAGGTATGGCCTCATGCCACCAGTAGTGACACCATCCTCTATAGAGTCCAGGTATGGTCTCATCCCACCAGTAGTGACACCAACCTCTATAGGGTCCAGGTGTGGCCTCATGCCACCAGTAGTGACACCAACCTCTATGGAGTCCAGGTATGGCCTCATCCTACCAGTAGTGACACCGACCTCTATAGAGTCCAGGTATGGTCTCACCCCAGCAGTAGTGACACCAACCTCTATAGGGTCCAAGTATGGCCTCATGCCACCAGTAGTGACACCGACCTCTATAGAGTCCAGGTATGGCCTCATCCTACCAGAAGTGACACCGACCTCTATAGAGTCCAGGTATGGCCTCATCCTACCAGTAGTGACATCGACCTCTATAGGGTCCAGGTATGGTCTCACCCCAGCAGTAGTGACACCAACCTCTATAGGGTCCAAGTATGGCCTCATCCTACCAGTAGTGACACCGACCTCTATAGGGTCCCGGTATGGTCTCATCCCACCAGTAGTGACACCAACCTCTATAGGGTCCAGGTATGGCCTCATCCTACCAGTAGTGACACCGACCTCTATAGAGTCCAGGTATGGCCTCATCCCACCAGTAGTGACACCGACCCCAGCCAAATGCAAAACTAGTGGAAGACAGTATTGGGAAAAAAAGTCAGTGGCCTCCATCTGGAAAACCATTCCTGTTTTGGAGGTCGTCTCATTGTTGCCCATCTTGTGCACCTATTGTTCATTTCATGAACACCAAAGCAGCTGAAACTGATTAACAATCCCATCTGTATACACCCCTCCCCCTCTATGTACACCCCTCCCCCTCTGTATACACCCCTCCTCCTCTGTATACACCCCTGCTCCTCTGTGTACACCCCTCCCCCTCTGTGTACACCCCTCCTCCTCTGTATACACCCCTCCCCCTCTATGTACACCCCTCCCCCTCTATGTACACCCCTCCCCCTCTATGTACACCCCTCCCCCTCTATGTACACCCCTCCACCTCTGTATACACCCCTCCCCCTCTATGTACAACCCCTCCCCCTCTATGTACACCCCTCCACCTCTGTATACACCCCTCCCCCTCTATGTACACCCCTCCCCCTCTATGTACACCCCTCCACCTCTGTATACACCCCTCCCCCTCTATGTACACCCCTCCCCCTCTATGTACACCCCTCCCCCTCTATGTACACCCCTCCACCTCTGTATACACCCCTCCCCCTCTATGTACACCCCTCCCCCTCTATGTACACCCCTCCCCCTCTATGTACACCCCTCCCCCTCTGTATACACCCCTCCCCCTCTATGTACACCCCTCCCCCTCTATGTACACCCCTCCACCTCTGTATACACCCCTCCCCCTCTATGTACACCCCTCCACCTCTATGTACACCCCTCCCCCTCTATGTACACCCCTCCCCCTCTATGTACACCCCTCCACCTCTGTATACACCCCTCCCCCTCTATGTACACCCCTCCCCCTCTATGTACACCCCTCCACCTCTATGTACACCCCTCCACCTCTATGTACACCCCTCCACCTCTATGTACACCCCTCCACCTCTGTATACACCCCTCCCCCTCTGTATACACCCCTCCCCCTCTATGTACACCCCTCCACCTCTGTGTACACCCCTCCCCCTCTATGTACACCCCTCCACCTCTATGTACACCCCTCCACCTCTGTATACACCCCTCCCCCTCTATGTACACCCCTCCCCCTCTATGTACACCCCTCCCCCTCTGTATACACCCTCCCCCTCTGTATACACCCCTCCTCCTCTGTATACACCCCTGCTCCTCTGTGTACACCCCTTCCCCTCTGTATACACCCCTCCTCCTCTGTATACACCTCTCCTCCTCTGTATACACCTCTCCACCTCTGTGTACACCCCTCCCCCTCTGTATACACCCCCCTTTGTATACCCCCTCCCCCTCTGTGTACACCCCCTCCCCCTCTCTATACACCCCCCCCTGTATACACCCCTCCCCCTCTGTATACACCCCTCCCCCTGTGTACACCCCTCCCCCTCTCTATACACCCCCCCCCCTGTATACACCCCTCCTCCTCTCTATACACCCCCCCCCCCCCTGTATACACCTCTCCACCTCTGTGTACACCCCTCCCCCTCTGTATACACCCCCCTTTGTATACCCCCTCCCCCTCTGTGTACACCCCTCCCCCTCTCTATACACCCCCCCTGTATACACCCCTCCCCCCTCTGTATACACCCCTCCCCCTGTGTACACCCCTCCCCCTCTATGTACACCCCCCCCCCTGTATACACCCCTCCTCCTCTCTATACACCCCCCCCCCCCTGTATACACCCCTCCTCCTCTGCTACTTACATGACCAGATCAATATCTCTGGAGTTTTATTGCCTTGAACCTATACTCTGATTAAAAAGTGTTCCTTTTTATAGTATATACACACACAGTATATATACAGTATATATACATTTTTAAAAATGGAGTCTCAATGACCACTTTGTGAATTGCCGGTGCTTTATATATATAAATAAATACTTGTAAAAAAGAAGGTACAAATTAAAAAACATATAAATATATAAAACACAAAGAAAAATGTCACCGACCGGATGGAGCTCAGAGTCATTTTCTGGCGTCACTCTCCTCTGAGGAAGGAGCTCTGCACACATAATGACCACACGAGGGCGCTCCGAACACCATCACAGCTCAGTGCCTCGGCAGGCGCAGCTCCTTGTGCGGCCACACGGTGGCGCTCTTCTGACTCCTCATACCGGAAGTAGTCGCTCCGTGTCACCGGGCGGAAGGCGGTGAGTTGTCGGCAGAAGTCGGAGATGGAAGCGGCGGGGTGGCTGCTGAGAGCCGTCATCGTTCTGGTCGCACACAGGTCAGTCCGAGCCGCTTCTCCTCTCCCCGGGACGGGCGGCGCCCAGCGCGGCTCTTCTCTATTCTACACACCGCGTACTGAGAGTGCGATTCCCCGGAGTGACCGGCAGGTGGCGCACACGCGTTCTCTATATCGGTGACCACCAGGTAGCGCCCTTTCCCCGCATTGTATATTATAAATGGAGCGCACTTCTCTCACTCCGCCACCAGATGGCGCCCTTTCCCTTCATTGTATATTATACATGGAGCGCACGTCTCTCATTGTATTATATACACCACCTGAATATAGAGGGCTGTACTTCCTCACTACCACCAGGGGGCGCTGAGATACAATGTCCAGGCTGTGAATGGAGTGTGCAATTGGTGTCCCATGTATTAGTGCCCCCCCCCCCCACAGTGTGTCCCATGTATTAGTGCCCCCCTCCCACAGTGTGTCCCATGTATTAGTGCCCCCCTCCCACGGTGTGTCCCATGTATTAGTGCCCCCCCCCCCACGGTGCCCCCCCCCCCCCCACGGTGTGTCCCATGTATTAGTGCCCCCCCCCCCACGGTGTGTCCCATGTATTAGTGCCCCCCCCCCCACGGTGTGTCCCATGTATTAGTGCCCCCCCCCCCACGGTGTGTCCCATGTATTAGTGCCCCCCCCCCCCCCCCACGGTGTGTCCCATGTATTAGTGCCCCCCCCCCCCCCCACGGTGTGTCCCATGTATTAGTGCCCCCCCCCCCCCACGGTGTCCCACGGTGTGCCCATGTATTAGTGCCCCCCCCCCCTAGTGCCACGGTGTGTCCCATGTATTAGTGCCCCCCCCCACGTGTGTCCCATTAGGCCGCCGCCAGAGTGTCCCATGTATTAGTGCCCCCCCCCACGGTGTGCCAGTCCCCCCCCCCCCCGAAGTGCGGTGTGTACCCATGTATGCCCAGTAGTGCCCCCCCCACGGTGTGTCCCAGTGTAATAGTGCCCCCCCACGGTGTGTGTCCCATGTAATAGTGCCCCCCCCACGGTGTGTCCCCCCCCCCGGTGTGTCCCCATGTATTAGTGCCCCCCCCCCGACTGGTGTGTCCCACCCCCCCCCCCCCCAGTGCCCTGTTACATGCCGTGCCAGTGCCAGGCCCCGACCAGTGCCAAGTGCCCCCTACGGTGTGTCCCATGTATTAGTGCCCCCCCCCCCCCCCCGTTGCCCCCCCCCAGTGCGCGTACGGTGTGTCCCATGTATTAGTGCCCCCCCCCCCCCCAGTTTGTTTCCCATGTATTAGTGCCCCCCCCACGGTGTGTCCCATGTATTAGTGCCCCCCCCACGGTGTGTCCCATGTATTAGTGCCCCCCTCCCACGGTGTGTCCCATGTATTAGTGCCCCCCCCCACGGTGTGTCCCATGTATTAGTGCCCCCCCCACGGTGTGTCCCATGTATTAGTGCCCCCCCCACGGTGTGTCCCATGTATTAGTGCCCCCCCCACGGTGTGTCCCATGTATTAGTGCCCCCCCCCACGGTGTGTCCCATGTATTAGTGCCCCCCCCCACGGTGTGTCCCATGTATTAGTGCCCCCCCCACGGTGTGTCCCATGTATTAGTGCCCCCCCCACGGTGTGTCCCATGGTGTTCCCAGTGCCCCCCCCCACGGTGTGTCCCATGTATTAGTGCCCCCCCCCGGTGTGTTTTATGTATTAGTGCCCCCCCCCCACGGTGTGTTTTATGTATTAGTGCCCCCCCCCGGTGTGTTTTATGTATTAGTGCCCCCCCCCCCCCCCCCCCCCTCCCCGACGGTGTGTATTAGTGCCCCCCCCCAGTGCGGTGTATTAGTGCCCCCCCCCCCCCCCCCCCCCGTTGCCCCCACGGTGTGTTTGTATTAGTGCCCCCCCCCCCCCCCCCCCCCTCCCCCCCCACGGTGTGTTTTATGTATTAGTGCCCCCCCCCACGGTGTGTTTTATGTATTAGTGCCCCCCCCCACGGTGTGTCCCATGTATTAGTGCCCCCCCCCCCACGTGTGTCCCATGTATTAGTGCCCCCCCCCCCCCCCCGCCCTCCCCCCCCCCCCCTGCGCCCCCCCCCCCCCCCCCCCCGACGGTTTCCCATGTATTAGTGCCCCCCCCCCCAGTGCCCCCCCCCCCCCGCCCCCCCCCTCCCCCTCCTAGTGTGTCCCCCTCGCCCCCCCCCCCCCCCCCCCCCCCATGTATGCCCCCCCCCCCCCCCCCCAGTGCCCCCCCCCCCCCCTTACGGTGTTTTCCCATGTATTAGTGCCCCCCCCCACGGTGTGTCCCATGTAATAGTGCCCCCCCCCCACGGTGTGTTTTATGTATTAGTGCCCCCCCCCCCCCCACGGTGTGTCCCATGTATTAGTGCCCCCCCCCGGTGTGTTTTTATGTATTAGTGCCCCCCCCCCCACGGTGTGTCCCATGTATTAGTGCCCCCCCCCCCCGGTGTGTCCCATGTATTAGTGCCCCCCCCCCCACGGTGTGTCCCATGTATTAGTGCCCCCCCCCACGGTGTGTCCCCATGTATTAGTGCCCCCCCCCCCACGGTGTGTCCCATGTATTAGTGCCCCCCCCCCCCGGTGTGTCCCATGTTTTAGTGCCCCCCCCCACGGTGTGTCCCATGTATTAGTGCCCCCCCCCCCCGGTGTGTCCCATGTATTAGTGCCCCCCCCCCCCCACGGTGTGTCCCATGTATTAGTGCCCCCCCCCCCACGGTGTGTCCCATGTATTAGTGCCCCCCCCCCCCCGGTGTGTCCCATGTATTAGTGTCCCCCCCCCCCCGGTGTGTCCATGTATTAGTGTCCCCCCCCCCCCACGGTGTGTCCCATGTATTAGTGTCCCCCCCCCCCCCCGGTGTGTCCCATGTATTAGTGTCCCCCCCCCCCCCGGTGTGTCCCATGTATTAGTGTCTCCCCCCCCCCCCGGTGTGTCCCATGTATTAGTGTCCCCCCCCCCCCCCGGTGTGTCCCATGTATTAGTGTCTCCCCCCCCCCCCCCCCCCGGTGTGTCCCATGTTTTAGTGTCTCCCCCCCCCCCGGTGTGTCCCATGTATTAGTGTCCCCCCCCCCCCCCCCCCCGGTGTGTCCCATGTATTAGTGGCCCCCCCCCCCCCGGTGTGTCCCATGTATTAGTGTCCCCCCCCCCCCGGTGTGTCCCATGTATTAGTGTCCCCCCCCCCCCCCCCCGGTGTGTCCCATGTATTAGTGTCTCCCCCCCCCCGGTGTGTCCCATGTATTAGTGTCTCCCCCCCCCCCCGGTGTGTCCCATGTATTAGTGTCTCCCCCCCCCCCGGTGTGTCCCATGTATTAGTGTCTCCCCCCCCCCCGGTGTGTCCCATGTATTAGTGTCTCCCCCCCCCCCCGGTGTGTCCCATGTATTAGTGTCTCCCCCCCCCCCGGTGTGTCCCATGTATTAGTGTCTCCCCCCCCCCCGGTGTGTCCCATGTATTAGTGTCCCCCCCCCCCCGGTGTGTCCCATGTATTAGCGTCTTCCCCCCCCCCCGGTGTGTCCCATGTATTAGCGTCTCCCCCCCCCCGGTGTGTCCCATGTATTAGTGTCTCCCCCCCCCCCCGGTGTGTCCCATGTATTAGTGTCCCCCCCCCCCCGGTGTGTCCCATGTATTAGTGTCTCCCTCCCCCCGGTGTGTCCCATGTATTAGTGTCCCCTCAGTTTTCGGTAATTATTATTCATTTCCTCTCAGGTGGGCGGAGTCATCTCAGGTTCAGGAAGGAAGCCCGCCAGGGGAATCCGGTAAGTGTTGCGCCATGTGGGGTGTTGGGCGGTCTCCGGTGGGGGCGGGGCGCTCTCACCTCCTCCATGTTGTGTGTTGCAGAGACCCCGGCGGTGACCCCGTGTTGGAGGACCGAGGAATTCACCGTCTCCAAAGATTGCTACAACTGTAACCAGTTTGATACGGTAAGTGTCCCTCCGTGGCTCCGCCCCCTGGTGCTTCCTCCACCCTCCCACATGGGGAGTGTCTGCAGGGAGATGGGCGGGGCTGTTTGTGATCAGCTCACCTGTCCCCCATCCCCCGCACACAATGACGGTTTCTCTTTCCCTTGCAGAAAGCGGTCAGTCAGTGCGTCGTCACCGGATTCATCGAGCAAGTCAGCTGCAGCCCCTCCAAGAAAGTGGAATACAAGAGGTAAGAGAGTGGGGGATGGGGAGGGGGGGCGGAGCTTAGAAGGAGCCGTTGTGGCCTATCAGGAAAGGGCTGCAGTTCTGTGTACCAATCCGCTGCAAAGGAGAGTTGGAGGGGGTGGGGCCACCAGCCAAAGGCACTAAGCCGGTGGATGTGGAATGTGGGTGGAGCCGTCTATGGCTCCGCCTGGTGCAGTCCCAAAGCTGTCATTTAGGGAGGAGGGAATCTTTTTGGAGGTTATTTTAGACTGTCAGCTCTTCTGCCAAGAAACAGAATCCCGGGGGCGGGATTTCCTTTGGCCTTAAAGTCAACCTGTCCGAGTAGATGTACAGGAGGAGCCTATACTGATTCTGGGAGGGGCACTGTGAGCAGGGGTGGGGCACTGGGAGAGCGGGGGCGGGTCATATGTAAATTTAATCCTGATGACACTACTTTTTACTCTCGGAAGTGAATATCGGAGAAGTTGTCGTCCCGGTGGGGGGGGGGGGGGGGGGGGGGGTATAATTTGATGCTCACTCTGAGATTGTCTCCGCCCTCTTTCAGCTGCCGCTCAGTCGCCATGGAGAAGATGGTCTTCTGGGAGTTTGTGGGGATCACGATGGTGGCCGCCGTAGTCTTGGCGTTGGTGGTGGTGTTTCGGCAGAGGATGCTGGACCGGAGGGCCCTGGAGAAAGTGCGCAAGCAGATCGAGTCCATCTGATTCTCGCCGCCGTTATAGAGGAGGGACACGCCCACCTTCTGACCAATCCCATTCCTGGAGCTGCAGCAGTGATATTTCAGTTATGAGTGGAGCCCCCTGCTGGCTTCCTTTATGTCTCGGAGGACTCCAGCGGTGACCCCTCCCACCTTCATCCCCAGGGTTGTCACCAATGAGGAGTGTCTAGGGCCTCTTCACCAGGGGGGCCCAGACTTCTCCCTCAGGACTCCGAGGGGGGAGGGGGGTAAATTGGACGCTCGTTCTGTAATATTTGGACTTTCAATGTATTTATTATAGAAAGTGATACAGTGTTGAAGTTTTTATATTTTTAGGAAAATAAAAAAAATACTTTTAATTTTATTATTTATTAAACAAATTTCTTCACATTGCTCAACATCACCAATGTGAAAGCTCCCAGTGTGAGGTCATGTGATCGCTCCCAACCAATGTGGTGAAAGCTCCCAGTGTGAGGTCATGTGATCGCTCCCAACCAATGTGGTAAAAGCTCCCAGTGTGAGGTCATGTGATCGCTCCCAACCAATGTGGTGAAAGCTCCCAGTGTGAGGTCATGTGATCGCTCCCAACCAATGTGGTGAAAGCTCCCAGTGTGGGGTGATGTGATCACTCCCAGTCAATGTGGTGAAAGCTCCCAGTGTGGGGTCATGTGATCGCTCCCAACCAATGTAGTGAAAGCTCCCAGTGTGAGGTCATGTGATCGCTCCCAACCAATGTGGTGAAAGCTCCCAGTGTGGGATCATGTGATCGCTCCCAACCAATGCGGTGAAAGCTCCCAGTGTGGGGTCATGTGATCGCTCCCAACCAATGTGAAAGCTCCCAGTGTGAGGTCATGTGATCGCTCCCAGCCAATGTGGTGAAAGCTGCCAGTGTGGGGTCATGTGATCGCTCCCAACCAATGTGGTGAAAGCTCCCAGTGTGGGGTCATGTGATCGCTCCCAACCAATGTGAAAGCTCCCAGTGTGAGGTCATGTGATCGCTCCCAGCCAATGTGGTGAAAGCTGCCAGTGTGGGGTCATGTGATCGCTCCCAACCAATGTGGTGAAAGCTCCCAGTGTGAGGTCATGTGATCGCTCCCAACCAATGTGGTGAAAGCTCCCAGTGTGGGGTCATGTGATCGCTCCCAACCAATGTGGTAAAAGCTCCCAGTGTGAGGTCATGTGATCGCTCCCAACCAATGTGGTAAAAGCTCCCAGTGTGAGGTCATGTGATCGCTCCCAACCAATGTGGTGAAAGCTCCCAGTGTGAGGTCATGTGATCGCTCCCAACCAATGTGGTGAAAGCTCCCAGTGTGGGGTGATGTGATCACTCCCAGTCAATGTGGTGAAAGCTCCCAGTGTGGGGTCATGTGATCGCTCCCAGCCAATGTGGTAAAAGCTCCCAGTGTGAGGTCATGTGATCGCTCCCAACCAATGTGGTGAAAGCTCCCAGTGTGGGATCATGTGATCGCTCCCAACCAATGTGGTGAAAGCTCCCAGTGTGGGGTCATGTGATCGCTCCCAACCAATGTGGTGAAAGCTCCCAGTGTGGGATCATGTGATCGCTCCCAACCAATGTGGTGAAAGCTCCCAGTGTGGGGTCATGTGATCGCTCCCAACCAATGTGGTGAAAGCTCCCAGTGTGGGGTCATGTGATCGCTCCCAACCAATGTGGTGAAAGCTCCCAGTGTGGGGTCATGTGATCGCTCCCAACCAATGTGGTGAAAGCTCCCAGTGTGGGGTCATGTGGTCGCTCCCAACCAATGTGAAAGCTCCCAGTGTGAGGTCATGTGATCGCTCCCAGCCAATGTGGTGAAAGCTCCCAGTGTGGGGTCATGTGATCGCTCCCAACCAATGTGGTAAAAGCTCCCAGTGTGAGGTCATGTGATCGCTCCCAACCAATGTGGTGAAAGCTCCCAGTGTGGGATCATGTGATCGCTCCCAACCAATGTGGTGAAAGCTCCCAGTGTGGGGTCATGTGATCGCTCCCAACCAATGTGGTGAAAGCTCCCAGTGTGGGGTCATGTGGTCGCTCCCAACCAATGTGAAAGCTCCCAGTGTGAGGTCATGTGATCGCTCCCAGCCAATGTGGTGAAAGCTGCCAGTGTGGGGTCATGTGATCGCTCCCAGCCAATGTGGTGAAAGCTCCCAGTGTGGGGTCATGTGATCGCTCCCAACCAATGTGAAAGCTCCCAGTGTGAGGTCATGTGATCGCTCCCAGCCAATGTGGTGAAAGCTGCCAGTGTGAGGTCATGTGATCGCTCCCAGACAATGTGGTGAGGGATCCCAGTGTGGGGTCATGTGATCGCTCCCAGACAATGTGGTGAGGGATCCCAGTGTGAGGTCATGTGATCGCTCCCAGCCAATGTGGTGAGGGATCCCAGTGTGAGGTCATGTGATCGCTCCCAACCAATGTAGTGAAAGCTCCCAGTGTGGGGTCATGTGATCGCTCCCAGACAATGTGGTGAGGGATCCCAGTGTGAGGTCATGTGATCGCTCCCAGCCAATGTGGTGAGGGATCCCAGTGTGGGGTCATGTGATCGCTCCCAACCAATGTAGTGAGGGATCCCAGTGTGGAGTCATTGCCTATTTTTGCCTGGGTGCCACTATTCCACTGACACCAACGATTTGATGGTTATTCTCTCCTGGGGGCCGCTGTCTTGTGACACCAATGATTGGGGGGGGGGGGGGGGTCTGGTGTTGCCCGGGTGCCACTGACACCAATGATTTGGTTGCTATTCACCCCGTCCGACAGACACCAGTGATTTGGGCGCCATTTGTTATCTATAGTGATATACTGTCTTGTGTTGGGTTGAGTGATCTGATTGATTAAAGTGATAGATTATTGATCAGTGAATAGATACGGTGTATACAATGGGTGAAATAAGTATTTGATCCCCGATCAATCAGCAAGATTTCTGGCTCCCAGGTGTCTTCTATACAGGTAACAAGCTGAGATTAGGAGCACTCTCTAATCTCAGCTTGTTACCTGTATAAAAAAACCTGTCCACAGAATCGATCAGATTCCAATCTCTCCTCCATGACCAAGACCAAAGATCTGTCCAAGGATGTCGGGGAGAAGATTGTAGACCTGCACAAGGCTGGAATGGGCTACAAGACCATCGCCAAGCAGCTTGGTGAGAGGTGACAACAGTCGGTGGGATTATTCACAAAATAACGGTGGATCTCCCTCGGTCTGGGGCTCCATGGAAGATCTCACCTCGTGGAGGTTCAATGATGATGAGAACGGTGAGGAATCAGCCCAGAACTACACGGGAGAATCTTGTCAATGATCTCAGCTGGGACCATCGTCACCAAGAAAACAATCGGTAACACACTACACCGCGATCGACTGAAATCCTGCAGCCCCCGCAAGGTCCTCCTGATCAGGAAATCACATGGACAGGTCCGTCTGAAGATCACTAATGAACATCGAATGATTCAGAGGAGAACTGGAGGAAAGTGTTGTGGTCAGAAGAGACCAAAATCCAGATCTTTGGCATCAACTCAACTCGCCGTGTTTGGAGGAGGAGGAGGAGGAATGCTGCCTATGACCCCAAGAACACCATCCCCCACCGTCATACATGGAGGACCTATGACCCCAAGAACACCATCCCCCACCGTCATACATGGAGGACCTATGACCCCAAGAACACCATCCCCCACCGTCATACATGGAGGACCTATGACCCCAAGAACACCATCCCCCACCGTCATACATGGAGGTCCTATGACCCCAAGAACACCATCCCCCCACCGTCATACATGGAGGTCCTATGGCCCCAAGAACACCATCCCCCACCGTCATACATGGAGGACCTATGACCCCAAGAACACCATCCCCCACCGTCATACATGGAGGACCTATGACCCCAAGAACACCATCCCCCACCGTCATACATGGAGGACCTATGACCCCAAGAACACCATCCCCCACCGTCATACATGGAGGACCTATGACCCCAAGAACACCATCCCCCACCGTCATACATGGAGGTCCTATGACCCCAAGAACACCATCCCCCCACCGTCATACATGGAGGTCCTATGGCCCCAAGAACACCATCCCCCACCGTCATACATGGAGGACCTATGACCCCAAGAACACCATCCCCCACCGTCATACATGGAGGACCTATGACCCCAAGAACACCATCCCCCACCGTCATACATGGAGGACCTATGACCCCAAGAACACCATCCCCCACCGTCATACATGGAGGACCTATGACCCCAAGAACACCATCCCCCACCGTCATACATGGAGGTCCTATGACCCCAAGAACACCATCCCCCCACCGTCATACATGGAGGTCCTATGGCCCCAAGAACACCATCCCCCACCGTCATACATGGAGGACCTATGACCCCAAGAACACCATCCCCCACCGTCATACATGGAGGACCTATGACCCCAAGAACACCATCCCCCACCGTCATACATGGAGGACCTATGACCCCAAGAACACCATCCCCCACCGTCATACATGGAGGACCTATGACCCCAAGAACACCATCCCCCACCGTCATACATGGAGGTCCTATGACCCCAAGAACACCATCCCCCACCGTCATACATGGAGGACCTATGACCCCAAGAACACCATCCCCCACCGTCATACATGGAGGTCCTATGGCCCCAAGAACACCATCCCCCACCGTCATACATGGAGGACCTATGACCCCAAGAACACCATCCCCCACCGTCATACATGGAGGACCTATGACCCCAAGAACACCATCCCCCACCGTCATACATGGAGGACCTATGACCCCAAGAACACCATCCCCCACCGTCATACATGGAGGTCCTATGACCCCAAGAACACCATCCCCCACCGTCATACATGGAGGACCTATGACCCCAAGAACACCATCCCCCACCGTCATACATGGAGGACCTATGACCCCAAGAACACCATCCCCCACCGTCATACATGGAGGACCTATGACCCCAAGAACACCATCCCCCCACCGTCATACATGGAGGTCCTATGACCCCAAGAACACCATCCCCCACCGTCATACATGGAGGACCTATGACCCCAAGAACACCATCCCCCACCGTCATACATGGATGTCCTATGACCCCAAGAACACCATCCCCCACCGTCATACATGGAGGACCTATGACCCCAAGAACACCATCCCCCACCGTCATACATGGAGGACCTATGACCCCAAGAACACCATCCCCCACCGTCATACATGGAGGTCCTATGACCCCAAGAACACCATCCCCCCACCGTCATACATGGAGGTCCTATGGCCCCAAGAACACCATCCCCCACCGTCATACATGGAGGACCTATGACCCCAAGAACACCATCCCCCACCGTCATACATGGAGGACCTATGACCCCCAGAACACCATCCCCCACCGTCATACATGGAGGACCTATGACCCCAAGAACACCATCCCCCACCGTCATACATGGAGGACCTATGACCCCAAGAACACCATCCCCCACCGTCATACATGGAGGTCCTATGACCCCAAGAACACCATCCCCCACCGTCATACATGGAGGTCCTATGGCCCCAAGAACACCATCCCCCACCGTCATACATGGAGGACCTATGACCCCAAGAACACCATCCCCCCACCGTCATACATGGAGGACCTATGACCCCAAGAACACCATCCCCACCGTCATACATGGAGGACCTATGACCCCAAGAACACCATCCCCCACCGTCATACATGGAGGACCTATGACCCCAAGAACACCATCCCCCACCGTCATACATGGAGGTCCTATGACCCCAAGAACACCATCCCCCACCGTCATACATGGAGGACCTATGACCCCAAGAACACCATCCCCCACCGTCATACATGGAGGTCCTATGGCCCCAAGAACACCATCCCCCACCGTCATACATGGAGGACCTATGACCCCAAGAACACCATCCCCCACCGTCATACATGGAGGACCTATGACCCCAAGAACACCATCCCCCACCGTCATACATGGAGGACCTATGACCCCAAGAACACCATCCCCCACCGTCATACATGGATGTCCTATGACCCCAAGAACACCATCCCCCACCGTCATACATGGAGGACCTATGACCCCAAGAACACCATCCCCCACCGTCATACATGGAGGACCTATGACCCCAAGAACACCATCCCCCACCGTCATACATGGATGTCCTATGACCCCAAGAACACCATCCCCCACCGTCATACATGGAGGACCTATGACCCCAAGAACACCATCCCCCACCGTCATACATGGAGGACCTATGACCCCAAGAACACCATCCCCCACCGTCATACATGGAGGATCTATGACCCCAAGAACACCATCCCCCACCGTCATACATGGATGTCCTATGACCCCAAGAACACCATCCCCCACCGTCATACATGGACGTCCTATGACCCCAAGAACACCATCCCCCACCGTCATACATGGAGGTCCTATGACCCCAAGAACACCATCCCCCACCGTCATTCATGGAGGTCCTATGACCCCAAGAACACCATCCCCCCACCGTCATACATGGAGGTCCTATGACCCCAAGAACACCATCCCCCACCGTCATACATGGAGGTCCTATGACCCCAAGAACACCATCCCCCACCGTCATACATGGAGGTCCTATGACCCCAAGAACACCATCCCCCACCGTCATACATGGAGGACCTATGACCCCAAGAACACCATCCCCCACCGTCATACATGGAGGTCCTATGACCCCAAGAACACCATCCCCCACCGTCATACATGGAGGTCCTATGACCCCAAGAACACCATCCCCCACCGTCATACATGGAGGACCTATGACCCCAAGAACACCATCCCCCACCGTCATACATGGAGGTCCTATGGCCCCAAGAACACCATCCCCCACCGTCATACATGGAGGACCTATGACCCCAAGAACACCATCCCCCACCGTCATACATGGAGGACCTATGACCCCAAGAACACCATCCCCCACCGTCATACATGGATGTCCTATGACCCCAAGAACACCATCCCCCACCGTCATACATGGAGGACCTATGACCCCAAGAACACCATCCCCCACCGTCATACATGGAGGACCTATGACCCCAAGAACACCATCCCCCACCGTCATACATGGATGTCCTATGACCCCAAGAACACCATCCCCCACCGTCATACATGGAGGACCTATGACCCCAAGAACACCATCCCCCACCGTCATACATGGAGGACCTATGACCCCAAGAACACCATCCCCCACCGTCATACATGGAGGATCTATGACCCCAAGAACACCATCCCCCACCGTCATACATGGATGTCCTATGACCCCAAGAACACCATCCCCCACCGTCATACATGGACGTCCTATGACCCCAAGAACACCATCCCCCACCGTCATACATGGAGGTCCTATGACCCCAAGAACACCATCCCCCACCGTCATACATGGAGGACCTATGACCCTAAGAACACCATCCCCCACCGTCATTCATGGAGGTCCTATGACCCCAAGAACACCATCCCCCACCGTCATACATGGAGGTCCTATGACCCCAAGAACACCATCCCCCACCGTCATACATGGAGGACCTATGACCCCAAGAACACCATCCCCCACCGTCATACATGGAGGACCTATGACCCCAAGAACACCATCCCCCACCGTCATACATGGAGGTCCTATGACCCCAAGAACACCATCCCCCACCGTCATACATGGAGGACCTATGACCCCAAGAACACCATCCCCCACCGTCATACATGGAGGTCCTATGGCCCCAAGAACACCATCCCCCACCGTCATACATGGAGGACCTATGACCCCAAGAACACCATCCCCCACCGTCATACATGGAGGACCTATGACCCCAAGAACACCATCCCCCACCGTCATACATGGAGGACCTATGACCCCAAGAACACCGTCATACATGGATGTCCTATGACCCCAAGAACACCATCCCCCACCGTCATACATGGAGGACCTATGACCCCAAGAACACCATCCCCCACCGTCATACATGGATGTCCTATGACCCCAAGAACACCATCCCCCACCGTCATACATGGAGGACCTATGACCCCAAGAACACCATCCCCCACCGTCATACATGGAGGACCTATGACCCCAAGAACACCATCCCCCACCGTCATACATGGAGGATCTATGACCCCAAGAACACCATCCCCCACCGTCATACATGGATGTCCTATGACCCCAAGAACACCATCCCCCACCGTCATACATGGACGTCCTATGACCCCAAGAACACCATCCCCCACCGTCATACATGGAGGTCCTATGACCCCAAGAACACCATCCCCACCGTAATTCATGGAGGACCTATGACCCTAAGAACACCATCCCCCACCGTCATTCATGGAGGTCCTATGACCCCAAGAACACCATCCCCCACCGTCATACATGGAGGTCCTATGACCCCAAGAACACCATCCCCCACCGTCATACATGGAGGTCCTATGACCCAAGAACACCATCCCCCACCGTCATACATGGAGGTCCTATGACCCCAAGAACACCATCCCCCACCGTCCTACATGGAGGTCCTATGACCCCAAGAACACCATCCCCCCACCGTCATACATGGAGGTCCTATGACCCCAAGAACACCATCCCCCACCGTCATACATGGAGGTCCTATGACCCCAAGAACACCATCCCCCACCGTCATTCATGGAGGACCTATGACCCCAAGAACACCATCCCCCACCGTCATACATGGAGGTCCTATGACCCAAGAACACCATCCCCCACCGTCATACATGGAGGTCCTATGACCCCAAGAACACCATCCCCCACCGTCATACATGGAGGTCCTATGACCCCAAGAACACCATCCCCCACCGTCATACATGGAGGTCCTATGACCCCAAGAACACCATCCCCCACCGTCATTCATGGAGGACCTATGACCCCAAGAACACCATCCCCCACCGTCATACATGGAGGTCCTATGACCCCAAGAACACCATCCCCCACCGTCATTCATGGAGGACCTATGACCCCAAGAACACCATCCCCCACCGTCATTCATGGAGGACCTATGACCCCAAGAACACCATCCCCCACCGTCATACATGGAGGACCTATGACCCTAAGAACACCATCCCCCACCGTCATACATGGAGGACCTATGACCCCAAGAACACCATCCCCCACCGTCATACATGGAGGTCCTATGACCCCAAGAACACCATCCCCCACCATCATACATGGAGGTCCTATGACCCCAAGAACACCATCCCCCACCGTCATACATGGAGGTCCTATGACCCCAAGAACACCATCCCCCACCGTCATACATGGAGGTCCTATGACCCCAAGAACACCATCCCCCACCGTCATACATGGAGGTCCTATCACCCCAAGAACACCATCCCCCACCGTCATACATGGAGGACCTATGACCCCAAGAACACCATCCCCCACCGTCATACATGAAGGACCTATGACCCCAAGAACACCATCCCCCACCGTCATACATGAAGGACCTATGACCCCAACACCACCATCCCCCACCGTCATACATGGAGGTCCTATGACCCCAAGAACACCATCCCCCACCGTCATACATGGAGGTCCTATGACCCCAACACCACCATCCCCCACCGTCATACATGGAGGTCCTATGACCCCAAGAACACCATCCCCCACCGTCATACATGGAGGAGCTATGACCCCAAGAACACCATCCCCCACCGTCATACATGGAGGAGCTATGACCCCAAGGACACCATCCCCCACCGTCCTACATGGAGGTCCTATGACCCCAAGGACACCATCCCCCACCTTCATACATGGAGGTCCTATGACCCCAAGAACACCATCCCCCACCGTCATACATGGAGGAGCTATGACCCCAAGGACACCATCCCCCACCGTCCTACATGGAGGTCCTATTACCCCAAGAACACCATCCCCCACCATCATACATGGAGGTCCTATGACCCCAAGAACACCATCCCCCACCGTCATACATGGAGGTCCTATGACCCCAAGAACACCATCCCCCACCGTCATTCATGGAGGTCCTATGACCCCAAGAACACCATCCCCCACCGTCATACATGGAGGTCCTATGACCCCAAGAACACCATCCCCCACCGTCATACATGGAGGTCCTATGACCCCAAGAACACCATCCCCCACCGTCATACATGGAGGTCCTATGACCCCAAGAACACCATCCCCCACCGTCCTACATGGAGGTCCTATGACCCCAAGAACACCATCCCCCCACCGTCATACATGGAGGTCCTATGACCCCAAGAACACCATCCCCCACCGTCATACATGGAGGTCCTATGACCCCAAGAACACCATCCCCCACCGTCATTCATGGAGGACCTATGACCCCAAGAACACCATCCCCCACCGTCATACATGGAGGTCTTATGACCCCAAGAACACCATCCCCCACCGTCATACATGGAGGTCCTATGACCCCAAGAACACCATCCCCCACCGTCATACATGGAGGTCCTATGACCCCAAGAACACCATCCCCCACCGTCATACATGGAGGTCCTATGACCCCAAGAACACCATCCCCCACCGTCATTCATGGAGGACCTATGACCCCAAGAACACCATCCCCCACCGTCATACATGGAGGTCCTATGACCCCAAGAACACCATCCCCCACCGTCATTCATGGAGGACCTATGACCCCAAGAACACCATCCCCCACCGTCATTCATGGAGGACCTATGACCCCAAGAACACCATCCCCCACCGTCATACATGGAGGACCTATGACCCTAAGAACACCATCCCCCACCGTCATACATGGAGGACCTATGACCCTAAGAACACCATCCCCCACCATCATACATGGAGGTCCTATGACCCCAAGAACACCATCCCCCACCGTCATACATGGAGGTCCTATGACCCCAAGAACACCATCCCCCACCGTCATACATGGAGGTCCTATAACCCCAAGAACACCATCCCCCACCGTCATACATGGAGGACCTATGACCCCAAGAACACCATCCCCCACCGTCATACATGAAGGACCTATGACCCCAAGAACACCATCCCCCACCGTCATACATGAAGGACCTATGACCCCAACACCACCATCCCCCACCGTCATACATGGAGGTCCTATGACCCCAAGAACACCATCCCCCACCGTCATACATGGAGGTCCTATGACCCCAACACCACCATCCCCCACCGTCATACATGGAGGTCCTATGACCCCAAGAACACCATCCCCCACCGTCATACATGGAGGAGCTATGACCCCAAGAACACCATCCCCCACCGTCATACATGGAGGAGCTATGACCCCAAGGACACCATCCCCCACCGTCCTACATGGAGGTCCTATGACCCCAAGGACACCATCCCCCACCATCATACATGGAGGTCCTATGACCCCAAGAACACCATCCCCCACCGTCATACATGGAGGAGCTATGACCCCAAGGACACCATCCCCCACCGTCCTACATGGAGGTCCTATAACCCCAAGAACACCATCCCCCCACCATCATACATGGAGGTCCTATGACCCCAAGAACACCATCCCCCACCGTCATACATGGAGGTCCTATGACCCCAAGGACACCATCCCCCACCGTCCTACATGGAGGTCCTATGACCCCAAGGACACCATCCCCCACCGTCATACATGGAGGTCCTATGACCCCCAAGAACACCATCCCCCACCGTCATACATGGAGGAGCTATGACCCCAAGGACACCATCCCCCACCGTCCTACATGGAGGTCCTATGACCCCAAGAACACCATCCCCCACCGTCATACATGGAGGAGCTATAACCCCAAGAACACCATCCCCCACCGTCATACATGGAGGTCCTATGACCCCAAGAACCCCATCCCCCACCGTCATACATGGAGGACCTATGACCCCAAGAACACCATCCCCCACCGTCATACATGGAGGACCTATGACCCCAAGAACACCATCCCCCACCGTCATACATGGAGGAGCTATAACCCCAAGAACACCATCCCCCACCGTCATACATGGAGGTCCTATGACCCCAAGAACCCCATCCCCCACCGTCATACATGGAGGACCTATGACCCCAAGAACACCATCGCCCACCGTCATACATGGAGGTGGAAACATTATGCTTTTGGGGGGTTTTTCTGCTGAGGGGACAGGAGAACTTCACCGCATCAAAGGGACGATGGGCGGGGCCCATGTACCATCAAATCTTGGATGAGACCCTCCTTCCCTCAGCCAGAGCATTAAAAACGGGTCATGGATGGGTCTTCCAGCATGACAATTACCCAAAACACACGGCCAAGGCAACAAAGGAGGGGCTCAAGAAGAAGAACATTGAGGTCCTGGAGTGGCCTAGCCAGTCTCCAGACCTTAATCCCATAGAAAATATGTGGAGGAGCTGAAGGTTCGAGTCACCAAACGTCAGCCTGGTAACCTTAATGACTCGGAGAGGACAAAATCCCTCCTGAGATGTGTGAGAACCTGGAGGCCAACTCCAAGAAACGTCTGACCTCTGTGATCGCCAACAAGGGTTTCTCCACCAAGTCGTGTTGTGGTTGAGTTTTTCCCTCACTGTAGATGGACAGACCCTTCCGGTGTATGGCGGGGGCGGGGGGGGGGGGGATATCATTGGACGGTCCATGTGTCTCCCCTCACCCACCCATAATGGGCTCTCTTATCTTCCCAGGTGGATTATACCACCGATGATAATCCCCTCTTATCGCACATTCTACACATTCATCATCCTCATCTCAGACGTCAATGATACAAAGTATTTATTTCCTCCTCTACAATAATCCCCCCCCGCAGGGCGGACACCACCATCGCACCTCTACAATAATCCCCCCCGCAGGGCGGACTCCATCTTCATCGCTCCCATCCGAAGCCTCGTCGTCCGTATCAGATTAGCGCTCCGGAGATCATCTCATCCGATCGTCTTCTCATTAATGGCCGCCGCCCCCCCGGGCTACGTCTCCGGAGATTGGCGGCTGTTGGGGACGCTGTCTCCGATCGCTGATAAGCCGAGCGTCTCGGTTCCCGTCTCTCTTCCAACATGGCGGAAAAGTTCCGTAAACTTCACGCAAGTCGCAGAAGAAGCGCGTTGGGCCGTCCGGCCGCCGTCCGTCTCAGAGGCATCTCAGGAAGAACTGGTTGCAGACGCTTCGTCTGGGGCAGTCGCAGAGCCTCCCGATCCGAAGTCCGCGCTTTACCGCGCACGCGTCTCCCATGAGGCACTGAGGAAGAGAAGGCGTGCGAGCGAACGTTAGCTGTGTGATGATGTCATAGGAAGGGCGCTACAATGTTCTCTGTACAGCGCTGCGGTATATGTCAGATGTATAATAATAATAGTGTGTGACTGTGGGGGGAGGGGACATTAGAGTGTAAGCTCCTCTGGTACAGAGACTGATGTGACTGTGGGGGAGGGGACATTAGAGTGTAAGCTCCTCTGGTACAGAGACTGATGTGACTGTGGGGGGGAGGGGACATTAGAGTGTAAGCTCCTCTGTACAGAGACTGATGTGACTGTGGGGGGAGGGGACATTAGAGTGTAAGCTCCTCTGTATAGAGACTGATGTGACTGTGGGGGGAGGGGACATTAGAGTGTAAGCTCCTCTGTACAGAGACTGATGTGACTGTGGGGGAGGGGACATTAGAGTGTAAGCTCCTCTGTACAGAGACTGATGTGACTGTGGGGGAGGGGACATTAGAGTGTAAGCTCCTCTGTACAGAGACTGATGTGACTGTGGGGGAGGGGACATTAGAGTGTAAGCTCTTCTGTACAGAGACTGATGTGACTGTGGGGGGAGGGGACATTAGAGTGTAAGCTCCTCTGTACAGAGACTGATGTGACTGTGGGGGGAGGGGACATTAGAGTGTAAGCTCCTCTGTACAGAGACTGATGTGACTGTGGGGGAGGGGACATTAGAGTGTAAGCTCCTCTGTACAGAGACTGATGTGACTGTGGGGGGGGGACATTAGAGTGTAAGCTCCTCTGTACAGAGACTGATGTGACTGTGGGGGGAGGGGACATTAGAGTGTAAGCTCCTCTGGTACACAGACTGATGTGACTGTGGGGGAGGGGACATTAGAGTGTAAGCTCCTCTGTACAGAGACTGATGTGACTTTGGGGGAGGGGACATTAGAGTGTAAGCTCCTCTGTACAGAGACTGATGTGGCTGTGGGAGGAGGGGACATTAGAGTGTAAGCTCCACTGTACAGAGACTGATGTGACTGTGGGGGGAGGGGACATTAGAGTGTAAGCTCCTCTGTACAGAGACTGATGTGACTGTGGGGGGAGGGGACATTAGAGTGTAAGCTCCTCTGTACAGAGACTGATGTGACTGTGGGGGGAGGGGACATTAGAGTGTAAGCTCCTCTGTACAGAGACTGATGTGACTGTGGGGGAGGGGACATTAGAGTGTAAGCTCCTCTGTACAGAGACTTAAGTGACTGTGGGGGAGGGGACATTAGAGTGTAAGCTCCTCTGTACAGAGACTGATGTGCGGGGGGGGGGGGACATTAGAGTGTAAGCTCCTCTGTACAGAGACTGATGTGACTGTGGGGGGGGGGACATTAGAGTGTAAGCTCCTCTGTACAGAGACTGATGTGACTGTGGGGGGAGGGGACATTAGAGTGTAAGCTCCTCTGGTACACAGACTGATGTGACTGTGGGGGAGGGGACATTAGAGTGTAAGCTCCTCTGTACAGAGACTGATGTGACTTTGGGGGGAGGGGACATTAGAGTGTAAGCTCCTCTGTACAGAGACTGATGTGGCTGTGGGAGGAGGGGACATTAGAGTGTAAGCTCCTCTGTACAGAGACTGATGTGACTGTGGGGGGAGGGGACATTAGAGTGTAAGCTCCTCTGTACAGAGACTGATGTGACTGTGGGGGGAGGGGACATTAGAGTGTAAGCTCCTCTGTACAGAGACTGATGTGACTGTGGGGGGAGGGGACATTAGAGTGTAAGCTCCTCTGTACAGAGACTGATGTGACTGTGGGGGAGGGGACATTAGAGTGTAAGCTCCTCTGTACAGAGACTTATGTGACTGTGGGGGAGGGGACATTAGAGTGTAAGCTCCTCTGTACAGAGACTGATGTGACTGTGGGGGGGAGGGGACATTAGAGTGTAAGCTCCTCTGTACAGAGACTGATGTATAAAGGAAAAAATTGCGCTGGACAAAAACTAAATTAAATAAAGATTGGAAAGCTGCAACCAAAAATGTGATAAACATATACAAATAAAGTTAAGAAAAGGCTGCGCTATGTTCTATCTAAGAAAAACCACAATTAGTTGATGACACAACTTCTAGTGCCAATACCTACACCTTGTGAGAGTGAGTGGTGACTAATGAAGCTAAATACGACTGCTAAATACCAGGAATGGTTTTACCAGTCAAGTGTAACAAATTATAATACACCTATTATCAAATTATATAAAAATAACATACAATGCAAAAAATTCAGATGGGCTGCATGGTAACCCAACGCATAAAAGTATAAATGTAAAAAAAGGAGTGTGAATCCAACAATTTATCGGGTTATATAATAAGATGCAGCGTATAGTAACCCAACACATTAATAGGAAAAAAGTGAATCCAACAAAGTATTTGTTAAATTATGCCGTGCAAATATACATGTCAAATTAGACTGATGTAGTGACCCAAGAACACAAAAATAAAAGATAAAATATAAAAAATATAATAAAGATTGAAATTTAAAGTCCAAAGCCGACTATGAAGTTGATCTAGTCCAACAAATAGAGAGGCTTCCACGTGTTGAAAGATGGTGACTTATGTGAATTCAAAATATAAGGTGACAAGTGCTTGTAGAAATCCCTCCACCGGGAAGATTGTAGGCTTACCAGACTGTGGAGAAAACTCGCATGTGGCTAATACCCAGCCAGGGCCTTGACTTCCATTACAGCTCGTCAGCGCCCCTCGCGGTATCCGGAAAGGTTGTTAACTTCAGATGCAGCAAAGCGTTGGACTCGCCACCAATAATAGGTTGTAGCCTATGTATATCATAAGCTCAAATTATGGATCTCCAGAGGTTGGCCCAAAAAAAAGAGAAGAAAAGGGGGACACACCATGGGTAGAATCCAAAGGATTTATTCAGTAAAACGTGCCAATAAGCACAAAGGCAAAAATGCATAAAACGATTGAAAAAACTTTTTAAAAATGTGCGGCCGGCCGGCAGCAGTACTCGTCCGTGCTAGGACGTAAGACGCGGTGACGTCAGCACGTCGCTCCTCCCTACGCGTTTCGTCAGAGAGTGACGTAATCACGAAACGCGTAGGGAGGAGCGACGTGCTGACGTCACCGCGTCTTACGTCCTAGCACGGACGAGTACTGCTGCCGGCCGGCCGCACATTTTTAAAAAGTTTTTTCAATCGTTTTATGCATTTTTGCCTTTGTGCTTATTGGCACGTTTTACTGAATAAATCCTTTGGATTCTACCCATGGTGTGTCCCCCTTTTCTTCTCTTTTTTTTGGGCCAACCTCTGGAGATCCATAATTTGAGCTTATGATATACATAGGCTACAACCTATTATTGGTGGCGAGTCCAACGCTTTGCTGCATCTGAAGTTAACAACTTTTCCGGATACCGCGAGGGGCGCTGACGAGCTGTAATGGAAGTCAAGGCCCTGGCTGGGTATTAGCCACATGCGAGTTTTCTCCACAGTCTGGTAAGCCTACAATCTTCCCGGTGGAGGGATTTCTACAAGCACTTGTCACCTTATATTTTGAATTCACATAAGTCACCATCTTTCAACACGTGGAAGCCTCTCTATTTGTTGGACTAGATCAACTTCATAGTCGGCTTTGGACTTTAAATTTCAATCTTTATTATATTTTTTATATTTTATCTTTTATTTTTGTGTTCTTGGGTCACTACATCAGTCTAATTTGACATGTATATTTGCACGGCATAATTTAACAAATACTTTGTTGGATTCACTTTTTTCCTATTAATGTGTTGGGTTACTATACGCTGCATCTTATTATATAACCCGATAAATTGTTGGATTCACACTCCTTTTTTTACATTTATACTTTTATGCGTTGGGTTACCATGCAGCCCATCTGAATTTTTTGCATTGTATGTTATTTTTATATAATTTGATAATAGGTGTATTATAATTTGTTACACTTGACTGGTAAAACCATTCCTGGTATTTAGCAGTCGTATTTAGCTTCATTAGTCACCACTCACTCTCACAAGGTGTAGGTATTGGCACTAGAAGTTGTGTCATCAACTAATTGTGGTTTTTCTTAGATAGAACATAGCGCAGCCTTTTCTTAACTTTACAGAGACTGATGTGACTGTGGGGGGGAGGGGACATTAGAGTGTAAGCTCCTCTGTACAGAGACTGATGTGATTGGCTCGGTGATCTCTGTACAGCGCTGTGGTATATGTCGGTGCCGTATCAATGGATAATATTTGGTGGGTCGGGGGGGGGGGGGGGGGGGCTCACCTTGGGCATTTGGTTCAGTTTGGACTCCCATAGGATTCCTCTCTTGGATTGGAGTTTTTCCAGGACATCCTGAAGCTCCAGAAGCTGCGGACAGACGGAGGGACATTTATTGATCTCGTACAGAAGGAAGATATTATACAGTATAAATCAGAGACATGGAACCCGAAACCCGATCAATTCATTCAATATTCTAATAATAAACAAGAATTACATGAAATGATACAATGCGGAAAGCTCTGATTGGTTCTCTCGTTAGGGGCGGGGTCAGACACTTTGTGGGGGTGTCAGCTACGAGGTCTTTGTAGAAATAGATTGATTATTGATGATAGAAAAATGATTGATGATAGGTGGAGCAATTGATCGGTTTATAGTAATATAGATTTATAGATATGTTGATTGATTAAAGATAGACTGATAGATTTATAACAGGGAGGGTGATAATATAATAAATGATGATAGATTGACAATATGATAATTGATAAACGATATTAGATTGATAATTGATTGATTAATGATAGACTTATAATAGAGAGGTTGATAATAGATTGGCAATATGATAATAGATAAACGATATTAGATTGATAATAAATTGATTAAAGATAGATTGAGAGATAATAGATTGATAATAAATTAAATTATGCTGATTGATTAAAGATAGACTGATAGATTTATAACAGTCAAGTTGATAATATATTGATCCAATACATCAATAATAGATAAACAATATTAGATAGATTATTAATTGATTGACTAAAGATAGATTATAGATTGATAATACATTAAGTGATGCTAATTGATTAAAAATGATAAATGTGTAATAGTGAGGTTGATAATTAATTGATTAAAGATAGACTGATCGATATATGATAGAGAGGTTGATAATAGATCGACAATACAATAAATTGATAATAGATAAACAATATTAGTTTAGATGATTAATTAACGATAGATTGAGAGATAATAGATCAATAACAAGATACATTCTGCTGATTGATTAAATATAGATTGAGAGCAAATAGATTGATAAAAAATAGACTGATAAATGTATAATAGTGAGGTTGATGATAGATTTATAATTGATTGATTTAAGATAGACTGATAGATTTTTAACAGAGAGGTTGATAATAGATTGAAAATACAATAAATTGATAATAGAGAAACAATATTAGATAGATTATTAATTGATTGATTAAAGATAGATTGCGAGCAAATAGATTGATAATAAGATAAATTATGCTGATTGATTTAAGATAGACTGATATATTTTTAATAGTGAAGTTGATAATAGATTGATCCAATATATTGTTAATAGATAAACAATATTAGATTGACAATTGATTGATTAATGATAGACTTATAATTGAGAGGTTGATAATAGATTGATAATTGATTGATTAATGATGATAGACTGATACATTTATAATAGAGTGGTTTATAATAGATTAACAATTCAATAGTATGATAATAGATAAATTATATTAGATTGATAATTAATTGATTAATGATAGACTTATAATAGAGAGGTTGATAATAGATTGACAATATGATAATTTATAAACAATATTAGATTGATAATTGATTGATTAAAGATAGATTGAGAGATTATAGATTGATAATAAGGTAAAGTATGCTGATTGATTAAAGATAGACTGATAGATTTATAATAGTCAAGTTGATCATATATTGATCCAATACATTAATAATAGATAAACAATATTAGCTAGATTATAGATTGATAATACATTAAATTATGCTAATTGATTAAAAATGATAAATGTGTAATAGTGAGGTTGATAATTGATTGATTAAAGATAGACTGATCAATATATGATAGAGAGATTGATAATAGATCGACAATACAATAAATTGATAATAGATAAACAATATTAGTTTAGATGATTAATTAACGATAGATTGAGAGATAATAGATCAATAACAAGATACATTCTGCTGATTGAATAAAGATAGACTGATATGTTTTTAGTACTGAAGTTGATAATAGATTGATCCAATATATTGTTAATAGATAAACAATATTAGATTGATAATTGATTGATTAATGATAGACTTATAATAGAGAGGTTGATAATAGATTGATAATTGATTGATTAATGATAGACTTATAATAGAGAGGTTGATAATAGATAAACAATATTAAATTGATAATTAATTATTTAAAGAAAGATTGAGAGATAATAGATCAATAACAAGATACATTCTTCTGATTGATTAAAGATAGACTGATATATTTTTAGTAGTGAAGTTGATAATAGATTGATACAATAAACTGATAATAGGTAAGCAATATCAGGTTGATAATTGATTGATTAAAGATAGACGGATAGATTTAGGTAGATATTAATAGATTGACAAAACTATAAATTGATGATAATATTAGATTGATAACTGATTAATTAAAGACAGATTGAGAGATAATAGATTGATAGTAAGATAAATTCTGCTTATTGATGAAAGATAGACTAATAGATTTTCAATAGCGAGTTTGATAATATAATAAATTGATAATAGATAAACAATATTAGATAGATTATTAATTGATTGATTAAAGATAGATTGCGAGCAAATAGATTGATAATAAGATAAATTATGCTGATTGATTAATGATAGACTGATAGATTTATAATAGAGAGGTTGATAATAGATTGAAAATACAATAATATGATAATTAATAAACAATATTAGATTGATAATTAATTGTCTAAAGATAGATTGAGAGATAATAGATCAATAACAAGATAAATTATGCTGATTGATTAAAGATAGACTGATATATTTTTAGTAGGGAATTTGGTATTTGGTAATAGATTAATACAATAAACTGATAATAGGTAAACAATATCAGGTTGATAATTGATTGATTAAAGATAGACGGATAGATTTAGGTAGATAATAGATTGACAAAACAATAAATTGATGATAATATTAGATTGATAACTGATTAATTAAAGACAGATTGAGAGATAATAGATCGATAGTAAGATAAATTATGCTGATTGATGAAAGATAGACTAATAGATTTATAATAGAGAGTTTGATAATAGATTGATAATATAATAAATTGATAATAGATAAACAATATTAGATTGATAATTGATTAAAAATAGAGTGAGAGCTAATAGATTGATAATAATATTGATTGATAAATATGCTGAATTATTAAAGATAGACTGATACATTTATACTAGAGAGTTTGATAATAGATTGATAATGCAATAAATTGATAATGGATAAACAATATTAGATAGATTATTAATTGATTGATTAAAGATAGATTGAGAGCAAATAGATTGATAATAAGATAAAGTATGCTGATTGATTAAAGATAGACTGATATATTTTTAATAGTGAAGTTGATAATAGATTGATACAATATATTGATAATTATCAATCTAATAATGTTTATCTATTATCAATATATTGCTTAATCTATTATCAACTTCACTATTAAAAATCTATCAGTCTATCTTTAATCAATCAGCATACTTTATCTTATTATTAATCTATTATCTCTCAATCTATCTTTAACCAATCAATTAATAATCTATCTAATATTGTTTATCTATTATCATATTATCAATCTATTATCAACCTCTCTGTTACAAATGTATCAGTCTATTTTTAATCAATCAATTATCAATCTAATATCAATCAATATCTATTGATTGATTATCGATAGACTGATAGATTTATAGCAGAG
Organism: Lithobates sylvaticus; assembly: GCA_028564925.1. NCBI lineage: Eukaryota > Metazoa > Chordata > Amphibia > Anura > Ranidae > Lithobates > Lithobates sylvaticus. The sequence goes on from CM053038.1 coordinate 31,672,091, forward strand.
AGGTTGATAATAGATTGATAATGCAATAATATGACAATAGATAAACAATATTAGATAGATAATTAATTGATTAAAGGTAGATTATAAGTTTTAGATTAATAATAAATTTAATTATGCTGATTGATTAAAGATAGACTGATATATATATATATAAAGTGATATATATATATATTTTAACAGAAAAGACTGATATATTTTTAGTAGTGAAGTTGATAATAGATTGATACAATATATTGATAACAGATCATCAATATTAGATTGATAATTGATTGATTAAAGATAGACTGATACATTTATAATAGAGAGGTTGATAATAGATTGATCATTGATTGATTAATGATAGACTTATAATAGAGAGGTTGATAATACATAACCAATATTAGATTGATAACTAATTGATTAAAGGTAGATTATAAATTATAGATTAATAATAAGTTAAATTATAATAATAATAGAGAGGTTGATAATAGATTGACAATATGATAATTGATAAACAATATTATGTTGATAATTAATTGATTAAAGATAGATTGAGAGATAATAGATCAATAACAAGATAAATTATGCTGATTGATTAAAGATTGACTGATATATTTTTAGTAGTGAAGTTGATAATAGATTGATCCAATATATTGATAACAGATCAACAATATTAGATTGATAAATTGATTGATTTAAGGTGGCTTTGAAATAGTTTTAATAGTGAAGTTGATAATATATTGAAACAATAAACTGATAATCGATATAGAATATTAGATTGATAAATTGATTGCTTACAGATTAGATTGATCTTAGGATAGATTGATAATAATAAAGATTGATTGATGTTAAAAATAGACAGATAGATAACAGGCCTTATAATAAATACATTGATTCCAGATTGATTGATTGATAGATTTCTAATAAACAAAATAGATATTTTGATAACAAATAGATTGACAAAGTGACGATAGAAAAGACAAATTGATAGATTATTGATCGGTAGATAGACTTTCAATGTTTTGCTGTAAGGGGTTGTCCCGTATTTCTGCTGGGTCTGGATACATATAAACCACCAATCACACTATAAAACAAAATGATTAAAAAAAAAAAAAAAAAAGGTATTTTTTGGTGTTGCCGGGTAGTTCTTATCTACATCCAGATGATGGCGCTGTGATTGATGGACGGGACGGTGGGGTACAGAGACACCCCCAACACACAACGACCACCTATGGAAATCCAGCTCCTCTTTGTTGCTGGGCAGATGAGTTTGTTTTTTTGTTCTGCCCCTCCCCCTGCGTTATTTTGGCTCCAGTTTTTCGGGGGTCGCTGTTTTTCGGGAGTCGCTGTTTTTCGGAGGTTGCTGTTTTTCGGGGGTCGCTGTTTTTCGGAGGTCGCTGTTTTTCGGGGGTCGCTGTTTTTCGGAGGTCGCTGTTTTTCGGAGGTCGCTGTTTTTCGGGGGTCGCTGTTTTTCGGAGGTCGCTGTTTTTCGGGGGTCGCTGTTTTTCGGGGGTCGCTGTTTTTCGGGGGTCGCCGTTCACCATTTCGAGAAACACTTGAAAACAAAATAACATTTCAACGCGACAAAATATCTAAAAAAAATTTCCGAGACTCTCACCAGCTCTTTCTCGCTGCCCCGGGGATTGGCCCGCGTCTTGTTGATCGCCAGGAAGGCGAGCAGAGAGGCGATAAGGCACAAGGACAACACTGGTGCGCGGTGTGGGGGGCTCATGGCTGCTGCGGGGGAGGTGACGGTCCGCGGTTGTCGGTGGCTCGTCCAGTCAGTGACGGAGATTAGGTGGGACGCGGCGGGTGATAAACGCTCGGCGCGGGGGGGTGGGGGGGGGGGGCACGTCGGGTCACTAAGCTGTAGAAACAAGAAAACCTAAATGACTTCAGCTGATCTCTGGAGAAAATCCCGTCTCTGATGTCATTGGAGGATCACAGTACAATGTTGGATTTTTTTTAAAACTTTAGTAACGGCGAGAAATCCGAGGGATGTGAGCGCCGTCATCGTTCGATGCGATCGACCAATGGGAATAACTCCATCATGGAGATTTTCCTGTACAAGGAACGTGGGTGTCACCCGGAAGGCACAGACAGCAATGAAAACATTGTCAGAGGTTGTAGCCCCTCCCATCTCTGTCCCCATTGGAAGGATTTCTGACGAAGCAAGGATCCCGCCCTGTGATTTCACCTGTCGGGCTGATTACGGGGCTCCAATTGTGCGAAGAGTCCTACACGTGCGGAAGAATGAGGCCCCTCCCCCCCTCAGCATCTCAGTGGTGGCAGCAGGGGGCGGAGACAGGCAACGGATTATTTTGGGGGTGTGGTTTAGATCAGCTAGTTTGCATATTAGCTCCTCCCACCCTCAGGTTCTTAAATAGTTCATTATTAATGCTTATAAACAATTTTATTTTGTATCTGTCTCCTGTGTGCTCAATGTTTATAAACAATGTTACTTTGCATCTCTCTATCTCCCGTCTGATCAACGTTTATAAACAATGTTCTTTGTATCTCTCTCTCTCCCGTCTGATCAATGTTTATAAACAATGTTACTTTGCATCTCTCTATCTCCCGTCTGATCAATGTTTATAAACAATGTTACTTTGAATCTCTCTATCTCCCGTCTGAACACTGTTTATAAACAATGTTACTTTGTATCTCTCTATCTCCCGTCTGAACAATGTTTATAAACAATGTTACTTTGTATCTCTCTCTCTCCTGTCTGAGCAATGTTTATAAACAATGCTACTTTGTATCTCTCTATCTCCCGTCTGATCAATGTTTTATAAACAATGTGACTTTGTATCTCTCTATATCCCGTCTGATCAATGTTTATAAACAATGTTTCTTTGTTTCTCTCTATCTCCTGTCTGATCAATGTTTATAAACAATGTTACTTTGTATCTCTCTATCTCCCCTTTGATCAATGTTTATAAACAATGTTACTTTGTATCTCTTTATCTCCCGTCTGGTCAATGTTTATAAATAATGTTACTTTGTATCTCTCTATCTCCCGTCTGATCAACGTTTATAAACAATGTTACTTTGTATCTCTTTATCTCTCGTCTGAGCAATGTTTATAAACAATGTTACTTTGTATCTCTTTATCTCTCGTCTCAGCAATGTTTATAAACAATGTTACTTTGTATCTCCCGTCTGATCAATGTTTATAAACGATGTTACCTTGTATCTCTCTATCTCCTGTCTGATCAATGTTTATAAACAATGTTACTTTGTATCTCCCGTCTGATCAATGTTTATAAACAATGTTACTTTGTATCTCCCGTCTGATTAATGTTTATAAACAATGTTACCTTGTATCTCTCTATCTCCCGTCTGATCAATGTTTATAAACAATGTTACTTTGTATCTCTCTATCTCCCGTCTGAGCAATGTTTATAAACAATGTTACTTTGTATCTCTCTATCTCCCGTCTGATCAATGTTTATAAACAATGTTACTTTGTATCTCTCTATCTCTCATCTGATCAATGTTTTATAAACAATGTTACTTTGTTTCTCTCTATCTCCTGTCTGATCAATGTTTATAAACAATGTTACTTTGTATCTCTCTATCTCCTGTCTGATCAATGTTTATAAACAATGTGACTTTGTTTCTCTCTATCTCCTGTCTGATCAATGTTTATAAACAATGTTACTTTGTATCTCTCTATCTCCCGTCTGATCAATGTTTATAAACAATGTTACTTTGTATCTCTTTATCTCTCGTCTGAGCAATGTTTATAAACAATGTTACTTTGTATCTCTTTATCTCTCGTCTCAGCAATGTTTATAAACAATGTTACTTTGTATCTCTCTCCCGTCTGGTCAATGTTTATAAATAATGTTACTTTGTATCTCTCTATCTCCCGTCTGATCAACGTTTATAAACAATGTTACTTTGTATCTCTTTATCTCTCGTCTGAGCAACGTTTATAAACAATGTTACTTTGTATCTCTTTATCTCTCGTCTCAGCAATGTTTATAAACAATGTTACTTTGTATCTCCCGTCTGATCAATGTTTATAAACAATGTTACTTATCTCTTTTTTCGGAAATGTTTCTGCTCCAGTTCTTGATGGAATCTCCTGTATATAAATGTTGGCCCCGCCCTCTCACCCCATAATGCAATGCGCCCCCCCCCCCCCCCAGCAGTGTCCTTTTGCGGGATGGAAGGCGCATTGAGATTCGGACACTCCTAACCAGCGCCAGCCGGACCCGGAGGGTGAAATCTAATTGGTGGCGCCATCTTCATTCATCCTGAAATAATAAATCCCCGGAATTGGGGGGATAGCGGTTATAAATTGTATTATCATTTTTATTAAGTTCCTCCCGCCGCCACTGCGCCCAGACGCCCCCGCCGCCGCCGCCGCCGCCCGCCTTCCATGCAAATAAAGGCATTATTCTGTGGCTCGCCGGATCAATAAGATTACGGAGCGTCTTTGGATATCGCCGTATTATTCCGCCCGCCCGAGGAGCCGCTCATCTCCGCGCCGTTTATCAACCCGACAAAATGACGTCCAATCGTAACGCAGCAGACGGCGGAGGAGAGACGCAGGAAATGTCCTCCAATCACCATCAGTTATTTATTATAAATAACTTTCAGCAGAGACCTTTGTGCTTTTTTTTTTTCACGGCGCCACCGCCTGCAACCGATAAAACGCGCTATTCACGGCAAAATTCAGCAGGTCTTTTCACAGTGCCCCTCGTCACCTACTTGAGCCGTGAGCGCCGTGTTTTTTTTTTTTAAACGTAAGCGCCCTCAAAATTTCTATTTATACTCGACGGCTGCGAATACACGTGGATAACCTAATCGCAAAGTCGCCGAAATTTCCAACCCGAAGAGATCTAATCAGCCTAATAGGCAATTTCACCGGCTGCGAACGGCGGCCGTTTGGCGTCATTCCTCGTAGCGTTCCGAGGTGACGGTTACGTAAGAGGATGATTGAAGAGTCGCTCACCTCGCCGCGCTCGCTAATCGCCTCCACCGCGGATAAGCCGCAGATTATGTAACCAGATTACAGCCGGACCACCTACCTGCAGGTCGGGGGATCACCTACCGCCCTCTGGTGGTGGTCTTCTCATTTTAGTTTTCACATCCAGAGACAAAAAAAAACAAAAAACGAATATATCCGAAAGACACGTATAATAGAGAAGAAGCAGAAGAAAAAAAAAAATATATATATATATATAATGAATACATGACTTTCTGATATATTGGGGGAAAAAAATAATATATCATATATCAATATTATTCTATTTTATAAAATTAATAATAAATAGAATTAAAAATAAAATAAATAATGATTTAAAAAAAAAATATATATATATAAAATAATGAATACAACACATCTTTCTGATATATTGGGGGGAAAAAAACAAAATATTCTCCTCTCTGCAACCATGGCAACAGTATTCACAAGATAGAAAAGTATATAAAAAATATTATTATTCTATTTTATAAAATTTATAATAAATAGGATTAAAAATAAAATAAATAATGATTAAATATATATATATATATATATATATATATATATATATATATATATATATATATATATATATATATATATATTAAATAATAATTACAATGTGTCTTTCTGATATATTATTTCTTTCCCCAATATATCAGAAAGTCATGTATTCATATATATATATATATATATAATTTTTTTTTTCTGCTTCTTCTCTATTATTATGTGTCTTTCTGGTATATTATTTTTTTCCCCTATATATCAGAAAGACACGTTGTATTCCTGAGATAGATATTTTATTTACTTATTTTCCTTTTATTTCTTTTTTTATTTATAATTCAATTTATTATTAATTTTATAAAATAGAATATTTTATTTTATTCTCCTCTCTGCAACCATGGCAAGAGTATTCACAAAATAGAAAGTATATATATATAAAAAAAAAAATATTATTTCTATTTTATAAAATTAATAGAATTAAAAATAAAATAAATAATGATTAAAAAAAAAAAATACATATATATATATATATATATATATATATATATATATATATATATATATATATATATATATATATATATAATGAATACAACACATCTTTCTGATATATTATTTTTTCCCCAATATATCAGAAAGTCATGTATTCATTATATATATATATATATTTTTTTTCTGCTTCTTCTCTATTATTATGTGTCTTTCTGGTATATTAGTTTTTTTTTCCTATATATCAGAAATACACGTTGTATTCCTGAGATAGATATTTTATTTACTTATTTTCCTTTTACTTCTTTTTTTATTTATTATTCAATTTATTATTAATTTTATAAAATAGAATATTTTATTTTATTCTCCTCTCTGCAACCATGGCAAGAGTATTCACAAAATAGAAAGTATATATATATAAAAAAATATTATTCTATTTTATAAAATTAATAATAAATAGAATTAAAAATAAAATAAATAATGATTTAAAAAAAAAAATAAAAAAAAATATATATATATATATATATATATATATATATATATATATATATAAAATAATGAATATAACACGTCTTTCTGATATATTGGGGAAATAGAATTAAAAAATAAAATAAATAATGATTTAAAATATATATATATATATATATATATATATATATAAATAAAATGATGAATACAACACATCTTTCTGATATATTGGGGGAAAAAAACAAATATATCAGAAAGACACGTTGTAATAATTTTACCTTATTAAATCCTAATATTCTCCTCTCTGCAACCATGGCAACAGTATTCACAAGAGAGAAAAGTATATAAAAAATATTATTATTCTATTTTATAAAACTTATAATAAATAGGATTAAAAATAAAATAAACAATGATTAAATATATATATATATATATATATATATATATATATATATATATATATATATATTTTCTGCTTCTTCTCTATTATTATGTGTCTTTCTGGTATATTAGTTTTTTTTCCCCTATATATCAGAAAGACACGTTGTATTCCTGAGATAGATATTTTGTTTACTTATTTTCCTTTTACTTCTTTTATTTACAATTCTATTTATTATTCATTTTATAAAATAGAATATTTTTTTTTATTCTCCTCTCTGCAACCATGGCAACAGTATTCACAAGCTAGAAAGTATAAATATATAAAAAAAATATTATTCTATTTTAAAAAATGAATAATAAATAGAATTAAAAATAAAATAAATAATGATTTAAAAAAAAAAAATAATATATATATATATATATATATATATATATATATATATATATATATATATATATATATATATATATATATATATATATATATAAAATAATGAATACAACACGTCTTTCTGATATATTAGGGGAAAAAAAATATCAGAAAGACACGTTGTAATCATTTTATCTTAATCTAATATTCTCCTCTCTGCAACCATGGCAACAGTATTCACAAGATAGAAATGTATATATATATAAAAAATATATATTCTATTTTATAAAATTAATAATAAATAGAATTATAAATAAAAGAAGTAAAAGAAAAATAAGTAAATAAAATATCTATCTATCTAAGGAATACAACATGTCTTTCTGATATAATAGGGGGGGGGGGGGGGGGGAACCTAATATAATCAGAAAGACATGTAATAATAGAGAAGATGCAGAATTTTTCTTATATATATATATATATATATATATATATATATATATATAATTATTTCTTTTATTTTTAATTCTATTTATTAATAAATTTATAAAACAGAATAATATTTTTTATATACTTTTCTATCTTGTGAATACTGTTGCCATGGTTGCAGAGAGGAGAATATTAGGATTTAATTAGATAAAATTATTACAATGTGTCTTTCTGATATATTTGTTTTTTTTCCCAATATATCAGAAAGTCATGTATTCATCGTATTATATATATATATATATATATATATATATATATAGATCTATATTTTCTTTCTTCTTACTATTATACATATTAGGATTTAATAAGATAAAATTATTATAACGTGTCTTTCTGAATTAAAAATAAAATAAATAAACATCCGTTCACACACTTTAACATAAATAATATTATATTTAATATATATATATATATATTCTTATTTTTTTAATTTATTTTATTATTCCGAATTATATTTATTATTCATTTTATAAAATAGAATAATAATGTGTGTATATGTGTATATAATAGGATTTAATAAAATAAAATCAATAAAACATGTCTTTCTGATATATATTATTTTTTTTTTTTTTTTTTACTGAATGTTAAAACTAAAATGAGAACACCAGAGGGCGCTAGATGAGCCCCTGACCGGATGGTGCCTAGCACTGTCTGCATGTAGATATATTTATATGACACATTGTAATCATTTTATTTTATTAAATCTAATATTCTTTTTTTTGCAACCATGGCAATATTATTCATAAACTATATTAGATTGTAAACTAGCATTACCCTGTGTAATAATAATAATACAAATATATATGAAATAAATAGAATAATATTGTTTTAGCTTATAAAATTAATAATCAAAAAACAAATATATAAATAAGACACAAAAGAAGGAGAAATGGCGGCACTTCCAGCGTAAAAGATTCTTGCTTTATTATAAATCCATTAAAATCGAGGACAAGACACACATACAGATCATTGAAAAGTCAGCAAACGCGTTTCACCCACCTGTGATTAATCATTGCCCCATGTCTTTTTTTATATTTGTTTATTTATTTATTTTATTATTATATATAATATTATTATTATTCTATATCTTATTATTATTTTATAATATAGAATAATATTATCATATTTATTTATTATATATTTTATATCTTTTGACTACTGTTGCGATGGTTGCAGGGAAGAGAAAATAAATGAAATAAGAAAAAATTATTACACCATAACAATTTTATCTTTAAAAATGTATCTTTCTGTGCCCTGCAACCTATGACAACAGTATCCACAACATATAAAGAATATAATAAATAAGTACAATAATATTATTTTACATTATAAAATTAATAATACAAATAATAAATAGTAAAAGAAAGAAAAAAAGACAAATATATAAATAAGACAGATAGTAATCATTTTATCTTATTAAATTCAATTTTCTCCCCTCTGCAACCATGGCAACAGTATTCACAAGATAGAAAGTATATAAAAAATTCTATATTATAAAATGAATAATACATATAATTGTAAAGAAAAGAAATAAACAAAACAAAAAAGAATGTATATTTTTTTTATATATATTATCAGACACATTGTAATAATTGTATTTTATTAAATGTAATATTATTTTCTTTGCAACCATGGCAACATTATTCACAAACTATTATATTACAAACAATATCCTGTATAATAATAATAATAATAAACTATATATGAAATAAATGCAATAATATTATTTTATATTCTAAAATTAATAATAATAATACAAAAATATATAAATAAGACACCCCGTGTCTTATTTATATAATAGTTTATTTTATTTTATTATTCCTTTTTTAATATAGAATAATATAATTTTTTTGTATTTGTTATATGTCTTATATCTTGTGAATACTGTTGCAATGGTTGCAAGTAAGAGAAAATGAATTAAATAAGATAAAATTACACAGTAACAATTTTATCTTTAAAAAAAATTATCTTTCTCTGCCCTGCAACCATGGCAACAGTATTCACAAGATTATATAATAAATAAGTCAAACAATATTATTTTATAATATAAAATTAAAAATAAATAGAATTAATAATTAAAAAAAGTAAAAAGGCAAATATAGAAACAAGTTGTAATAATTTTTTCTTATTAATTCAATTTTCTCTTTCCTGCAAACATGGTAACAGTATTCACAAGCTATGAAATGACATCACAGGAATGTGTATATAGTTCCGTAATGAGAGTCACCACATTCCGACAGAAGAGACTTTTCATCTTTATTGTGTTCTATTTATACAAATCATCATATAAAACAATTGGGGGACACTCAGACACAGGTGGGGAGACAAGGGGGGAGGGACATAACATCAGGGGTGGGGCCTCTGTCATGGGGAGACTGATCATCAGGGTGTGGGGCCTCTGTCATGGGGAGGGGAGACCGATCATCACGGGGTGGGGACTCTGTCATGGGGAGGGGAGACCAATCATCAGGGGGGTGGGGCCTCTGTCATGGGGAGGGGAGACTGATCATCGGAGGTGGGGACTCTGTCATGGGGAGGGGAGACTGATCATCAGGGGGTGGGGCCTCTGTCATGGGGAGGGGAGACCGATCATCGGGGGGTGGGGCCTCTGTCATGGGGAGGGGAGACTGATCATCAGGGGGTGGGGCCTCTGCCATGGGGAGGGGAGACTGATCATCGGAGGTGGGGACTCTGTCATGGGGAGGGGAGACTGATCATCAGGGGGTGGGGCCTCTGTCATGGGGAGGGGAGACCGATCATCAGGGGTTGGGCCTCTGTCATGGGGAGGGGAGACCGATCATCAGGGGTGGGGCCTCTGTCATGGGGAGGGGAGACCGATCATCAGGGGGTGGGGCCTCTGCCATGGGGAGGGGAGACTGATCATCAGAGGTGGGGACTCTGTCATGGGGAGGAGAGACCAATCATCAGGGGGTGGGGCCTCTGTCATGGGGAGGGGAGACCGATCATCACGGGGTGGGGACTCTGTCATGGGGAGGGGAGACCAATCATCAGGGGGGTGGGGCCTCTGTCATGGGGAGGGGAGACTGATCATCGGAGGTGGGGACTCTGTCATGGGGAGGGGAGACTGATCATCAGGGGGTGGGGCCTCTGTCATGGGGAGGGGAGACCGATCATCGGGGGGTGGGGCCTCTGTCATGGGGAGGGGAGACTGATCATCAGGGGGTGGGGCCTCTGCCATGGGGAGGGGAGACTGATCATCGGAGGTGGGGACTCTGTCATGGGGAGGGGAGACTGATCATCAGGGGGGGGGGCCTCTGTCATGGGGAGGGGAGACCGATCATCAGGGGTTGGGCCTCTGTCATGGGGAGGGGAGACCGATCATCAGGGGGTGGGGCCTCTGTCATGGGGAGGGGAGACCGATCATCAGGGGGTGGGGCCTCTGCCATGGGGAGGGGAGACTGATCATCAGAGGTGGGGACTCTGTCATGGGGAGGAGAGACCAATCATCAGGGGGGTGGGGCCTCTGTCATGGGGAGGGGAGACTGATCATCAGGGGATGGGGCCTCTGTCATGGGGAGGGGAGACTGACCATCGAGGGTGGGGCCTCTGTCATGGGGAGGGGAGACCGATCATCGGGGGTGGGGCCTCTGTCATGGGGAGGGGAGACTGTTCATCAGGGGGTGGGGCTTCTGTCATGGGGAGACTGATCATCAGGGGGTGGGGCCTCTGTCATGGGGAGGGGAGACCGATCATCAGGGGGTGGGGCCTTTGCCATGGGGAGGAGAGACCGATCATCGGGGGTGGGGCCTATGTCATTGGGAGGGGAGACCAATCATCAGGGGGTGGGGCCTCTGTCATGGGGAGGAGAGACTGATCATCACAGGGTGGGGCCAAGACGGCGTCATCACAAGGGCGGACGGGCCATGGGTGGGAGGGGCTAGTAACACCGCAGCATGAATGAGCTGCAGGAGGCTCCTCGCAGGCAGTCACACAACTTCCCGATCCGCGGGCCGTGCTTCATGGCGCAACGTTGCCCGACGTCACACTGCGAGAGAGAGAAATCAAAACAAATTAGGGGGCGCCATGTCCGTCATCATACAGAGATCTGATTGGACAGAAATCCCAGGGAACTACAGACCTCCTGTCTGCCATTATCCATCCGTTCACACACTTTTACATAAATAATATTATATTTAATATAAAGTACAATATTATTTTATATGTTACTTTTATTATCCTTTTTTTTTATCTTTTTTCCCCATATCATATCGTACAAATTGTTCTCTGTGTCCCATCAGGGAGATTTCCCTTCACTTCCTGTCCTGAAGTGACAACAGGAAATGAGAGGAAATCTCTGCAAAGTGAAGGAAATCCCCTCCTGGTTGTCACCAGAACAGGTGTCCCCATTGATAGATTTCCTCACTATACAAATATAGAGGAGGAATCCTCCAATTGGGGAAACACGCGGCAATAAGCAAGTGACATCACAAAGTTATTTTACCTGCATGTGTATGAATTCAGTATTTTTTTAAATTTTAATATATATATATATATATATATATATATATATATATATATATATATATATATATACACACATACACATACACACACACCCTGTATAATAATAATAATAATAATAATATAATATATATATCCATCCTGAATAATAATAATATCATGAATAATAATAATAATAATAACAATAATAATAAATATATACATACTCTGTATAATAATAATATTATTATTATTATATATTTATTATATATTATATAATAATAATAATAATAAATTATATATATATATATATATATATATACATATATATATATATATATATATACCCTGTATAATAATAATTTTAGAATAATATATATATCCTGTATAATAATAATAATACTGTATAATAAATATAATGTAGAGATTATATATATATATATATATATATATATATATATATATATATATATATATACCCTGTATAATAATTATAAATATATACCCTGTATAATAATAATGATATTAATAAAATATATATATATACCCTGTATTATAATAATAATAATAATTATAAATAAATATAATATGGTGACAAGAGGTGCGCAGGGTTTGATTGTAGCAATAAAAGAAAATGCTATATATATATATATATATATATATATATATATATACCCTGCATAATAATAAGGATATTATTAATTTAAAAAAAAATATATATATATATATATATATATATATATATATATATATATATATATATATATATATATATATATATATATATATATATATATATATATATAAATATTCTGTATAATATTAATAGTAACCCCGGTATAATAATAATAATTTTAGAATAATATATATATCCTGTATAATAATAATAATGTACATAATTATAAATATATACCCTGTATAATAATAATGATATTAAAAAAAAAAAAAATATATATATATATATATATATACCCTGTATTATAATAATAATTATAAATAAATAAATAAATATAATATGGTGACAAGAGGTGCGCAGGGTTTGATTGTAGCAATAAAAGAAAATACTATATATATATATATATATATATATATATATATATATATATATACCCTGCATAATAATAAGGATATTATTAATTTAAAAAAATATATATATATATCCTGTATAATAATAATAATGTAGATAGAGATATAGAAGAAGATGCTGTGGGTAGAAATGTCTCGGTCTCTCACCCGGGGCAGCTGGCTGGCTTTCTTCTCCAGACTCAGTCCTCTGTCCTGGTTATAGTCCAGCAACTCTCCGAGGGCCACCGCCTGAAAAGAGGGGACACAGGACACCACTGACCGCCTGAGGACCACCGAACACTGTGTGCCCCCCAGAGGAGCTGGGGCGCCATCTAGTGTGCAAAATTGTAAGTGGCAACTGATGGGTGAGATGTAGTAAGGGTGATGTTCTGCAGATCTCTAGAGAGGTCAGTGATGGGATAATCTGCAGAATATATCAATATGGATCTGTCAGGAGGGGGAGGGGAGGGAGTGATGTTCTGCAGATCTCTAGAGAGGTCAGTGATGGGATAATCTGCAGAATATATCAATATGGATCTGTCAGGAGGGGAGGGAGCGATGTTCTGCAGATCTCTAGAGAGGTCAGTGATGGGATAATCTGCAGAATATATCAATATGGATCTGTCAGGAGGGGGAGGGGAGGGAGCGATTCTCTGCAGATCTCTAGGGGGGGTCAGTGATGGGATAATCTGCAGAATATATCAATATGGATCTGTCAGGAGGGGGAGGGGATGGTGGAACACACAGTATATATATATATACTCACCAGGCTGTTGGGTTGGAGGTCATTCGGAGATCCCGGCAGTTGGAAGTCTTCTGATTTCCCGGGAAGGATGAGGGAGGAGAGGCACAGGGCGAGCAGTAAGGTGGGTGTCCGGGGGGTCAGGTAGGTGGGGGAGGGGGGTGGTCTCCTGGTGTCCATAGCAGGGTGTGCGGTGTCAGGGTGAGATCTCTTCTCCTAATATTAGTGACTAGAACCCGACTTATATATAGTAGGGAGGTCCCTGTGTGCCCCTCCCCCCCCCAGACCCCCAAACTGACCCCCATTATTACATCTCCATCAGTGTCCTTCTCCTATCCCCCCCTCACTTCACCCATCGCTCCCTCATCTTATAGCTACATTCTCTTTCTTTCTCGCTTTTTTTTTTTCTTTCTTTGTTTCATTTTTTTTCTTTTCCTTTCTTATGGAAGCTTCAGTACTTTAATACTTTCTTTCTTCTTTTTTTTCTTTGTTTTTTTTTTCCTTTTCTTTCTCTCTTTTTTCCTTTCATTTTCTTCCTTTCCTTTCTTTCTCTCTTCTCTGTTCTTTTAGTTTTTTCTTTCCATTTCTTTCTCTCTTTCTTTTTTACTTTCTTTCTCTTTTTTCCTTTCCTTCTCCCTTCTCTTTTCTTTTTTTTTCCTTTTATTTTCTCTCTTTCTTTCTTTCTTTCCTTTATTCTTCTCTTTCTTTCTTTGTTTTTCTTTCTTTCTTTCTTTCTTTTTCTTTCTTTCTTTCTTTCTTTCTTTCTCTCTTCTCTGTTCTTTGAGTTTTTTTTCTTTCCTTTCTCTCTTTTTTTTTTTTTCTCTTTCTGTGTTTCATTTTTTTTCTTTTCCTTTCTTATGGAAGCTTCAATACTTTAATACTTTCTTTCTTCTTTTTTCTTTGTTTTTTTTTTTTTCCTTTTCTTTCTTTTTCTTTCTCTCTTTTTTTTTCCTTTAATTTTCTTCCTTTCCTTTCTTTCTCTCTTCTCTGTTCTTTTAGTTTTTTCCTTTCCTTTTTTTTCTCTCTTTCTTTTTTACTGTCTTTCTCTTTTTTCCTTTCCTTCTCCCTTCTCTTTTCTTTTCTTTCTTTCTTTTTTTTTTCTTTCCTTTTACCTTCTCTTTTTTTTCTGTCTTTCTTTCTTTATTTCTTTCTTTTTTTCTTTCTTTCTTTCTTTCTTTCTTTCTTTTTCCTTTCATTTTCTTTCTTCTTCTCTTCTCTTTGTTTTTTTTTTCTCTTTCCTTTTCTTTCTTTCTCTCTTGTCTGTTCTTTTATTTTTTCCTTTCCTTTCTCTCTTTCTTTTTTTACTTCCTTTCACTTCTTTTTCTTTCCTTCTCCCTACTTCCCTTTTCTTTCTTTCTCTCTTCTTTCCTTTCCTCCCCTATGCTTCTTTCTCCTTCTTTGCCCCCCCCCCCCCCCCCCCCCATATCAAATTGTTGTTTGCAGTATCCATGATCTCTGTCTATAATACACATTATGTGTGTATTTCTATGTGGAATGTTCCTCTCAGAGGAGGGTGGGGGGTGGTGAAGGGTAAAGCCTCGTTCACACGCTTAGATTTTCAGACGACCGTTTTTCTGTGGCGTGCGAATTTCATGTCCAAAGTGAAGAGGTTACTCACAATAGGAACATTTTCGTACAACAGAGGTGACGTCATGTGTTGAATATGTCGTACAATTCAATACAGGGTTAAGGCGGAGGTGATATGTACAGGTGTGCGGGAAGTGTGTGGGGCGGTGAAGGGTTAAGGCGGAGGTGATCTGTACAGGTGTGCGGGAAGTGTGTGGGGCGGTGAAGGGTTAAGGCGGAGGTGATCTGTACAGGTGTGCGGGAAGTGTGTGGGGCGGTGAAGGGTTAAGGCGGAGGTGATCTGTACAGGTGTGCGGGAGGTGTGCGGGGCGGTGAAGGGTTAAGGCGGAGGTGATATGTACAGGTGTGTGGGAGGTGTGTGGGGGGTGGTGAAGGGTTAAGGCGGAGGTGATCTGTACAGGTGTGCGGGAGGTGTGTGGGGTGGTGAAGGGTTAAGGCGGAGGTGATATGTACAGGTGTGCGGGAGGTGTGTGGGGTGGTGAAGGGTTAAGGCGGTGGTGATATGTACAGGTGTGCGGGAAGTGTGTGGGGTGGTGAAGGGTTAAGGCGGAGGTCATATGTACAGGTGTGCGGGAGGTGTGCGGGGCGGTGAAGGGTTAAGGTGGAGGTGATATGTACAGGTGTGCGGGAGGTGTGTGGAAGCGGTGAAGGGTTAAGGCGGAGGTCATATGTACAGGTGTGCGGGAGGTGTGTGGGGCGGTGAAGGGTTATGGAGGAGGTGATATGTACAGGTGTGCGGGAAGTGTGTGGGGCGGTGAAGGGTTAAGGCGGAGGTGATATGTACAGGTGTGCGGGAAGTGTGTGGGGCGGTGAAGGGTTAAGGCGGAGGTGATATGTACAGGTGTGCGGGAAGTGTGTGGGGCGGTGAAGGGTTAAGGCGGAGGTGATATGTACAGGTGTGTGGGAGGTGTGTGGGGGGCGGTGAAGGGTTAAGGCGGAGGTGATATGTACAGGTGTGCGGGAGGTGTGCGGGGCGGTGAAGGGTTAAGGTGGAGGTGATATGTACAGGTGTGCGGGAGGTGTGCGGGAAGTGTGTGGGGTGGTGAAGGGTTAAGGTGGAGGTGATATGTACAGGTGTGTGGGAAGTGTGTGGGGTGGTGAAGGGTTAAGGCGGAGGTCATATGTACAGGTGTGCGGGAGGTGTGTGGGGCGGTGAAGGGTTATGGAGGAGGTGATATGTACAGGTGTGCGGGAAGTGTGTGGGGCGGTGAAGGGTTAAGGCGGAGGTGATCTGTACAGGTGTGCGGGAGGTGTGTGGGGCGGTGAAGGGTTAAGGCGGAGGTCATATGTACAGGTGTGCGGGAGGTGTGTGGGGCGGTGAAGGGTTATGGAGGAGGTGATATGTACAGGTGTGCGGGAAGTGTGTGGGGCGGTGAAGGGTTAAGGCGGAGGTGATATGTACAGGTGTGCGGGAAGTGTGTGGGGCGGTGAAGGGTTAAGGCGGAGGTGATATGTACAGGTGTGCGGGAAGTGTGTGGGGTGGTGAAGGGTTAAGGCGGAGGTGATATGTACAGGTGTGCGGGAAGTGTGTGGGGCGGTGAAGGGTTAAGGCGGAGGTGATATGTACAGGTGTGCGGGAGGTGTGTGGGGCGGTGAAGGGTTAAGGCGGAGGTGATATGTACAGGTGTGTGGGAAGTGTGCGGGGCGGTGAAGGGTTAAGGCGGAGGTGATATGTACAGGTGTGTGGGAAGTGTGCGGGGCGGTGAAGGGTTATGGAGGAGGTGATATGTACAGGTGTGCGGGAAGTGTGCGGGGTGGTGAAGGGTTATGGCGGAGGTGATATGTACAGGTGTGCGGGAAGTGTGCGGGGTGGTGAAGGGTTATGAAGGAGGTGATATGTACAGGTGTGCGGGAAGTGTGTGGGGTGGTGAAGGGTTAAGGCGGAGGTGATATGTACAGGTGTGCGGGAAGTGTGCGGGGTGGTGAAGGGTTATGAAGGAGGTGATATGTACAGGTGTGCGGGGTGGTGAAGGGTTAAGGCGGAGGTGATATGTACAGGTGTGCGGGAGGTGTGTGGGGTGGTGAAGGGTTATGGAGGAGGTGATATGTACAGGTGTGCGGGAAGTGTGCGGGGTGGTGAAGGGTTATGGAGGAGGTGATATGTACAGGTGTGCGGGAAGTGTGCGGGGTGGTGAAGGGTTATGGAGGAGGTGATATGTACAGGTGTGCGGGAAGTGTGCAGGGCGGTGAAGGGTTAAGGCGGAGGTGATATGTACAGGTGTGCGGGAAGTGTGTGGGGCGGTGAAGGGTTAAGGCGGAGGTGATATGTACAGGTGTGCGGGAGGTGTGCGGGAAGTGTGCGGGGTGGTGAAGGGTTAAGGCGGAGGTGATATGTACAGGTGTGCGGGAAGTGTGTGGGGCGGTGAAGGGTTAAGGCGGAGGTGATATGTACAGGTGTGCGGGAAGTGTGTGGGGTGGTGAAGGGTTAAGGCGGAGGTGATATGTACAGGTGTGTGGGAAGTGTGCGGGGTGGTGAGGGGTTAAGGCGGAGGTGATATGTACAGGTGTGCGGGAGGTGTGTGGGGCGGTGAAGGGTTAAGGCGGAGGTGATATGTACAGGTGTGCGGGAAGTGTGCGGGGTGGTGAGGGGTTAAGGCGGAGGTGATATGTACAGGTGTGCGGGAGGTGTGTGGGGCGGTGAAGGGTTAAGGCGGAGGTGATATGTACAGGTGTGCGGGAAGTGTGTGGGGTGGTGAAGGGTTAAGGCGGAGGTGATATGTACAGGTGTGCGGGAAGTGTGTGGGGCGGTGAAGGGTTAAGGTGGAGGTGATATGTACAGGTGTGCGGGAGGTGTGCGGGGCGGTGAAGGGTTAAGGTGGAGGTGATATGTACAGGTGTGCGGGAAGTGAGTGAGGGAGGGAAGGGTTAAGGTGGAGGTGATATGTACAGGTGTGCGGGAGGTGTGCGGGGCGGTGAAGGGTTAAGGCGGAGGTGATATGTACAGGTGTGCGGGAAGTGTGCGGGGTGGTGAAGGGTTAAGGCGGAGGTGATATGTACAGGTGTGCGGGAAGTGTGTGGGGCAGTGAAGGGTTAAGGCGGAGGTGATATGTACAGGTGTGCGGGAAGTGTGCGGGGTGGTGAAGGGTTAAGGCGGAGGTGATATGTACAGGTGTGCGGGAAGTGTGTGGGGCGGTGAAGGGTTAAGGCGGAGGTGATATGTACAGGTGTGCGGGAAGTGTGCGGGGCAGTGAAGGGGTAAGGCGGAGGTGATATGTACAGGTGTGTGGGAAGTGTGTGGGGCAGTGAAGGGTTAAGGCGGAGGTGATATGTACAGGTGTGCGGGAAGTGGAAGGTCCGGGAGGTAAGCTCCGGTATGCTGACAACAATGGAGGGTGTGGGGAGGTCACCGGAGCCAATCCCAGCATTGTTAGACTCCAGATTCTTTACTGTACAGTGAGGGAAAAAGTATTTGAACCCCAAAACATGACTTAGTAGTTGGTGGAGAAACCCTTGTTGGTGATCACAGAGGTCAGACGTTTCTTGGAGTTGGCCTCCAGGTTCGCACACATCTCAGGAGGGATTTTGTCCTCTTTGCAGATCCTCTCCGAGTCATGAAGGTTTCCAGGATGACGTTTGGTGACTCGAACCTTCAGCTCCTCCACATATTTTCTATGGGATTAAGGTCTGGAGACTGGCTGGGCCACTCCAGGACCTTAATGTGCTTCTCCTTGAGCCTCTCCTTTGTTTGCCTTGGCCGTGGGTTTTGGGTCATTGTCATGCTGGAAGACCCATCCATGACCCATCTTCAGTGTTCTGACTGAGGGAAGGAGGTTCTTACCTAAGATTTGATTGTACATGGCCCCGCCCATCGTCCCTTTTTGGTGTTCTTGGGGTCATAGGACCTCCATGTATGACGGTGGGGGATGGTGTTCTTGGGGTCATAGGACCTCCATGTGTGACGGCGGGGGATGGTGTTCTTGGGGTCATAGGACCTCCATGTGTGACGGTGGGGGATGGTGTTCTTGGGGTCATAGGTCCTCCATGTATGACGGCGGGGGATGGTGTTCTTGGGGTCATAGGACCTCCATGTATGACGGTGGGGGATGGTGTTCTTGGGGTCATAGGACCTCCATGTATGACGGTGGGGGATGGTGTTCTTGGGGTCATAGGACCTCCATGTATGACGGCGGGGGATGGTATTCTTGGGGTCATAGGACCTCCATGTATGACGGTGGGGGATGGTGTTCTTGGGGTCATAGGACCTCCATGTATGACGGCGGGGGATGGTGTTCTTGGGGTCATAGGACCTCCATGTATGACGGTGGGGGATGGTGTTCTTGGGGTCATAGGACCTCCATGTATGACGGTGGGGGATGGTGTTCTTGGGGTCATAGGTCCTCCATGTATGACGGTGGGGGATGGTGTTCTTGGGGTCATAGGACCTCCATGTATGACG
The DNA here is from genome assembly GCA_028564925.1 of Lithobates sylvaticus. Lineage (NCBI taxonomy): Eukaryota > Metazoa > Chordata > Amphibia > Anura > Ranidae > Lithobates > Lithobates sylvaticus. The sequence goes on from CM053038.1 coordinate 31,691,997, forward strand.
GTGGGGGGATGGTGTTCTTGGGGTCATAGGACCTCCATGTATGACGGTGGGGGATGGTGTTCTTGGGGTCATAGGTCCTCCATGTATGACGGTGGGGGATGGTGTTCTTGGGGTCATAGGACCTCCCATGTATGACGGTGGGGGTGGTGTTCTTGGGGTCATAGGACCTCCATGTATGATGGTGGGGGATGGTGTTCTTGGGGTCATAGGACCTCCATGTATGACGGTGGGGGATGGCGTTCTTGGGGTCATAGGTCCTCCATATATGACGGTGGGGGATGGTCTTCTTGGGGTCATAGGTCCTCCATATATGACGGTGGGGGATGGTGTTCTTGGGGTCATAGGTCCTTCATGTATGACGGTGGGGGATGGTGTTCTTGGGGTCATAGGCAGCATTCCTCTTCCTCCAAACACAAGTTGAGTTGAGTTGAGACCAAAGATCTGGATTTTGGTCTCCTCTGACCACAACACTTTCCTCCAGTTCTATGAATCATTCGATGTTCATTAGTGATCGTCAGACAGTCCTGTACATGTGATTTCCTGATCAGGGGGACCTTGCGGGGGCTGCAGGATTTCAGTCGATCGCGGTGTAGTGTGTTCCCGATTGTTTTCTTGGTGACTATGGTCCCAGCTGAGATCATTGAGAAGATTCTCCCGTGTAGTTCTGGGCGGATTCCTCACCGTTCTCATCATCATTGAACCTCCACCAGGTGAGATCTTGTATGGAGCCCCAGACCGAGGGAGATCGATCGTTATTTTGTGTGTCTTCCATTTGCAAGTAATTGCAACCAACCAGTGGCTGCCCAACAATAGGGGGCGCAGGGGCGCCAATCTCCCCACCCCAAAGCTACTTTTTTACTTTTTTTTAAAGTGTCCCTTTAAGTGTGTGTGTTAAGGGTGCCGGACACAGGTGTGATATTAGAGGCGTGACGCGTGTGTAAACATGTGATTGGGGCTAAGAAGCTCTATTGGTGTAGTTTACAGTGTCCTCGGGGCTATGAGCTCTGCGCCCCAACACTCCACCTCTTAGGTTTCCTGTGGTGGTTGTTGATTGGTGGGTCCATAGGGCGGGGCTTTTATTGGACCCGCGGGGTCATTGGCTCACACGCTGCCTGTCTCTGAGGGGAATCGGCCGCAGAAGAAGAAGAACGTGGGCCGGCTCAGGGCCGGGGCCTATCAAATTTGGCTAATAACGAATAACGAATTCTAACGCATCTAAACAAATGGAACGGAACTAATTAATAATAAATAATAATAATAATAAAAAGTTTTTATTGTTATTGTTATTTATTATTATTATTATTATTAATTCATTACGTTCCATTCGTTTAGATGCAGAATTTGTTATTTCGGATAAATTTGTATTCGTTACATTCACTAACAGCAAAATTTGAAAGGAAATTCCAATGCCTATAAATTAATAGTTAGTAATTAGTTATTAGATTTCCGAATTTACAAATATTCAGAAAAATTTGTTAAACGGGTTTTCGTTAATTTGGATATTTCCAAATTAATGAATTTGTCCCGGGAACTCAGCACAGGGATGGTGGGAACCCTTCATAATGGGCACAGCGGGTGTACAGACCCGGGAACTCAGCACAGGGATGGTGGGAACCCCTCATAATGGGCACAGCGGGTGTACAGACCCAGGAACTCAGCACAGGGATGGTGGGAACCCCTCATAATGGGCACAGCGGGTGTACAGACCTGGGAACTCAGCACAGGGATGGTGGGAACCCCTCATAATGGGCACAGCGGGTGTACAGACCCGGGAACTCAGCACAGGGATGGTGGGAACCCCTCATAATGGGCACAGCGGGTGTACAGACCCGGGGAACTCAGCACAGGGATGGTGAGAACCCCTCATAATGGGCACAGCGGGTGTACAGACCCAGGAACTCAGCACAGGGATGGTGGGAACCCTTCATAATGGGCACAGCGGGTGTACAGACCCGGGAACTCAGCACAGGGATGGTGGGAACCCCTCATAATGGGCACAGCGGGTGTACAGACCCAGGAACTCAGCACAGGGATGGTGGGAACCCCTCATAATTGGCACAGCGGGTGTACAGACCCGGGAACTCAGCACAGGGATGGTGGGAACCCCTCATAATGGGCACAGCGGGTGTACAGACCCGGGAACTCAGAACAGGGATGGTGGGAACCCCTCATAATTGGCACAGCGGGTGTACAGACCCGGGAACTCAGCACAGGGATGGTGGGAACTCCCCATAAAGGGCACAGCGGGTGTACAGACCCGGGAACTCAGCACAGGGATGGTGGGAACCCCTCATAATGGGCACAGCAGGTGTACAGACCCGGGAACTCAGCACAGGGGTGGTGGGAACCCCTTATAATGGGCACAGCAGGTGTACAGACCCGGGAACTCAGCACAGGGATGGTGAGAACCCCTCATAATGGGCACAGCGGGTGTACAGACCCGGGAACTCAGCACAGGGATGGTGGGAACCCCTCATAATGGGCACAGCGGGTGTACAGACCCGGGAAACTCAGCACAGGGATGGTGGGAACCAATTTGGAGATTTTCACTTAGGGGTGTACTGACTTTTGTTGCCAGCAGGTTTAGACATTAATGGCTGCGTGTTGAGTTATTTTGAGGGGACGGCAAATTTAGCAAAGTGTCGTTTCTTCAGTGTTGTCACATGAAAAGATAGGAGAAAAAAAAAATACAAAAATTTGAGTGAGGGGGGTGTACTTACTTTTGTGAGATACTGTATGTGGAATGTATACTTTAACAGTAAGCTGTGTGTAAAAGCCTGGCTGGGGGTTCTTTACTGTAAGGGTGACCCATGTGGAAAGTAGTCAGGATGTGGATTCTTTTCTGTAAGTGTAGACTGTACATAAACATAGACTGTGGTTTCCTTAATGTAAGTGTAGACTGCAGAGGTGGCTCTAGGCTTTGTGAGGCCTAAGGCAAAACTTGGACATGAGGCCCCACTCGCGCCCATAATGGGAAAAATAATTTAAGCAATAAAAATTTAACAGTGTGCCATTATTCAGGATGGAGGCAGGAAAAAGGGGCTGGTAAATGTCATTTACCAGCCCCTATTTTTACTAAAAACAACAATAGGCGGCCGTGAGGCCCCTGGGAGCGCGAGGCCTTAGGCGACCGCCTTTTTTGCCTAATTAGAGATCCGCCTCTGGTAGACTGTATGTGAGAGTAGTCAGGCTATGGGTTCTTCACTGTAAAAGTAGACTGTATTTAAAAGTAGCCAGTCTGTGGATTCTTTACGGTAAAGGTAAAGGTCTATTTAAACATATAAGTAAAAGCAATTAAAAAATTTTTTTTTAATGAAATTAGACAACTAAAAACATAAAAACTACCTTTTTATTAAAATATTTGACATATTTAACATCCCGGGAGACATCTGACCCTCCCAAATATATATATATATATATATTGATTAGTCATATAAATAATATAAAATAATTCTCTGAATATCAGGAAGATCCAGTCCATCGGGGGTTAAGAAGTGGGAGAAGCGGGAGGCGGCGGCTCCGCCGGTGTAAACAGGCGTGGCGCTCCTTTTTACACTCGGACTCTGATCAAAAATGTGACCAGAAAACGAGGAAACGGATTCCGCAAAAAAAAAGGGGGCGGGGTGGAAAATAATCAGTCTATTTTTTTTTCTGCCGAGCCGCCAATTTCTCGGTTTGCAAATCAACAAGTAAGGCGATGTGTATTTTTTCTGGGGACCTTGTCCTCAGATATTGTCCATTTTTGGGGGGGTGCACATATCCGGTTGTTTATATTTTTTGGAGGGTGTACCACAAGCACCCCCCGTGACCTGATAGTTTCCTGTCCGCCTCCTCCTCCCCTCCTCCGTCGTGTCGCAGTGCGACGTCTAATTGTAACGTCGTCCAATCACAGCTTGCATTGAGTGTCGCCAGGTAAGTCTCTGCCCTCTGCTTGGTCAGATCTCGTCGGACCGGGCCGTCTTGGAACGTCCTTTCCCCGCAGAGCCCCCTCCTCTGTAGAACTGTAATATGTCTTTCTGTCCAGGGGGAGGAGATTCCAAGGGGACCAGCTCCTCGGGGGCCGGCCTCTCTGGGCTCATCCCGGGGCCTCTCTTTTCTGAGCCCGCCTCTTCCTGCTTAGGGGGGCGTGGAATGCCAGTGAACGCACGAACCTTCTCTTCCAACTGGAGTTCAGGCGTTGGACTGTCCGACAGCGCGGGGGTCTCCGTCACCTCAGAGAAGCCTCCTTTGTTCAGAATGTTCCTGGATATCACTGCCAAGATTGCAGAGAAAAAATAATTCTTTCACTGCCCATAAAATCGATTTTCTGTGTTTGTAGGAAGAAATAAGAGAAGGAGAAAGAGGAGAAAGAGAAAGAAGAGGAGAAAGCGGAGGAGAAGGGGAAGGAGGCTTCTTCTCCTTCTCTTACTAATCCTTCTTCTTCTGCAGAAGAAAGAGAGGTAGGAGAAAAAGGAGAGGAAAGGGAGGGTGGAGGAGGAGGAGGAGGAGAAGGAGGAGGAGGAGAAGAAGGATGGAGGAGGAGGAGATGGAGGAGGAGCAGAAGACAGAGAGGATTGAGGAAAAGAATGAGAACAAAGAGAAGGATGAAAAGAAAGAGAAGGAGGAGAAGAAGAGGAAGAAGAAGAGAAAGGAGAAGGAGAAGAAAGAGAAGAAAGAGGAGGATAGAGGAGAGGAAGGAGAAGAAGAAAAAATAGAGGAAGGAGAAGCAGAAGGAGGAGATAGAGGAGAAGAAGGAGGAGATGGAGGAGAAGAAGGAGGAGATGGAGGAGAAGAAGGAGGAGATAGAGGAGAAGGAGGAGATAGAGGAGAAGGAGGAGATAGAGGAGAAGGAGGAGATAGAGGAGAAGAATAAGGAGATAGAGGAGAAGAAGAAGGTAATAGAGGAGAAGAAGAAGAAGAAGGAGATAGAGGAGAAGAAGAAGGTGATAGAGGAGAAGAAGAAGAAGAAGGAGATAGAGGAGAAGAAGAAGAAGGAGATAGAGGAGAAGAAGAAGGAGAAGGAGATAGAGGAGAAGAAGAAGGAGAAGAAGAAGGAGAATGAGATAGAGGAGAAGAAGAAGGAGAAGGAGATAGAGGAGAAGTAGAAGAAGGCGATAGAGGAGAAGTAGAAGAAGAAGAAGGAGATAGAGGAGAAGTAGAAGAAGAAGAAGGAGATAGAGGAGAAGGAGATAGAGGAAGGAGATAGAGGAGAAGAAGAAGAAGGAGATAGAGGAGAAGAAGAAGGAGATAGAGGAGAAGGAGATAGAGGAGAAGTAGAAGAAGGAGATAGAGGAGAAGTAGAAGAAGAAGAAGAAGAAGAAGGAGATAGAGGAGAAGGAGATAGAGGAAGGAGATAGAGGAGAAGGAGATAGAGGAGAAGAAGAAGAAGGAGATAGAGGAGAAGAAGAAGAAGGAGATAGAGGAGAAGAAGAAGGAGAAGAGAGGAGAAGTAGAAGAAGAAGAAGGAGATAGAGGAGAAGAAGAAGGAGATAGAGGAGAAGGAGATAGAGGAGAAGTAGAAGAAGAAGAAGATAGAGGAGAAGTAGAAGTAGAAGAAGAAGGAGATAGAGGAGAAGTAGAAGTAGAAGAAGGAGATAGAGGAGAAGTAGAAGAAGAAGAAGGAGATAGAGGAGAAGGAGATAGAGGAGAAGAATAAGGAGATAGAGGAGAAGGAGAAGGAGATAGAGGAGAAGGAGAAGGAGATAGAGGAGAAGGAGAAGGAGATAGAGGAGAAGGAGAAGGAGATAGAGGAGAAGGAGAAGGAGATAGAGGAGAAGGAGAAGGAGATAGAGGAGAAAAAGAAGGAGATAGAGGAGAAAAAGAAGGAGATAAAGGAGAAGGAGATAGAGGAGGAGTAGAAGAAGAAGAAGGAGATAGAGGAGAAGTAGAAGAAGGAGATAGAGGAGAAGTAGAAGAAGAAGAAGGAGATAGAGAAGGAGAAGGAGATAGAGGAGAAGAAGAAGGAGATAGAGGAGAAGAAGAAGGAGATAGAGGAGAAGGAGAAGGAGATAGAGGAGAAGGAGATAGAGGAGAAGGAGAAGGAGATAGGAGAAGGAGATAGAGGAGAAGAAGAAGGAGATAGAGGAGAAGGAGAAGAGGAGAAGAAGAAGGAGATAGAGGAGAAGTAGAAGAAGAAGAAGGAGATAGAGGAGAAGTAGAAGGAGATAGAGGAGAAGGAGATAGAGGAGAAGAAGAAGGAGATAGAGGAGAAGGAGAAGGAGATAGAGGAGAAGAAGGAGATAGAGGAGAAGTAGAAGGAGATAGAGGAGAAGTAGAAGGAGATAGAGGAGAAGTAGAAGGAGATAGAGGAGAAGTAGAAGGAGATAGAGAGAGAAGAAGAAGGAGATAGAGGAGAAGAGAGAGAGAAGGAGAAGGAGATAGAGGAGATAGAGGAGAAGGAGATAGAGGAGAAGGAGATAGAGGAGAAGGAGATAGAGGAGAAGTAGAAGAAGAAGGAGATGGAGGAGAAGGAGATGGAGGAGAAGTAGAAGGAGAAGGAGATGGAGGAGAAGTAGAAGGAGAAGGAGATGGAGGAGAAGTAGAAGAAGAAGGAGATGGAGGAGAAGTAGAAGGAGAAGGAGATGGAGGAGAAGTAGAAGGAGAAGGAGATAGAGGAGAAGTAGAAGAAGAAGAAGGAGATAGAGGAGAAGTAGAAGAAGAAGAAGGAGATAGAGGAGAAGTAGAAGAAGAAGAAGGAGATAGAGGAGAAGAAGAAGAAGGAGATGGAGGAGGAGATGGAGGAGAAAAAGAAGGAGATGGAGGAGGAGAAGAAGAAAGAGGAGGAGGAGGAAGAGATGAAGGAGGGGAAGGAGGAGGGGGAGAAGAAGTAGAGGAAGAATAAGGAGAAGAAAGAGATGAATGGGAGGAAGGAGAAGCAGGAGAAGGAGAGGATGGAGGAGAAGGAGAAAGAGGAGTGTAAGGAAAAAGTGGGAAGTGTAGAGTTACCCTTTAAGATTTAATATTATTGTACAAAGATGTTTTTCTGTAGAAACTCACTGTAAATTCTGTTTATCTCACACTTTCCCATAACAAATTTGCTGTTTTGTTTACCAAAACATACTGAGAACCTCATCAAGGACATATATTGCGTGAGACATTTTTAGAGTAAATATGATGTTGAGTCTGAAGGAAGAAATATTATGAAACTTGCAGATCAATATTGAATTGTATAACAAAATGCTTGAATGTGATTGGTTGTTCAATTGCGTTCCCTATCTTAGGGGCTCTTTGAGCGGGTCTTCCCATAAGGATCTCAAAGGGGGACAGTCCTGTTCTAGCATGGGACCCGGGAACTCAGCACAGGGATGGTGGGAAGCAGGAGAAGGAGGAGAATAAGAAGAGGATGGAGGAGAAGGAAAAGTAGGAGGAGGAAGAGATGATGGAGGAGAGAAAGGAGGAGAGAAAGGAGGAGGAGAAGAGAGGATAGAGGAGAGAAAGGAGGAGAGAAAGGAGGAGGAGAAGAGAGGATAGAGGAGAGAAAGGAGGGGAAGAAGTATGAGAATAATTAGAGGAAGGAGAAGAAAGAGAGGAATGGGAAGAAGAAGCAGGAGATCGAGGAGAAGGAGATAGAGGAAAAGGAGAAAGAGGAGGAGGAAGAGATGTAGAAGAAGTAGAGGAAGGAGAAGACGAAGAAGAAAGAGATGAATGGGAGGAAGGAGGAGAGAAAGGAGATAAAGAGAGGATAGAGTAGAGTAGAGGAAGGAGAAGGAGGGGAAGGAGGAGGGGGAGAAAGAGAATAAGTAGAGGAAGGAAAATGAGAAGGAGAAGAAAGAGAGGAATGGGAGGAAGGAGAAGCAGAAGAAGCAGGAGAAGGAGAATAAGAAGAGGGTGGAAGAGAAGAAGTAAAAGTAGAAAAAGGAGAAGGAGGGGAAGGAGGAGGAGGAGGAGAATAAGTAGAGGAAGGAGAAGAAAGAGAGGAATGGGAGAAAGGAGAAGCAGGAGAAGGAGGCGGAAGAGATGAAGATGGAGGGGAAGAAGGAGGAGGAAGAGATGAAGGAGGAGAGGAAGGAGAAGGAGGAGAGGAAGGAGAAGGAGAAGAAAGAGAGGATAGAGTAGAAAAGGGAGAAGGAGGGGAAGGAGGAGGGGGAGAAGGAGAATAGGTAGAGGAAGGAGAAGGAGAAGAAAGAGAGGATAGAGTAGAAAAGGGAGAAGGAGGGGAAGGAGGAGAATAAGTAGAGGAAGGAGAAGGAGAGGAATGGGAGGAAGGAGAAGGAGAATCAGAAGAAGCAGGATAGGAAGGAGAAGGAGGAGAGGAAGAAGGAGTAGGAAAAGGTCCATTATTATGTCCATAAAATCATTTTTTTTGTGTTTGTAGTCGTATGGCTGCCTTACTGAGGGGCAAGATTCCCAATTTCTTAAACCGTTATGATATTTTAAGCATCTTGACTTTTTTTTTTAACTTAGCGTGTTGCTGAACCACCCCCACATTGAAAAATAGAAAATGGTTTGAATGTTTAACAGGTTTCCCTTTTAGCCTAATGTGAAAATTCAGCTGGTGTGCAGGGAGGGAATGTTGAGGACTGACTGCTGCAGATCCCAGCACCCAACACACCATATAAAGAGGAAGTCTTCCCAGGTAAGTACTCACAATGACCGCGATGAGATTTTTTATTTTTTTTGTGGTGTACTTACCTCCAGTGGGTGTGTAGGTGGCCTTGTCGCTGGCCCCGGAGCGCAGTGGGTAGTAGTTGGGGTAGATCAGCAGTGCCAGGGAGAAGAAGAGAATCTGGAATAGAGTGTCAGCTCTGTGAGCAGCACACACGGTAAGGCGAGGTGGGGAGGGACACGGGGGGGGGGGGATTAGATGGGACGTACCAGGACGCAGGTGCCAGTCTGCGCGGCTTTGTTGGACGTCTGCTTGATGAGGGTTTGTAGTTTGCGGAGCTGGGTGATCAGGGATCTGCAAAGGAGATAACTCATTGTCATCACCATCATACCGATCCTCAGCTTCCTCCTTCACAAATAGCCACCATCATACCCATCACCTAAAGTGACCACATTGTCTCTACTCACATATTGTGCTTCTCCAGTTCCAGAACCTTCTTGTGCAGTTCTTGATTCTGCGCAGAACACGCGGCTACCCTGCAATAAACAAGACATTATTTATTCCCTCTTTGTGGCCAATCGCACCGCCACCCTACCGGCCTGTCTGCATGCTACTCACCGGCTCTCCAGCCCATCAATATATTCCTTCTTGCGTCTCCGACTATCCTGAGCCGACTGCTTGTTCCTAATCTTCCTCCGCACCTTCTTCAGGATCCGCTCTTCGGCCTGCAGGGTCGAGGAAACAATTGATGTCAGAAGTTCGATGGCCTGATAATTCATTCAAACAGTATAGATCTTTGTTGATTAAGAGTGAACCGAATTCCAACACGTTTCCGGGGTCAGCCCCCCTTCATCAGGGTCACAAAATATGAAAGAAAGGATGAAAACCAAGCACTAGATGTTTGAACCTGATGAATATCGCTGGCAGTCGTTGTTGACAGTCAACTGTGCCTGTTCTGTAATGTTGAAGACGTTTTGTATCTTCTCTAGAGCCACATGATCCCATCCTTGGTGTTGGGAAGTCTGCATGGGTGTCGACTCCTTGAGTCGCATGACTGAAGGATTGAACTATTGTCAACTTACTGAGGTAGAGATGTTAAAACTGCATTTTATGTGGAACACAGATGGTGTCGAAGGTCTCCACTGCCGTTCATGGATGGTTGTTCCAGTTTGGCGTTGATGACCTCTTTTATGCCCTTTGCCAACCATCTGTCCTCTGTGTCCAAAATATGCTCTTCGCTGTCCTTGAAAATGTTTTCCTTTTCCTTAAAGTGTAGGAAACATCTTGACCTGTAGAATTTGCCGTTCTGCGCTGGGTCATTTGTTGGTTGAGAGGCAGAGGAGGCTCTAGGCTTTGTGAGGCCTTAGGCAAATCTTAAACATGAGGCCCCACCCGCGCCCAAAATCGGAAAAATAATTCAAGCGATAAAAAAATAACTGTACAAATTGCATATATTAAGAGCCCTAAATCCTATGAATTCACAGTTTCTAGAATTTTGGTGATGACAGGGGGTCAGTAGGTGCCATGATATGCCAGATGGCATATATATCATCAGGGCTGTGTGTGGGGTGGCTGGCAGTAGTGATTATCGGAGCCCCCCCGGTCAGGGGTGACGTCACGGGACGTGTCAGTATCGGGCAGGACCACCATCATTCTGTACCTGGATGCTCCGGCGGCAGACAGTCTCCCCGATGATCGCCGGGCGCCTGGTCTGGCATTGGCAGGTCCTCCATTACAGACATTCATCCTGGAGAGTGGAGCAGAGTGAGAGCTGCTCGGCCGCTGCTGGCATTAGCTGGGCACTGCAAATGGCAGGAGATCCACAGAGCCCGGCAGAAGGGGAGGAGTCGGGAGAGGGGAGTACATGGGGCCACTCACTGACCATGGGATGTCACTCCTGGTAGTGCTGAATTGAACAGTCTGCCCCTGGCAGGGGTAAAAGTAGTAGCGGGCAGAGAGACGGCCCTGGGGACACCGACTGGGGCACATTCCCTCCAACTCCCACACACGTCAGACAAATAAGGCGGCCGCGAGGCCCCTGGGAGTGCGAGGCCTAAGGCGACCGCCTAATTTGCCTAATTAGAGAGCCGCTTCTGTTGAGAGGACACCAAGGATGGGATTATGTAATTGGTTCCTCCAATATTCCCCATCCCGTTCCTGGACAATCAACATCTACCTTGACATTCCATGGCAATTGGACGAGGGTGTCTGTGCCACCTGTGTGGATATAAATCCTGGGATACATTTAATATCTCCACTCGGGCTACTTCAGCCATGCGACTTGAAGGATTGACACCTACGCAGACTTCCCAACACCAAGGACAGGATTATGCTATTTGAGGAAGCTACAAAATGTCTTCAATTTAACAGAATGAGTTCAGTTGACTGAATCCGACTATTACCAGTGAAGCCCTTAAGGTTAAAACATCTGGTGCAAATTTGAATACATGTTATCCATCCTTGCGTTCATGATTTGTGCCCCTGATGAAGGGAGCGGACCCCAGAAACGTGTTGGCATTTAGTTCATTCTGCTTCTACTAGATAAGATATACCATGACCTGGAGAAATGAGAACCTTCCCTGGCCTATGGGGCTTTCTCACTGGAAGGTGAAGGCTGCTTCTTCAGTACACATGTAAGTTACAATTGATAAATATTGATTATACAATATCTTTACATTATTATTCATTATTGGATTTAATTTTCTTGTGTGAATAGGTATAAAAAAAAATAATTTTATTTATGAAGAACAAAGCCAACGTGATTTGGTGTCAAGAAAAGCTCCCTTCATCAGGACTGAAACTCATAAAATAATGGATAACATGCAGGGGGAAGGTGGGGGAAGGTGGGGGAACATGGGGGAAGGTGGGGGAACGCAGTTCTGGCACCCCCAACACAAAATGTGTGTACTGGCAAAGGGTGGTGGGGTGTGTTGAAGGGTCAATGGATGTTGACTGCTGATGGTCTATTGTTGCTAGGGGTTGTAGTGTTGCTGGAGGAATCTACCATTGTGGGGGGATCTATTGTTGCTGGTGGGGTCTTTCGCTCTAGGGATTTTATGGGGGGTCCATTGTTGAGGGGGAGGGATCTATTGTTACTGGCTGCTAGGGGATCTATTGTTGCCAGCAGGGGCCTTTTTGTTGTTGGAGCAGATCTATTGTTGCTGATGGGGATCTGTTGTTTCTAGGGGGGGGGGGATTTTGTTCCTGTAGGACGTTCTATTGTTGCTGGGAAGGATCTGCTGTTGCTGGTGGGGTCTTTTTCTCTAGGGATCTTATGGGGGGTACACTATTGAGAAGGGGGGTCTATTGATGCTGGCTGCTGGGGGATCTATTGTTGCCAGCAGGGGTCTTTTTGTTGCTGGGGCAGATCTATTGTTGCTGATGGGGATATGTTGTTTCTGGGGGGGGGGGGATTTTGTTCCTGTAGGATATTCTATTGTTGCTGGGAAGGATCTGCTGTTGCTGGGTGGGCGGGTCCATACAAAAAAACCGAACACCACAAAAGAATCCTTGGTTCTGTATTCTCTATAAGGAGCGGTACTAGGAGGTAGGTCGGAGGAAGACCCGGGGCGGTGCTCGGAGGTAGGTAGGGGGGAAGACCCGGGACAGTGCTCGGAGGTAGGTAGGTAGGGGGGAAGACCCGGGGCGGTGCTCGGAGGTAGGTAGGGGGGAAGACCCGGGACGGTGCTCGGAGGTAGGTAGGGGGGAAGACCCGGGACAGTGCTCGGAGGTAGGTAGGTAGGGGGGAAGACCCGGGACAGTGCTCGGAGGTAGGTAGGTAGGGGGGAAGACCCGGGGCGGTGCTCGGAGGTAGGTAGGTAGGTAGGGGGGAAGACCCGGGACAGTGCTCGGAGGTAGGTAGGTAGGGGGGAAGACCCGGGGCGGTGCTCGGAGGTAGGTAGGTAGGTAGGGGGGAAGACCCGGGACAGTGCTCGGAGGTAGGTAGGTAGGGGGGAAGACCCGGGGCGGTGCTCGGAGGTAGGTAGGTAGGGGGGAAGACCCGGGACAGTGCTCGGAGGTAGGTAGGTAGGGGGGAAGACCCGGGGCGGTGCTCGGAGGTAGGTAGGTAGGGGGGAAGACCCGGGGCGGTGCTCGGAGGTAGGTAGGTAGGGGGGAAGACCCGGGGCGGTGCTCGGAGGTAGGTAGGTAGGGGGGAAGACCCGGGGCGGTGCTCGGAGGTAGGTAGGTAGGGGGGGAGACCCGGGGCGGTGCTCGGAGGTAGGTAGGTAGGGGGGAAGACCCGGGGCGGTGCTCGGAGGTAGGTAGGTAGGGGGGAAGACCCGGGGCGGTGCTCGGAGGTAGGTAGGTAGGGGGGAAGACCCGGGGCGGTGCTCGGAGGTAGGTAGGTAGGGGGGAAGACCCGGGGCGGTGCTCGGAGGTAGGTAGGTAGGGGGGAAGACCCGGGGCGGTGCTCGGAGGTAGGTAGGTAGGGGGGAAGACCCGGGGCGGTGCTCGGAGGTAGGTCAGGGTGGAGAGAGTACTTGTGAAAACAAAGCCATGATAACCCGTATTATGTATGTAACATGTATGTGGTATTAAAATGGGAGGATTCATCATAATAATAAAACACTAAAAGTGAAGGAGAAGACGGGGGAAAAGAATAAGGAGAAGGAAGTGAAATGGGAAAAAAAAATGGAGGAGAAGAAAGAGACGGAGAAGTGTAAGGAAGGAAGAGAAGAAAGAGAAGAAGAAAGAGAAGAAAAAGATAGAGGAGAAGGGGAAGGATGAGAATAAAAAGATTAAGATGGAGAAGAAGGAGCAGAAGACAGAGAAGGAAAATGGAGAAGGAGGAGAAAAAAAAAAAGAAGAAGAAAGAGATGGGGAAGAAAGAGAATGAGAAGGAGAACAAAAAAAGAGGAGGAGAAAGAGAAGGAAGAGAAAAGGGAAAATAATGGAGGAGAAGGAGAAGAAAGAGATGGAGAAGGAGATGAAGGAAGAGATGGAAAAAGATGGAGGAGAAGGAGTAAAAGAAGAAGAAAAAAAGAGAAAAAGGAGATAGAGAAGAAGGAAGAGAATAAGTACAAGAAGGAGAAGAAAGAGATGGAGGAGAAAAGGGAGAAGAAAGGGATGGAGAAGAAATAGGGGGTGAAAAAGAAGAAAGAGATGGAGAAGGGGGAGAAGGAGAAGAAAGAAATGAAGAAGGAGATGGAGGAGAAGGCTAAGGAAGAGCATAAAAAGATGGAGAGAAGGAGAAGAAAGAGAAGGAGAAGAAAAAAAAGAGAAGGAGGAGAAAAAAGAGAAGGAGGAGAAAAAAGAGAAGGAGGAGAAAAAAGAGAAGGAGGAGAAAAAAGAGAAGGAGGAGAAAAAAAAAGAGAAGGAGGAGAAAAAAGAGAAGGAGGAGAAAAAAGAGATGGAGAAGAAGGAAAAAAAAGATAAGATGAAAGAGAAGGAGAATGTATCAGATTTCCCTCTATATTACATGATGTAGACATGGAGTATATATAGAAGGGTCTACACCTCCCGGTATGGATCTGGTTTAGGTTGAATCCGGCTCTAATACTGATTAATTTTATCTATACTTTATTTTATAATTTTTAGTCTTGATGAAGGGGGCTTTTCTTGGACCCCTGAAACGCGTTACAATGTAATTAATTGTAAATCAGTAAAGTGAACTTTTAATACATGAATTCTCCAATATTTCTTTTGGAACTTATTGGCTATACTTCCTCCTCACTGATTAGATCCAGAATTCCTTTCTACTCCTGTGGAAACCCCATTTTCAGAGCCGCCATATCCCAACTTTACCGGATCCCATCTCTCTGCCTTTACCGGATCCCATCTCTCTGCCTTTACCGGATCCCATCTCTCTGCCTTTACCGGATCCCATCTCTCTGCCTTTACCGGATCCCATCTCTCTGCCTTTACCGGATCCCATCTCTCTGCCTTTACCGGATCCCATCTCTCGGCCTTTACCGGATCCCATCTCTCGGCCTTTACCGGATCCCATCTCTCGGCCTTTACCGGATCCCATCTCTCGGCCTTTACCGGATCCCATCTCTCTGCCTTTACCGGATCCCATCTCTCTGCCTTTACCGGATCCCATCTCTCTGCCTTTACCGGATCCCATCTCTCGGCCTTTACCGGATCCCATCTCTCAGCCTTTACCGGTTCCCATCTCTCGGCCTTTACCGGATCCCATCTCTCGGCCTTTACCGGATCCCATCTCTCGGCCTTTACCGGATCCCATCTCTCTCGGGGCCTTTACCGGATCCCATCTCTCGGGGCCTTTACCGGATCCCATCTCTCGGGGCCTTTACCGGATCCCATCTCTCGGGGCCTTTACCGGATCCCATCTCTCGGGGCCTTTACCGGATCCCATCTCTCGGGGCCTTTACCGGATCCCATCTCTCGGGGCCTTTACCGGATCCCATCTCTTGGCCTTTACCGGATCCCATCTCTCGGCCTTTACCGGATCCCATCTCTCGGCCTTTACCGGATCCCATCTCTCGGCCCTTTACCGGATCCCATCTCTCGCCCTTTACCGGATCCCATCTCTCGGCCCTTTACCGGATCCCATCTCTCGGCCCTTTACCGGATCCCATCTCTCGGCCTTTACCGGATCCCATCTCTCTGCCTTTACCGGATCCCATCTCTCGGCCTTTACCGGATCCCATCTCTCGGCCTTTACCGGATCCCATCTCTCGGCCTTTACCGGATCCCATCTCTCGGCCTTTACCGGATCCCATCTCTCTGCCTTTACCGGATCCCATCTCTCGGCCTTTACCGGATCCCATCTCTCTGCCTTTACCGGATCCCATCTCTCTGCCTTTACCGGATCCCATCTCTCTGCCTTTACCGGATCCCTTCTCTAGGCCTTTACCGGATCCCTTCTCTAGGCCTTTACCGGATCCCTTCTCTCGGCCTTTACCGGATCCCTTCTCTCGGCCTTTACCGGATCCCATCTCTCGGCCTTTACCGGATCCCATCTCTCGGCCTTCTCTCGGCCTTTACCGGATCCCATCTCTCGGCCTTCTCTTGGCCTTTACCGGATCCCATCTCTCGGCCTTCTCTCGGCCTTTACCGGATCCCATCTCTCGGCACCTACAACAGGAACTCCAACCACCACCCCCGTTCAGGCCCCACCGCCGGCCCACAGCAGATTCTTCAGTCGGTATCGGGACAGAAGGATTATCCGGCCTGTTGTAACCCTTTGCCTTAGCTGGTCTACATTTGGAAGGCGGCACAAGACCGCAGTCTAGATACTCTGTGGATTTTTTTTACCGGTGAAGCCATATTTTAGCTCCATACGGTGGGGTGTGCCGTACCTTGGTCAGTGGTAGGTTATTGGGCAGGGCCACCCCTTCCTGTGACAGCAGCCTCTTCTCCTCGTCGGTCAGGTGGAGCTCCGGGTACTGCGGGGGGGGGGAGGGGAGATGAAGAATGAGACACCGATCACCGAGGAGACACACCGGACAGACAGACCGCCGGCACTTACCAGGGAGTCCATAGAGAGGAGGTCCGGAGTGGACACCCGCATCGGCTTGCAGAGTCCAGCATGGAGGGACGGCAGGTCGTTCACGATGCAGCTCTCCGGAATCAGCACGGGAGACGGCCAATCCTCTGCCGGTACAAAAACACAACATACTGAAAATGGTGGCAACCAATCAGATAGGTACTACCTTATTTCCTAGCTGAAGGACGTCCAGCATCATCTAGACCTTTCCTCCCCAGCCTGACTGTCCCGACCCTTTTCGTTCACTGGACTTCCAATCATGGAGGCTCCGTATCACATGTGGGCGTTCCCTATGCCAATACAGCTTATGTAAGAAACGCCCACTCCTCCAGACTGAAACCCGACCCATCAGGGCATTTTGATATTTGCATAACTCCTCCCACTGCTTGCATCAGGACTGAGGGCTCCTGAGAGGAGTACTGAGGCCACTGCTGTGATGTAATCAGGAAGATATGTACAGCCCCTCCCACCAGCCATGATCTGCCTGCGTTGCATAGAGAACTACAGAGACCCGGTCATGACATCACTGGGACTAAAATAAGGAATGGAATGAAAAAGGATGGATTTTTTATTTTAAATGTTGTTGATAAAGGGGGTCCAGAGAAGGGACAACTGGGGTGGGGGGCTGGGGGGGGGGGGGGGGGTCCCAGGGTTTACCTGGTCCTAAAAATGACTTAAATCCAAAACTTGTATTTGGGTTTTTGAATAATGTTGGGCTAGAATCCATGTATGAATTGTGTTTCTGTGTCCCCCTTAGGGAGATTTTCCTTCACTTCCTGTCCCAGTGACACAACAGGAAGTTGAAGGAAGTTTCTCTATAGTGAATGGTTGGCACCCTCTTCTGACTGGGCCCAGCCCTTGTTGTCACCAAGACAGGAATAGAGGTGAAATCTTCTAGCGGGGACACCTGTTCTGGTTCCCCTTGAGGAACAAGGTTAGGACTCAGGGATTGGAATAGGGATCCCCTCCAAAGGTCAGCAGGCGTGTCCCCCAGAGGTCAAGAGGCGTGGCTGACCGACCCCCACCAAAGTGTTCCGCCTACCCCAACTAAGTCGGGGAATGAACAGAGCGCTTACCCCGACTTGTTCATTCCCCGACTTAGTTGGGGTAGGAGGAACACTTTGGTGGGGGTGGGTCAGCCACGCCTCTTGACCTTTGACCTCTGGGGGGCACACCTGCTGACCTTTGTCCTTTGGAGGAGGTCCCTATTCCAATCCCGGAGTCCTAACCTTGTTCTTCAAGGGGCATCCCTTTTAATTTGTCACCAGAACAGGTGTCCCCGCTAGAAGATTTCCCCTCTATTCCTGTCTTGGTGACAACAAGGTCTGGGCCCAGTCAGAAGAGGCGCCTACCATTCACTATAGAGAAACTTCCTTCAACTTCCTGTTGTGTCACTGGGACAGGAAGTGAAGGAAAACCTCCCTACAAGGGCCGGGCCCAGTCAGAAGAGGCGCCTACCATTCACTATAGAGAAACTTCCTTCAGCTTCCTGTTGTGTCACTGGGACAGGAAGTGAAGGAAAACCTCCCTACAAGGGCTGGGCCCAGTCAGAAGAGGCGCGCCGCCTAACATTCACTATAGAGAAACTTCCTTCAGCTTCCTGTTGTGTCACTGGGACAGGAAGTGAAGGAAAACCTCCCTACAAGGGCTGGGCCCAGTCAGAAGAGGCGCCCACCATTCACTATAGAGAAACTTCCTTCAACTTCCTGTTGTGTCACTGGGACAGGAAGTGAAGGAAAACCTCCCTACAAGGGCCGGGCCCAGTCAGAAGAGGCGCCCACCATTCACTATAGAGAAACTTCCTTCAACTTCCTGTTGTGTCACTGGGGCAGGAAGTGAAGGAAAATCTCCCTACAAGGGCTGGGCCCAGTCAGAAGAGGCGCCTACCATTCACTATAGAGAAACTTCCTTCAACTTCCTGTTGTGTCACTGGGACAGGAAGTGAAGGAAAACCTCCCTACAAGGGCTGGGCCCAGTCAGAAGAGGCGCCTACCATTCACTATAGAGAAACTTCCTTCAACTTCCTGTTGTGTCACTGGGACAGGAAGTGAAGGAAAACCTCCCTACAAGGGCCGGGCCCAGTCAGAAGAGGCGCCCACCATTCACTATAGAGAAACTTCCTTCAGCTTCCTGTTGTGTCACTGGGACAGGAAGTGAAGGAAAATCTCCCTACAAGGGCTGGGCCCAGTCAGAAGAGGCGCCTACCATTCACTATAGAGAAACTTCCTTCAACTTCCTGTTGTGTCACTGGGACAGGAAGTGAAGGAAAATCTCCCTACAGGGGCTGGGCCCAGTCAGAAGAGGCGCCCACCTTGGTTGCTTTAGCAGGAGAGGGGGAGGTGCAAAAAAAGAAAGGACCGGCAACCTATGCCGTTGAAGTAGTTCACATCTCTTTAGGAAGGGGGCGCACTTTGGCCGTGATAAAGGAACCTTGTTGGCTTTGGTGACAACTGTAAATAGAATGGATTAATCCCGCCATTGGGGGACACCGCAATAAAAGGCTTACTGGGGGTCTAACCCTTTGCCACCCCCATTCAAAACCAAAGAGAGTTCCCATTGGTGGATTCCCGTTGCCCCCCCCACGTTACCTAGCTGGATGGATATGACGCTGCTCATCTCGCCGTGCACTTTGCGCTCCTCCATGGCGCCGATGTCGTACACCAGCTCGTAGACCGGGGCGGGCGCAGACAGGGGGGCGCCGTTGTCGTGGCTCATGGGGGTCTCCGGCCGGGGGTCGTCCGAGAAGCCGCTGTCGCTCTCCGGCGATTCGCTGGCGGCCGCCTCGGTGCTGTAGACATCGTTGGGATTGATCATCATCTGCAGGTAGTCGTCGGCGTCCTCCCGCTCGCTCAGGCCCTGCAAACGGCAAAAAAAGAGAGAGCGCGGCGGTTACCCCGGCGCCAAAGGAGAGCGCCACACAAGTTTACTAAAGATGGAACATTTGAGTCGAGTGACAATATAAGGTGCTTCCTGCCCCGACGCCGGCAGAACGGCGCCCCCCTGGGGGGCGGTCTCCTTTTAATCACGTGGTCGGTGGTACGGCGAGATCCTGGTGTTTGGCGGCGGCGGTGCGGGTCAGTACCCGGATCCGCGTCGTGTGTACACACTCTTGTCTGGAGGTGTTTGCCCAGGTCGGCCGTGCGCGACTGATAGCGCTTTGTGTTCGCCAATCGCTAATGAGCTTTAATAAAGGCTTATAGCGATCAGCGGCGGCAATTAATTCGGCTGTGTAAACACGCCGGTGATAAGCCGCGGCGGTGGGCGGACGTCGGCGGCGTCCAGGATGTGGTCTTGGCAAAGGGAACGCTATCAGGTGCCAAACAACGAAAAAAAAAAAAAAAAAAAAGAGGACCTGTCCGCATTATTCAAAAAAAGTCCTGCCAGGGATCCAGAAACGCTGCGCCAAACTTAGTCATGTGACCGAAAGCCTAGACGACCCGCAACAGCATCGCCAGGGCTCTATTTATTAATCTGCGTGTAAATGAATTCTGTGCAAATTGGGCAGAAATGGTTACATGGTTAATTCCCTCTAGCGTTCTCTAGAATTGTTACATTGTATCTCATGTTACAAAGATTTATGTGTTCCCTATGCTCCTCAGCTCCATCTAGTGGCCGTAATGTGGTATTTTACTACTGCCTATAATAAAACAATGTTCGTTCAGAAGAGAACATAGCCTAAAGAACGTTCCTTTTTACCCAATTGGTTACATTTATTGGCTATTTCCCTCTAGTGTTCTCTAGAATCGTTACTTTGTCTCCCTTGTTACACAGACCTATGTGTTTCCTGTGCTCCTCAGCTCTAGAATTGTTACATTGTTTCACTTGTTAGCTACTGTATGTATTTCCTGTGTTCCTCAGCGCCATCTAGTGGCCTAATGTGGTACTTTACCACAGCCCAAAATATAGAGAAGTTTGTTCAGAAGAGAACATGGCCTAAAGAACATTTGTTTTTTTCCCAATTGGTTACATTTATTTGCAAATTCCCTCTAGTGTTCTCTAGAATGGTTTACATTGTATCTGTATGTATTCCCTATTCTACTCAGCTCCATCTAGTGGCCATAATGTGGTATTTTACTACTGCCCATAAAAGAATGTTCGTTTAGAAGAGAACATAGCCTAAAGGACATTCGTTTTTACCCAATTGGTTACATTTATTGGCTAATTCCCTCTAGTGTTCTCTTAAATGTTTTACATTGTATCTCATGTTACAAAGATGTATGTATTCCCTATTCTTCTCAGCGCCATCTAGTGGCCATAATGCAGTATTTTACTACTACTCATAATAAAATAATGTTAATTCAGAAGAGGACATGGCCTAAAGGACATTCGTTTTTACCCAATTGGTTACATTTATTGGCTAATTCCCTCTAGCGTTCTCTAGAATGATTACTTTGTATCCCTTATTACAAAGACCTGTGTGTTTCCTCTGCTCCTCAGCTCTAGAATTGTTAAATTGTTTCACTTGTTACCTTTTGTATTTCCTGTGTTCCTCTGCGCCTCCTGGTGGCCATAATGTGGTACTTTACTACTGCCCAAAATATAGGGAAGTTCGTTTAGAAGAGACCATTTGTTTTTACCCAATTGGTTACATCTGTTTGCTAATTCCCTCTAGTGTTCTCTAGCAATTTTTTACATTGTATCTCATTGTTACAAAGATGTATGTATTTCCTATGCCACTCAGCGCCATCTAGTGGCCACAATGCAGTATTTTACTACTACCCATAATGAAAGAATGTTCGTTCAGAAGAGAACATAGACTAAAGGACATTCGTTTTTACACAATTTTTAACATTTATTGGCCAAATTCCCTCTAGCGTTCTCTAGAATTGTTGCATTGTATCCCTTGTTACAAAGACCTGTGTATTTCCTGTGCTCTTCAGCTCCACCCAGTGGCCATAATGCGGTATGTTACTACTGCCCATGAGAGAACATAGCCTAAAGAACATTCGTTTTTTACCCAGTTGGTTAATTAATATTTTTATTCCCTCTAGCGTTCTCTAGAATTGTTACATTGTATCTCTTGTTACAAAGACCTACCTGTGTATTTCCTATGTTCCTCAGCTCCATCTAGTGGCCATAATGCGGTATGTTACTACTGCCCATGAGAGAACATGGCCTAAAGAACATTTGTTTTTACCCAGTTGGTTAATTATTATTTTTATTCCCTCTAGCGTTCTCTAGAATTGTTACATTGTATCCCTTGTTACAAAGACCTGTGTATTTCCTGTGCTCCTCAGCTCCACCCAGTGGCCATAATGTGGTATGTTCTATATAATAATAATAATAAAAGAACGAGCACACAGCCTAAAGAACATTCGATCAGAACAGAATTTGGCCTACAGGACGTTCGTTTTCACCCAGTTGGAAGGGAATGCACATGGGCCTCCAGGGGGCACTGTGGGTGTCGGACATGATCGGAGACTGCCCCCCGATGGGGCGTATTCTATGTCTGGGGGGGGCGTGGCCACCTACCTTCCACAGTGCAATGCTCGGGACACTTACCGTCCTCCCGCTGAGCTGCCATTCGTCGTAGAGCTTCTCGGCCGGAAACCCTTCGGACAGAGGGAAGGCGGCGGGCTCCGCCCCCGGAAACCCCTGCGGATGGAATAGATCGTCCTGAGCGTCAAACAGAGGCCCCAGGAGCAGCTCGGGTCTGGAAGAGTCCATGTTCCCTCAGGAGGGGGGGGGGGGGGGAGATCCGCTCTGTAAGGAAGATGGGTGAAGGGTTAATGATTACCTCCAGAACAACGTTCAATCACTGCCAACCCTCACAAACCAATCAGACTGACCGATAACACTGAGCCACGCCCCCAATCACCCTTCCCAGGAGGACGGCGCCATCTTTAGCCAGGCATCGAAATGAAACCCTACAATGGGTTTCCCTGTATAATAGTGCTGAGACACACTATATACACAACAGAGCAATATATCCCTATTACATGGCTACGTCCGACGCGTTTCGTAGACAGAGACGCTTCCTCAGGAGTCACCAATATCTATATATTTATTCAGGCATCATCCGGGGTCACCATCTCCTTCCTGGACAGAGGCCACCCAATCCCCTGCTGCGGCCTCTCATCCTATGACTGGCTATAAAGTTACAATGTACAGTCTGATCACTGAGGGAGGGGAGACTGAGGAAATGACTCCGCCCCCCATATACGCCCCCATATACACTTCACTGGAATGCCAACAGTCTTCTGTACTTTGGTAGTCTTGTGAGCTCTCCGTTACCACAGTCTCTAGCAGATCCCTTTACCTTGACTACAGTTTCTAGCAGTCTCCCATAGCAAGACCACAGTCAGTAGTAGCCCCATGTAACTTGACCACAGTCTCTAGCAGTCTCCTGTGACATGACCACAGTCTCTAGCAGTCTTTTGTAACCCGACCAGTCTTCAGCAGACCCCTTTACCAAGCAGTCTCCTGTAACTTTGCAACAGTCTCTAGCAGTCTCTTGTAACCTGACCAGTCTCTAGCAGACCCCTTTACCTAGCAGTCTCCTGTGACATGACCACAGTCTCTAGCAGTCTCCTGTGACATGACCACAGTCTCTAGCAGTCTCTTGTAGCCTGACCAGTCTCTAGTAGACCCCTTTTACCTTGACCACAGTCTCTAGCAGACCCCTTTTACCTTGACTACAGTCTCTAGCAGTCTCCTGTGACATGACCAGTCTCTAGTAGACCTCTTTACCTTGACCACAGTCTCTAGCAGTCTTTTGTAACCCGACCAGTCTTTAGCAGACCCCTTTACCAAGCAGTCTCCTGTAACTTTGCAACAGTCTCTAGCAGTCTCTTGTAACCTGACCAGTCTCTAGCAGACCCATTTACCTTGACCACAGTCTCTAGCAGTCTCCTCTAACCTGACCAGTCTCTAGTAGACCTCTTTTACCAAGCAGTCACCTGTAACTTTGCAACAGTCTCTAGCAGTCTCTTGTAACCCGACCAGTCTCTAGCAGACCTCTTTACCTTGACCACAGTCTCTAGCAGTCTCTTGTAACTTGGCAACAGTCTCTAGAAGTCTCTTGTAACCCAACCAGTCTCTAGCAGACCTCTTTACCTTGACCACAGCCTCTAGCAGTCTCCTGTAACATGACCAGTCTCCAGCAGACCCCTTTACCTAGCAGTCTCCAGTGACATGACCACAGTCTCTAGCCGTCTCTTGTAACCGGACCAGTCTCTAGCAGACCCCTTTACCTAGCAGTCTCCTGTAACTTGGCAACAGTCTCTAGCAGACCCCTTTACCTTGACCACAGTCTCTAGCCGTCTCCTGTAACCTGAAAAGTCTCAAGCAGACCCCTTTACCTAGCAGTCTCCTGTGACATGACCACAGTCTCTAGCAGTCTCCTGTAACATGACCAGTCTCTAGTAGACCCCTTTACCTAGCAGTCTCCTGTAACCTGACCAGTCTTTGGGAGACCCCTTTACCTAGCAGTCTCCTATAACTTGGCAACAGTCTCTAGCAGTCTCCTGTAACATGACCAGTCTCTAGTAGACCCCTTTACCTAGCAGTCTCCTGTAACCTGACCAGTCTTTGGGAGACCCCTTTACCTAGCAGTCTCCTATAACTTGGCAACAGTCTCTAGCAGACCCCTTTACCTCGACCATAGTCTCTAGCCGTCTCCTGTAACCTGAAAAGTCTCTAGCAGACCCCTTTACCTAGCAGTCTCCTGTAACATGACCAGTCTCTAGTAGACCCCTTTACCTAGCAGTCTCTTGTAACTTGGCAACAGTCTCTGGTAACATAGTAAATCTGTCAGTGAGTGGGATTTGAGGATTACTAAATTGGTTGATACCACCCCTGCTCGGCCCCTCTAATGCCCCCCACCCCCCCCGGATCCCTTTCCCTCTCCTTCCTCCGGGTTGGACAGATCGATGTCCCTTCTCACCATCCTTGTCCCCATTTTTCTCTCCCGGGTCTCTATTTCTAGGCAGCAGAGCTGACAGTCTCTTGTGACACTGACCTTTATCTGTAGGTGTGTGGATCCCGAGGAGCATTCCTCTCCAGAGGAGCGTAGGGAGCGTAGGGATCCTCGGCAGAGAGACGGCTGATTCCTGGCAGCGATGGATTAGAGCGCAGGCTTCCAGGATCTGGACATCCTGGAGGAGGCAGCCAGGGACCTCCCCCTCCTCCGCCGTCTTCTCCTGTTTGGCAGGTTTGGTGGGTGTTCCCCTTTCTCCGATCACACCTGTCACACAGGTAACTCTGAGCTGGGACTGGAGACCTGAGATTACAAAGGTGTGTCACCGCGGGGAGGGGGGGACGGGTGACACCGCGCCGGGGAGAGACAATCCAGATAACAGCCAATGATATTCAGCTAAAGAGCGCCATCCTCTGACCGCTGAGGGGATAGAACACACACAGCTCTGCAATCTTTAACTTCTCTATCTATACGAGCAGTGCAAGTCCCTGAATCAGCCTTGTACAGCAGAGCTCGGACTGAGGGAGGGAGAAGCAGCACAAGGAGCCAATCAGATCATGCGCTGATAAGGGGCATAATGATAGGAGGAGAGAGCGGAATGCCAGAGAGATGAACTCATCGCTGTGCTGCTTCTCCTTTCACTGCCCAGTCACAGGCTGGGGGCTGGTCCGGGATGACCTGGGCTCAGAAGAAGTGGGTTGAATAATGCTGGCCATCAGACTGAGGGATTGAGAAGCAGCACAAGGAGCCAATCGGATCATGTTCTGATAAGAAGCATGCTGATAGGAGAAGAGAGCAGAGTAACAGAGAGATGAACTCATCGCCAGAGGCGGCTCTCTAATTAGGCAATTAAGGCGGCCGCCTAAGGCCTCGCCCTCTCAGGGGCCTCGCTGCCGCCTAATATGCCTAATGCGCATTTGGGAGTTGCAGGGAATGTCCCCCGGTCGGTGTCTTCGACTTGCGTCCTTCCCCACCCAGGGGCGGACTGTCACTGACCACTGCCCGAGGTCTGAGGGTCAGTGGGTGGAGCCATGTACTCCTCTCTCCCGGCTCCTCCCTCCTGCCGTGCACCGCGGATCTCTGACGCTGGCTATATGCAGAGCTTGGATAATGCCTATGCCTGCAGTGGCTGAGCAGCTCCCCCGGCTCCCCGATCTCCTCTGCAGGGTGGACGATCTGATTCTAAAAAGGAGGGGGAACTGTCAGAGCTGACGCCCGGCGATCATCCAGGAGCCAGTCTACAACTAACAGCCTCAAAGGTACAGTCCTGCCCGTGCCGACACTGACACATCCCGACCCATGACATCACCTCCTGACTGAGGTGAGCCCCCCCGCTGCCTTCCGCCCCTGTGACCTCACACACACTGCCCTGAGTGATGATATACATGCAATCCAGCATATGATGCCACCTACTGACCCCATACTATCATCTTTATCCTCCTCATCCCCCTGTTCCTGGCATTATCCTACCTCCTGTAGTACTTTCCACTGTCAGCTTACTACCAACTTACCCCTGTCATCATCATCCCCTACCCCACCTGTGACATCCTACCACCCTGCCTCCTGTCATTCTCATCGCCATGTACCACACCTCTAGCATCTACCACCCTACCCCTGTTATCATCATCCTTATCTTCATCCCCCTGTACCCCACTGTCAGCTGCCTACCACCCCACGTCATCATCATCCCCCTGTACCCCACTGTCAGCTGCCTACCACCCCACGTCATCATCATCCCCCCTGTACCCCACTGTCAGCTGCCTACCACCCCACGTCATCATCATCCCCCCTGTACCCCACTGTCAGCTGCCTACCACCCCACGTCATCATCATCTTCCCTGTACCCCACTGTCAGCTGCCTACCACCCCACGTCATCATCATCCCCTCCCTGTACCCCACTGTCAGCTGCCTACCACCCCACGTCATCATCATCCCCCTGTACCCCACTGTCAGCTGCCTACCACCCCACGTCATCATCATCCCCCCTGTACCCCACTGTCAGCTGCCTACCACCCCACGTCATCATCATCCCCCCTGTACCCCACTGTCAGCTGCCTACCACCCCACGTCATCATCATCTTCCCTGTACCCCACTGTCAGCTGCCTACCACCCCACGTCATCATCATCCCCTCCCTGTACCCCACTGTCAGCTGCCTACCACCCCACGTCATCATCATCCCCTCCCTGTACCCCACTGTCAGCTGCCTACCACCCCACGTCATCATCATCCCCCCCTGTACCCCACTGTCAGCTGCCTACCACCCCACGTCATCATCATCTTCCCTGTACCCCACTGTCAGTTGCCTACCACCCCACGTCATCATCATCCCCTCCCTGTTTCCCACTGTTAGCTGCCTACCACCCCACGTCATCATCATCATCCCCCCTGTACCCCACTGTCAGCTGCCTACCACCCCACGTCATCATCATCCCCTCCCCCTGTACCCCACTGTCAGCTGCCTACCACCCCACGTCATCATCATCTTCCCTGTACCCCACTGTCAGCTGCCTACCACCCCACGTCATCATCATCCCCTCCGTGTACCCCACTGTCAGCTGCCTACCACCCCACGTCATTATCACCCCTCCCCCTGTACCCCACGGTCAGCTGCCTACCACCCCACATCATCATCATCCCCCTGTACCCCACTGTCAGCTGCCTACCACCCCACGTCATCATCATCCCCCCTGTACCCCACTGTCAGCTGCCTACCACCCCACGTCATCAACACCCCTCCCCCTGAACCCCACTGTCAGCTGCCTACCACCCCACGTCATCATCATCCCCCCTGTACCCCACTGTCAGCTGCCTACCACCCCACGTCATCATCATCTCCCCTGTACCCCACTGTCAGCTGCCTACCACCCCACGTCATTATCACCCCTCCCCCTGTACCCCACGGTCAGCTGCCTACCACCCCACATCATCATCATCCCCCCTGTACCCCACTGTCAGCTGCCTACCACCCCACGTCATCATCACCCCTCCCCCTGAACCCCACTGTCAGCTGCCTACCAACCAACGTCATCATCACCCCTCCCCTGAACCCCACTGTCAGCTGCCTACCACCCCACATCATCATCATCTCCCCCTGTACCTCACTGTCAGCTGCCTACCACCCCACATAATCATCATCATCCCCCTGTACCCCACTGTCAGCTGCCTACCACCCCACGTCATCATCATCTCCCCAGTACCCCACTGTCAGCTGCCTACCACCCCACGTCATCATCATCCCCTCCCCCCGAACCCCACTGTCAGCTGCCTACCACCCCACGTCATCATCACCCCCTCCCTGTACCCTACTGTCAGCTGCCTACCACCCCACGTCATCATCATCCCCTCCCTGAACCCGACTGTCAGCTGCCTACCACCCCACGTCATCATCATCATCCCCTCCCTGTACCCCACTGTCAGCTGCCTACCACCCCACGTCATCATCATCCCCTCCTTGTACCCCACTGTCAGCTGCCTACCACCCCACATCATCATCATCACCCCCCCCCCGTACCCCACTGCCGACATCCCACTCATCAACATCCCCATCATCCCTCTGTATCCCACCTCTGGCATCCCACCACCCCATCCCCCCATCCCCTGTCATCATTCTCATCTTAATCCCTCCTGGTACTCCACTGCCAGCTTCCTACCACCCCACCCCCTGTCATCATCTTCCCCCCCGTACCCCAACACTGACATCCTACCACCCTGCCTCCTGTCATCATCATCCCCTTGTAACCCACCTCTAGCATCCACCACCCTACCCTGTTATCATCCTTATCCCCCATGTACCCCACCTCTAGCATCCACCTCCCCACCCCTGTTATCATCCTTATCCCCCACATACCCCACCTCTAGCATCCACCACCCTACCCCTGTTATCATCATTATCTTCATCCCCTGTACCCCACTGTCAGCTGCCTACAACCCCACCTCACCATTATCCCCCCCTGTACCCCACTATCAGCTGCCTACAACCCCACCTCATCATCATCCCCCCTGTACCCCACTGCTGACATTCTACCACCGCGCCTATTGTCATCAACAACCCCATCATCCCTGTACCCCACCTCTGGCATACTACCACCCTACCTCCTGTCATTATCAGCTTCATTCCTCCTGTACCCCACCTCTGGCATCCTATCACTCTACCCCATATCATTATAGGGGAGATATGATCTCAGCCTCTCCCCAATACTGCCATCATCACCCCAAACTACATCCTGTCATCCAACCACAGTTGCATCACACACCATAATACTGCCCTGCCACCCAGTGAGCAAACAGGGAGTAATAATAATAAGCAGTAACCCATAGCAACCAATCAGTGAGCAGTATTAATGTGCAGTAACCTCTAGCAACCCACCAGTGAGCGATAATAATGTGTAGTAACCTCTAGCAATCAATGAGTAAGCGGTAATGACATGCAGTAACCTCTAGCAACCAACGAGTAGGCTGTAATGAAGTGCAGTAACCTCTAGCAACCCATCAGTGAGCAGTAGTAAAGGTGCAGTAACCTCTAGCAATCCATCAGTGAGCTGTAATAATGTGCAGTAGCTTCTAGCAATCAATCAGTAAGAAGTAATGATGTGCAGTGACCTCTAGCAACCAATCAGTGAACCTGGAGCAACCAGTGAGTGTGAACTGGATCTTTATGATTACATTAGTAAAGTTATTTTTTTTACATAAGTCTATGTGCATTTGTTTTTTGGGATGTTGGGATGGGAAGCGAAATTGCTAGGGGTGGGGGCCAGGAAAATGTGTGAATTATTTTTCCCATTATGGGCGTGAGTGGGGCCTCATGTCTACGATTTGCCTAAGGCCTCACAAAGCCTAGAGCCGCCTCTGCTCATCGCTGTGCTGCTTCTCCTTTCACTGTCCAGTCACAGGTTGGAGGCTGGTCCGGGATGACCTGGGCTCAGGTGAAGTGGGTTGAATAATGCTGGCCGTCATGCTGAGGGAGCGAGAAGCAGCACAAGGAGCCAATTGGATCATGTGCTGATAAGAAGCATGCTGATAGGAAAAAGAGCAGAATGCCAGAGAGATGAACTCATTGCTGTGCTGCTTCTCCTTTCACTGCCCAGTCACAGGTTGGGGGCTCGTCCGGGATGACCTGGGCTCAGATGAAGTGGGTTGAGCAATGCTGATCATCAGACTGAAGGAGCGAGGAGCAGCAGAAGGAGCCAATCGGATCATGTGCTGATAAGAAGCATGCTGATAGGAGGAGAGAGCAGAATGTCAGAGAGATGAACTCATTGCTGTGCTGCTTCTCCTTTCACTGTCCAGTCACAGGTTGGGGGCTCGTCCGGGATGACCTGAGCTCAGATGAAGTGGGTTGAGCAATGCTGGTCATCAAACTGAGGGAGCGAGAAGCAGCACAAGGAGCAAAACGGATCATGTGCTGATAGAAGGTATGCTGATAGGAGAGAGCAGAATGCCAGAGAGATGAACTCATCGCTGTGCTGCTTCTCCTTTCACTGTCCAGTCACAGGTTGGGGGCTCGTCCGGGATGACCTGGGCTCAGATGAAGTGGGTTGAATAATGCTGGTCATCTAGTGGCAGAAAGAAGTACTGCAGGGAAATCTAAAAAAGGCTTTTGACTTTAGATATACTTTAAACCCCTCCCTCCATCCTCCGGGTGTACCCCGGCTCCTCCCCCCCGAACTCTGCTCTGATTTCACCGCACACTGTGAGCTTCTCACCATGTGCATTAGAAGCTGCTGCTTTTGAGAGGAGTATAAAAACCTCCGGAGGGGGGGGGGGGGGGGGGGGGGCTGCGCCTTTAAATGCGAGCGAGCGAACGTAAGAGGGGACATTTTCTGCATGAGTCAAGAAGGAAGTATAAAAAGTATTTGTTTTCCTCCCATAAGTAATAAAGGAAATGTGGGCGGTGCCAGTCCTGATCTGAGATAAGCCGTGTGATTGGGGGACGGGGGAATGCGGGAGGACGAGCCGGCGGAGATTTCCTCCTCTGATATCGTTTTAATGTCAAGAGGAAGAGAGACGATCGTAGTCACAAGAATCTTCCTGCTCAGAAAAGAGCGATTGAATCGGAATTCCAGGTGGGGGGTAAAATCCCCCTCCTGGTCTGTGGTCAGGGATATCCATGGCTCTGCTATTAGAGCCGTACATCCTGGAGAAAGGGGGGCGTATTTATCAAAAATGTGCCGTTCGCCCCTCACAACTGCGAGTAAATTCATTTTGGGCAAAATCGAACGTTCTCGGGCTCCATTCTCTGCAGTTCGAATGTTGTTCATTGAAAAAAATTGTAATCGGGAAAAAAAAACACATTATGGCCACTAGATGGGGCTGGTGAGCACGCTTATTGATACTCAGCTCCATCTAGTGGCCATAAGAGGTCATTTCCTTTTTTTAATTCACTGAATAACATTCGATCTGCGTGGAATGAGAACATTCGAATTTGCCGCGTTCACGCAGAACAAATTTACATCCAATTTAGGTGGATGAGCAGCTGGGGAAAATTCTTGACTTATGAACCGGCAATGGAAAATGTTTGCTGCTCGGGCTACAAGGAGAAAGCAATCCTGTGTCCACCACCCCCTTGCCCTGGCCCTGCTGCCTCGACAACCAAGTCCCTGCAATGGGCTGATGTCAGTTGTCAGCAGCCCCCCCTGGTGGCTTCTCTGTAGAAATGCAGCATTCAGATATAATGGTGGCTGAGCCCTTCTTGCTTTATTGGAAACAGGAATATAAAACAGGAAATGACATCATAGCCTTCTAGTTCTACATTACATTGTAGAAGCATTAAAGTAACACTACCACCTAGTGGCAGAACTACTAATAACTCTACTTGTGCTGGGTGACTGGTCTAATCTCCGCCCTCTCCTGTAGTTTTCTGCCTGTAGTGGGTGGGGTCTGTCAGGCTCCTCCCACAGCTCTGCTTTCTCTCCTTGTACAGGGTGACTGGTCTTGTCTCTGCCCCTTCCTGTATTTTTCTGTAGTGGGTGGAGCCTGCCAGGTCCCTCCCATAGCTCTGCTTTCTCTCCTTGTACAGGGTGACTGGTCTTGTCTCCGCCCCCTCCTGTGGTTTTCTGTAGTGGGTGGAGTCTGCTGGGCCCCTCCCACAGCTCTGCTCACTTTCCTCGTGCAGGGTGACTGGTCTTGTCTCCGCCCCTCCTGTATTTTTCTGTAGTGGGTGGAGCCTTTCAGGCCACTCCCACAGCTCTGATCTCTTTTTGTGCAGGGGGAGTGGTCTTGTCTCCGCCCCTTCCTGTATTTTTTTGTAGTGGGTGGAGCCTGTCAGGCCCCTCCCACAGCTCTGCTTTCTCTCTCCTTGTGCAGGGGGACTGGCCTTGTCTCCGACTCCTCCTGTAGTTTTCTGTAGTGGGTGGAGCCTGTCAGGCCCCTCCCACAGCTCTGCTTTCTCTCCTTGTGCAGGGGGACTGGCCTTGTCTCCGCCTCCTCCTGTAGTTTTCTGTAGTGGGTGGAGCCTGTCAGGCCCCTCCCACAGCTCTGCTTTCTCTCCTTGTGCAGGGGGTGTGGTCTTGTCTCTGCCTCCTACTGTAGTTTTCTGTAGTGGGTGGAGCCTGCTGGGCCCCTCCCACAGCTCTGCTCTCAGTACAGCACAGTGATGATGTCGCAGCTACATTTACAAGGTAATATCTGGGTTTGGTGCACACAGAGAGGATTTATATCCTTTGTGGTTGTTGAGAAATAGATTTATATGAAAGTTTTTCTGTCCGGAGTTCAGCTTTAAAGACAAAACTCGGGGGGTCCCTTGTAAAGGGCCCCGGCGTGTGGGCGGAGCTGGGAACACAGAGGGATGAATCTAGATGTAGGCAGCCAATAGGAGATCTGCGAGCCCCTTGCTGGGTCCCCGGGAGGGAGAGGAGGGAATGTTCCGGTCATCCTGGTTGTGTTGTGTTGCCGTCTATTTCAGGAGGAGAACACGTGACGGAAGATCTGAGAACAGCAATCAGGACTAAGATTGGTGTCCCCGGGGGGGGGGGGGGGGGTGTGGAGGCTCCAAGGTGCTGCCCCCCCCCATGGGACGGACGGAGACACCTGAGCCTCGGGTGGGGGGAGGGGGCGAACAACGTGCGGCTCAGCAGGTTCCATTGTTATTGTAGTTTGCATTTCATATTCTCTACAACTTCGATTGTCCTGTGTGTGGCCCTTCCGGGAGTAATTCCGGGTCTTTCCACCTTATTATAGGCTCAGTGATGTCATCACCGGGTCTCTGTGCTTCTCTATGCAATGCATGGCAGAAAATGGCTGGTGGGAGGGGCCTGCGGGGTGACGTCATCACCGGGTCTCTGCGCTTCCCTATGCAATGCAGGCAGATCATGGCTCCTGGGAGGAGCCTGCGGGGTGACATCATCACCGGGTCTCTGCGCTTCTCTATGCAATGCATGGCAGATCATGGCTGGTGGGAGGGGCCTGCGGGGTGACGTCATCACGGGTTTCTGCGCTTCTCTATGCAATGCATGGCAGATCATTGCTGGTGGGAGGGGCTTCCTGAACACATCCCAGCCCCCCCGGCCTCAAGACTGGAGAGTTCTTCAGTCCTGATGTAAATAGTGGGAGGAGTTATGCAAATATCAAATGATGGGTGTCAGTCTGGAGGGGTGGGTGTTTCCAGACAGGTTGTATAGGTAACGCCCACAGGTAAATGCTGAGCCACCGTGATTGAAGCAAGGGAAATCCAATTAAAGGGGTGGGGCCAGTCCGGCTGGGGAGGAAAGAGCTAGATGATGCTGTTCGTCCTCCAGCCAGGAAAAGGGGCGGGGCTCTATCTGACTTGCTGCAGCTTCTAATGCACATTGTGGGAAGCTTACAGTGTGCGGTGAAATCAGAGGAAGCCATTTCAGTCCGGGGGGGGAGGAGCCGGTACACCCGGAGGATGGAGGGAGGGGTTTAAAGTATATCTAAAATCAAAACCCTTTTTTAGATTTTCCTGCAGTACTTCTTTCTGCCACTAGATGATCAGCATTACTCAACCCACTTTATCTGAGCCCAGGTCATCCCGGACGAGCCCCCAACCTGTGACTGGACAGTGAAAGGAGAAGCAGCGCAGCGATGAGCTCATCTCTCTGTCACTCGGCTCTCTCCTCCTAACAGCACATGATCCGAATCGCTGCCTCAGTCTGATGGCCAGCATTATTCAACCCACTTCATCTGAGCCCAGGTCATCCCGGACGAGCCCCCAACTGTTTCAGTCCAGGGGGAGGAGCCAGTACACCCGGAGGAGGGGGGAAAGATTTAGTATTATGATTATTGTTACATTGTATTGTGTGTGTTTATTAATATTACTTTCATCTGTATGAAATCAGTTACAGCGAACCGGAAAGTATAAAAATCTGCTAACAATTCTTATTTTACCCAGAGTGCACCGGGATTCATTTTTATTAAATCTTCCTTTTACCTTTTTTTTCTGTTTTTAATTATCAATATTAATCATATTAAGGAACAAAAAAAACTTATTTTATGTGTGAATATCTTTATACTATAAATATATATATTTTGTATAAGTATTTTTATTTAAATTAATAACTATCAACAATGAATTAATTACAATGAATTAGTAACAAATAATACGTCTATATTATTATTATTATAAAAATAATATAAATAATACTATACTGTATAGAAATTAGAAATCATTATTATTATTATCATATACATTATAATTACATAGTTACATAGTTAGTTAGTTGAAAAAAGACACAAGTCCATCCAGTTCAACCACAAATAATAAAAAAAAAAAAATATATATATATATACATATATATATATATATCATACAATCCCATATACCCCATTCTATACCCACAGTTGATCCAGAGGAAGGCAAAAAAAACCCCAGCAGCGCCATGATCCAATTTGCTACAGCAGGGGAAAAAAATTCCTTCCTGATCCCCCGAGAGGCAATCAGATTTTCCCCGGATCAACTTTACCTATAAATGTCGGTACCCCGTTATATTATGTACATTTAGGAAAGTATCCAGGCCTTTCTTAAAGCAATCTACTGAGCTGGCCAGAACCACCTCTGCAGGGAGTCTATTCCACATTTTCACAGCTCTTACTGTGAAGAAACCTTTCCGTATTTGGAGATGAAATCTCTTCTCCTCTAGACGTAAAGATTCCCCCTTGTCCTCTGTGATGACTGTAAAGTGAATAACTCAACACCAAGTTCACTATATGGACCCCTTATATATTTATACATGGAGATCATATCCC
This sequence comes from Lithobates sylvaticus, assembly GCA_028564925.1. Taxonomy (NCBI): domain Eukaryota; kingdom Metazoa; phylum Chordata; class Amphibia; order Anura; family Ranidae; genus Lithobates; species Lithobates sylvaticus. The sequence goes on from CM053038.1 coordinate 31,726,095, forward strand.
CCCTTATTCTCCTCTTATCAAGTGTGAATAAATTCAGTTCCTCTAATCTTTCCTCATAGCTGAGCTCCTCCATGCCTCTTATCAGTTTGGTTGTCCTTCTCTGCACTTTCTCCAGTTCCCCGATATCCTTTTTGAGAACTGGTGCCCAAAACTGAACTGCATATTCCAGATGAGGTCTTACTAATGATTTGTACAGATGATATCTCTCTCTCTGGAGTCCATCCCTCTCCTATACAAGAAAGGACTTTGCTGGCTTTGGAAACCGCAGCTTGGCATTGCATGCTATTATTGAGGTTATGATCTACCAAAACCCCCAGATCCTTCTCCACTACGGATCCCCCCAGATCCTTCTCCACTATGGATCCCCCAGATCCTACTCCACTATGGATCCCCCCCAGATCCTTCTCCACTACGGATCCCCCCAGATCCTCCTCCACTACGGATCCCCCCAGATCCTTCTCCACTACGGATCCCCCCAGATCCTTCTCTACTACGGATCCCTCCAGATCCTTCTCCACTACGGATCCCCCCAGATCCTTCTCCACTACGGATCCCCAGATCCTTCTCCACTATGGATCCCCCCAGATCCTTCTCCACTACGGATCCCCCAGATCCTTCTCCACTACGGATCCCCCCAGATCCTTCTCCACTACGGATCCCCCCAGATCCTGCTCCACTACGGATCCCCCCAGATCCTTCTCCACTACGGATCCCCCCAGATCCTTCTCCACTATGGATCCCCCCAGATCCTTCTCCACTATGGATCCCCCCAGATCCTTCTCCACTACGGATCCCCCCAGATCCTTCTCCACTATGGATCCCCCCAGATCCTTCTCCACTACGGATCCCCCCAGATCCTTCTCCACTATGGACTCCCCCAGATCCTTCTCCACTACGGATCCCCCAGATCCTTCTCCACTACGGATCCCCCCAGATCCTTCTCCACTACGGATCCCCCCAGATCCTTCTCCAATTGTATGTATATACATATAATATTGTATGTATATTATACAAATGTATTATTATTGTTATTATTATTAATAATAATAAAAATAATACTGTATATAAATTATAATTCATTATTAATAAATGATAATAATAATTATAATAATAATTAATATTATTATATAATAAAATATATCATTAGAATTGTATGTATATTATTCAAATGTATTATTATTGTTATTATTATTAATATTATTATTGTTATTAATAATAATAATATTGTATATAAATTAGAATTCATTATTAATAAATAATGATGATAATAATAATTATTATATACTCAAATATATTATTTTAAATGTATGTATATTATTCTAATTTATTATTATTAATAATAATAACTATACTGCATACAAATTCGAATTTATTATTAATAAAAAATAATAATTATTGTTATTAATAATAATACTGTATATAAATTCGATTTCATTAATAATAATAATAATAAATAATTATTATTATTATTATTATATGATATATATTTTTTTCAAATATTTTTATTTAAACCACCAAGGGGTGAGCCCAGGTCACCACAGGAACAAAATAAAACAAATACCTTACATACATTACAGTTGCATAGGAATAAGAAAATGTATATCAGAGGTTTAAGGTGGAATATAAAACAGTGCCACTGATAATATATTATTATGATTGTATGTATATTATTAGACTGTATTAATAATAATAATAATAATAATACTGCATATAAATTTGAATTCAATATTAAGAAATAATAATAAATATTTTATAATTTTATTATTATCATTCTAATCTAATATTATTTATTCCTATTTATTTGACAATTAAAATCACTAAATTGAATGTTATAAATACCCAAACTGGAATAAAAACATAGATTATGATAGAAGAACTAAGCCACACCCACATTTTTTTTTTGGCACGGACCGCTGCATGCGGCATCATCACATTGAAGATATGGAGACAACACAAACGTGGTAATGTGACACAGCAGGTGTGGTCAGGGCGCTGCGCATGCATGGGTGGGACAGGTCCTCTTTATTCCTGCAGAACATTTGGCCCCGCCTCCATGGAACCCCAGAGATGTAATTCTCTTCTATATATAATACAATGAGATGGTAATGGATGAACTAATCGCCTTTAATCCCTCATCATCATCATTATATAACTGGATTAGCTGCTATTTGGGGAACTGGGTCCCGCCTGTCCTGGGCAGAGATACCATGATTAGGAATTTAGGTGATCTAGGCCCCGCCCACACATCTCCTACCACCGGAGCCAAACACTCCCCCCACACAGTGACGTCACAGTTGATGGTGAGCAGGACCGGGATCCGTTTCCACGCTGGCTGTCAGGCTGATCCGTTGGCTTCAATATTTTCTGGAACCAGCGTGCAGATGAATTCTGACATCACCAATCGCCGCGCTCGCTCCAGTTCGGTGACTTTGAAAATGCTCGGCGCCTGGCTGCCTACGACTTCCATACTTTCTGAGGGGCATCAGCAGTTTTTTTTTTAATGTTATCAGAGATAAAGATTTGTTCCAGAGATACTTTTCCTCCCGTCAGCCTGATACAGAACGCCAACACGACCCGAAAGGTAATTCCGCCCTTCCGAAAATGACCACTAGATGGAGACAAAGCCCTAAATTTAGATGCTTCATTGAAGTGACTGGTTTAAAAAGAAATTCTACCCAGGCATGTTATATTCTTAACTCATAAATGTCCCTTCTATTGCTCTCAGCCTCCTCCAGATCTCCGGGTTCCTTATTTTTTTGGCTGCTGTGATGTGACTTCCTGTTAGAGGGTGGCTACGTTCGCTCACAATGGTCTCACTGAACGTAGGAACGTTGCCGCCCTCTCTTTCTCACCGAGTAAAAGTTCGCCCCGAACATCGCCCTCGTTTGCCCGTTCGACGAACATTCCGAATTTGCGGGGCGCCCGTCGGGATGTTTGGTCGGTGACGTCAGAAAGGGGGGCGAGGCCACCAGGTGACGTCACCGGGTGGCCCCGCCCCTTACCTATTTATCAACTGTCAAACGACAGGGCATGTATTCGGCGGTTAGCCTTCCCTGGGGGGCGGAGCAGTTTATTTTTCTTTCTTCAGGTCCGGTGGTGGCGGCGATTGACAATGGATCTACGTGGGGGGGGGCACTCTTTTTCAATTTTTTGGGGGGAATTGTCAAGAAATGCCTCCTCACTTTTTTTGGTGAATGAGTAGGAGTACAATGTACCTCTACTCATTCACATAGCAGGGGGGCCAGGATCTGGGGACCCCCTTGTTCCGAAAAGCCCCACACAGCCACAGCCCAGGGTTGTTGGGAAGAGGCCCTTGTCCCTATCATCATGGGGACAAGGTGCTTTGGGGCGGGGGGCTCCAAAGCAACCCCCCCCCCCATGTTGACGGCATGTGGCCTGGTATGGTTCAGGAGGCGGGGCGCTCGCTCACCCCCCCCCCACCTTTCCTGACCTGCCAGGCTGCATGCTCGGATAAGGGTCTGGTATGGATTTTGGGGGGACCACACCCCCCTTTTTTTTTTGACGTTGGGTTCTCCTTAAAACCCATACCAGACTAGAAGGGCCTGATATGGATTGGGTGGGACCCCCACGCCCTTTTTATTTAACATTTTTGTATTGCCTGCAATGGTATTGTATTGCCGGCAATTTAAATGACATTTTTATATTTATAAATATCAGTTTTGCTGCAGCAGGTTCTATACATGGTACAGATGCTCCACTTTACAGGCAGACGAAGGGGACCCCCAGTAGTGGTTTACAGAAGGAAGATAAAAATTTGCTTTCTTTTCAGCACACAGGAAGTTACAAGGACACTGGATTTTTTGGCAGAATCAACAGTTTTTTTCTTTCAGAAAATGAAAGCAGATACCACATCTTCGAACTGATTAGCTCCAATGTATGACATTTTTTTTCTTGTTTTTCTTGTTTTTTTTATTTTTTTTATTATTTATGAAAGACATTTTTTTTCTTGGGTTTTTTATTTTTTATTGTTTATTAAAGACATTTCATGACATTTTTTTTCTTGGGTTTTTTATTTTTTATTATTTATTAAAGAAATTTTAAATATAAGCAATCATTTTCAAATATAAAATCCAGTCTTTCAGTTTTGTTTTTATTCATAAATAAACATCCTACGCCTCGGGCATGAAAATAAATGACATTAAGTGGCAGGACCGCCTACCTCTATTATGTGACAGTGATTTTCCTGCTAGTGGCACCATAATCAGTGTTATTATAAGATTTTTTTTTTTCTTTTAATGAAAATGTATTTTTTCAAAGCTATAAAAAATTAATTAGCACTGAAATAATGATCACATGGCTGTCTCCATAAATTAAACCATGTGTTTTTTTTTTTTTTTTTTTGTATATTTGATTGTATGTGATTTATTTTTATTTTTTTAAGTATATTTGATTGTATGTGATTTATTTAATTTTTTTAAGTATATTTGATCAAAGGGGTATTTTTGCAGAACATGAACGCAGACACCACATCTTTGAACTGATTAGCTCCAATTTATGACATTTTTTTCTTGGGTTTATTTTTTTTATTTTGTTATTTTTTTTATTAAAGAAATTTTAAATATATGCAATCGTTTCAAATATAAAATCAGTCGTCCAATTTGGTTTTTATTCATAAACATCCTACGCCTTGGGCATGAAAATAAATTACATTAAGTGGCAGGACCGCCTACTACTATTATGTGACGGTGATTTTCCTGCTAGTGGCGCCATAATCAGTGTTATTATAAGATCTTTTTTTTTTCTTTTAAGGAATTTTTTTTTTTTAAAGCTATAAAAAATGTATTAGCACTGAAATAATGATCACATGGCTGTCTCCAGAAATAAAACCATGTGATTTTTTTATTTTTTAAAGTAAATTTGCCTTAGGATTAGGGATAGGAGGACAGCAATCTGCGTAGCAAACTTTGTGGTCGATGGCCCCATAGCCATAATAGGTCATAATAGGTCAATGTCATTGACGTAACATGGCCATAATTTATCAACATGGCCCCATAGCCATAATAGGTCATAATAGGTCAATGTCATTGACGTAACATGGCCCCATGACCATAATTGATTAACATGGCCCCATGAACATAATTGATTAACATGGCCCCATGAACATAATAGGTCAATGTCATTGACGTAACATGGTCCCATGGCCATAATAGGTCAATGTCATTGATGTAACATGGCTCCATGACCATAATTTATCAACATGGCCCCATGGCCGTAATAGGTCAATGTCATTGACGTAACATGGCCCCATGGCCATAATTGATCAAAATGGCCCCATGACCATAATAGGTCAATTTCATTGACGTAACATGGCCCCATGGCCATATTAGGCCAATGTCATTGACGTAACATTGCCATAATTTATCAACATGGCCCCATAGCCATAATAGGTCATAATAGGTCAATGTCATTGACGTAACATGGCCCCATGACCATAATTGATTAACATGGCCCCATGAACATAATAGGTCAATGTCATTGACGTAACATGGTCCCATGGCCATAATAGGCCAATGTCATTGACGTAACATGGCCCCATGACCATAATTGATCAACATGGCCCCATGACCATAATAGGTCAATGTCATTGACGTAACATGGCCCCATGGCCATAATAGGCCAATGTCATTGACGTAACATGGCCCCATGACCATAATTGATCAACATGGCCCCATGAACATAATAGGTCAATGTCATTGACGTAACATGGTCCCATGGCCATAATAGGCCAATGTCATTGACGTAACATGGCCCCATGACCATAATTGATCAACATGGCCCCATGACCATAATAGGTCAATGTCATTGACGTAACATGGTCCCATGGCCATATTAGGCCAATGTCATTGACGTAACATGGTCCTGTGACTATAATTGATCAACATGGCCCCATGACCATAATAGGTCAATGTCATTGACGTAACATGGCCCCATGGCCATAATAGGTCAATGTCATTGATGTAACATGGCCCCATGACCATAATTTATAGACATGGACCCATGGCCATAATAGGTCATAATAGGTCAATGTCATTGACGTAACATGGCCCCATGGCCATAATAGGTCAATGTCATTGATGTAACATGGCCCCATGACCATAATTTATAGACATGGACCCATGGCCATAATAGGTCATAATAGGTCAATGTCATTGACGTAACATGGCCCCATGACCATAATTGATCAACATGGCCCCATGACCATAATAGGTCAATGTCATTGACGTAACATGGCCCCATGACCATAATTGATAAACATGGCCCCATGAAACATAATAGGTCAATGTCATTGACGTAACATGGCCCCATGACCATAATTGATAAACATGGCCCCATGAAACATAATAGGTCAATGTCATTGACGTAACATGGCCCCATGACCATAATTTATCAACATGGCCCCATGACCATAATAGGCCAATGTCATTGACGTAACATGGCCCCATGGCCATAATAGGTCAGTGGCATTGACACTAATATGGCCATGGGGTTATATTGGGTCAATGATGTCACAAGTATTCCCGTCCCTTTGTGTATGTGCAGCTGAGGGGTGGAGAATGGCCTGGTCGCATTTGATTGGGCTGGCACTGACAGCTTATTTCTGAGTTCTGCCAAACTTGGGTTCAGACCAACCAAAGTGCATCCCTAGTTCTAGTTTTATACTCTAAGCCCCTAACTCCAACCATATTTTCTTTGAATATTTGGTCCTTCCTAGAACTGTAGGCCATATCTTCTGCACGGATTGTCCTTCTTATGATCCATCTCTATTCCAGTCTATATTATACACCGTCAGATGAGTTTCATGGTGAATTTATTGTCCTCTGGCGATGAACTTGCCCGAGAAGTCCTGGGAATATAATCTATGTTGGCTGTGTGCTTGATATTCCCGCGTCCACGGCTCCAGAGGAAGATGAAGATGAAGCAAAGCGTCACGGAACTGATGAAGGGAAGGATTCCCCCAGCCGTGATAACGGCCAGAAGATGACTGTGGACAATGGGGAGGGGAGAATAGACCGCGCTGCTGTTGAATGGCGAGACCTCCAGGTGAATCCAGGCAGAGTCATTCCCTGCAAGGTTGGTAGCCAGGCAGAGGTAATCCCCCGTGTCTAAGGTTTGCACTGGAAGAAACTGGAGGGAACCTTCTGGTAGGATGGTGATTCGGCCCTCTTGTTGCTCCACCGGTTTTGATGGTTGTGATGTATTGGTTGTTGAGTCTTTTACTGACTGCACTGACTCTGTTACCTTCTCTGCAGAACCTAGTGCATGTTGAGGGAGTTCTGTACCTGGGCCATCAAGGTGTGTGGATTTCGTGTCCACGGACCATGGAACTTGTGGTAGCACCCACAGCGTAGAGGGTTCAGGTACGCCCTGACTCTGACAGCTGATGGTCAGCCTGTCGCCCTCCTGCACCCTGAACTCACGTGGACCTTGTCCAATTATCTTGGGTGGTTGGCAGGTAAAAAACTCTGGGCATAGCAGCTCTGAGTGGTCTGGGATAACCATCCCCTTCAAGGAGTCCGGAGCCGAGCACACTGGCGGCCTTCCCCCGAAATGGATTTTATGATGCAGGAGCCAGCAAAGACGGCAGTCGCACGACAACATGGTCCCAGAAAGTAACAAAGTCTCCAGGACACCAGGGGGAGGGAGGGCATTTTCTTCGACCCATCGAATCGGGTTGTCTGAAAGGTCTAACACACGGAGGTGGTCCAGGCCATGAAAAGCATTGGAAGGTATAGAACCGAGCCTTCCACCAGACAACCGTAACTCCTCCAACCTTTTCAGATCACAAAAACACCCTTCAGTAAGGAAAGAAATGGGATTTTGAGAGAGGTCCAACCTACGTAGGTGGACCTGAGACCTCAGTGCTTCCTCTGGGACTGACCTTAGGTTGCAGTTGGTCAGCGACAGGGAGGTGAGATTGAGACTAGTCAGACTGTGTGCTCCAAGGTTTGCAAGAGAAGGCCAATGGTCTATATCTAGTACTCTCAAGGATGGCATGTCTGAAAACGAGAGGTCGCGTAGAACTGTGCTGGTCACTCCACCCAGTCTTAGTTCAGAAAGTTGGGGCAGAGAAGCCAGAGCCAGAGAAGGTACACTGCCCAGTTTGGTTTTCTCCAACCCCAGTCTCTGCAGCAGGGACATCCCCAGGAAGGCGGCGGGAGATATGAACAACAGAGGGTTGTCGCTAACCTCCAGGTGCCTAAGCTCCCGCAGGCCACGGAAAGTCTGGTCCAGCAGGATGACCAACTGGTTTGCTCTGACGTCTAGCCAGTTAAGTCCCGGCATTCCCAAAAAGACTCCCGGGGACAGAAGCTTGAGCTGATTGTGGTGCACCAGCAGGATGCGCATTTTTAGCAGGCCGCTGAAGGCTCCGGGTTCTATGCGGGACAGCTGGTTGTGGCTCAAGTCTAGTTCCTGGAGATCCTGCAGGTGGGAAAAGGTCCCGTGCTGAACCGACCTGATCCGGTTGTAACTTAGGTCCAAGAAATGGGAAGAGCGGGGGATCTCCACTGGAACCAAGCTGAGAAGACGATGCTTGCACAGGGTGGCGTTGTCATGAGACGGGCAGTCGCATGTAGGAGGACAGCAGATGCATGACTTTCTGAGGAGGATCCCAATGGTCACCAACAGGACCACCGGCTGTAGTGTCAAGTTCAGTCTCTGGGTATACTTGCTGGTCCCCATCTTCACACGGAGCACATGGAGGGAGCTCGGGCCGGAGCACTCATTATGGGCAGCTGCGCTCTATCGATGATGAGACAGACCTGGGGGGTTCAATAACAGAGAGATTTAGACATCATGTTCTATTATAGAAGCACATACCTTGTCTTATCTTAAAGCATGACTTTTAACCGGTAATCATGATCTGGTCCAGCACTGGGCAGCAGGGCTGCTCATAGGCGGGTACAGGCAGTACCCCCATACCGGGCCCAGGCCCCATGAGGTCAGCAGGGGGTTTGAGAGCTTTAACCTCTGTGTCATTTATGGTCTGTTTATGGCCAAATCGTTAGTTGTGACCCATTTATGGTCAGCCTGTCCCCCATAGCCATTCGTAGCCAGTCTGAGCCCCATGATGAATAATGGCCAGGTTGACCCCTACGGCCATTCTTGTCCAGCCTGCCTCTCATGGCCATTCATGGCTAGTTTGAACCCTATGGCATTTCATGCCTAGCCTGACCATCATGGCCATTAATGGATAGCTTGCCCCCATGGCCATTCATGGCCAGCCTGTCCCTCATAACCATTTATGGCCAGCCTGTCCCCCATAACCATTCATGGCCAGCCTCATTATAAGTAATGGCCAGATTGACCCCCATAGCTATTCTTGGTGAGCCTGACCCCTTGGCTTTTCATGACCAGGCTAGTGTGCCCTGGCCATTGATGGCCAGCCTGAGCCCTGTGACAATTGTTGGCCAGATTAACCCCCGTGGCCATTCATGTCTATCTGTTTCCCCATGGTCATTCTTAGCCAGCTTGACTCCCGTGATCATTAATGGCCAAGCTGAGCCCCATGACATTTAACAACCAGATTGACCCTCATGACTATTTGTGGCTTGTTAGAACCCCATGGCAACCCCCATGGGCATTAATGGCTAGCCTGCCTCCCCCCTTGGATATTCATGGCTAGCCTGAGCCCCATGACAATTAATGGCCAGATTAAGCATTTCCCCATAGTCTTTGTTGGCCAGCCTAACCCCCATAATCATTAATAGCCAACCTGAGCCCTATGACAGTTAATGACCAGATTGACCCTCATGGCTAGTTTGAACCCTATGGCAACCTCCGTGGCCATTCATGACTAGCCTGTCCCCTATGGCCATTCATGGCCAGCCTAACCCCCATGATCATTACTGACCAGGCTGGTCCCCACTAGCCATTCATGGCCAGTCTGCCCCCCATGGCCTTTAATGGCCAGCCTGACCCCCATGATCATTACTGACCAGGCTGGTCCCCACTAGCCATTCATGGCCAGTCTGCCCCCCATGGCCTTTAATGGCCAGCCTGACCCCCATGATCATTACTGACCAGGCTGGTCCCCACTAGCCATTCATGGCTAGTCTGCCCCCCATGGCCTTTAATGGCCAGCCTGAGCCCCAGGGTGAAAAACGGCCAGATTGACCCGATGGCCATTCATGGCCAGCCTGTCCCCTGTGAACATTCAAGTCTAGCCTGTCCACCTCTCTCTGGTTTCACCACTCGTCCTGCTGCCTATGCAGTGCCCTGTCACCCTTCCAAAAAGGAAAGCTTGATGCCCCCTTAACCGTCCCCATAATATGTGCATCCAACTTGATTGGGTATCGTTTGGCCCTGGGCTGCTGGGGGGGTCTGTGAGGAAAGGCTTTGCAGGTCCCCACCTTACTTTTAATGGCAGCCCTACTGGCCAGGGAGCAATTTTGTAATTTTTGATTTTATTTTTATGAATTTTTAGTATTTATCACCTCCTTTACTTTAATCATTTTTCATGTTAATTTATTTTTATTTCCATTCCAGTGACACCGGTTTTCATGTTCAGGAACATGTATGTGAGAGTTACAGCTTGTACTATGCTAATGACTTGCAGGACCTGCTCTTCTATATATATATATATACCTATTGTATTGTATTTTATAACCTGTTGTATCATTGGTGCTCTGTGTATCATAAGCAACTGCCATTATTTTATTTTTACTTCTTTTTTTCATTGTTTGTTACATACACTGCCTTGAAAAAGTATTCATACCCCTCGGAAATTCTCCACATTTTATCATGTTACAACCAAAAACATAACTGTATTTTATTGGGATTTTACACAACACAAAGTATCACATCCTTCTGGAGTGGAAGGAAAATGATAAATGATACAAATAAATATATAAAAAGTGTGTGTGGGGGGGGGGGGGGGTATTTGTATTCAGCCCCCTTTACTCTGATAACTAAGATCTAGTGGAACCAATTGCCTTCAGAAGTCACCTAATTAGTAAATAGAGTCCACCTGTGTGTCATTCAATCTCAGTATAAATACAGCTGTTCTGTGAAGCCCTCAGAGGTTTGTTAGAGAACCTTAGTGAACAAACAGCATCATGAAGGCCAAGGAACACCCCAGGCAGGTCAGGGATGAAGTTGTGGAGAAGTATAAAGCAGGGTCAGGTTATAAATAATCTCCCAAGCTTTGACCATCTCACGGAGCTCTGTTCAATCCATCGTCGGAAAATGGAAAGGAGGCCTTCATGATGCTGTTTGTTCCCTAAGGTTCTCTAACAAACCTCTGAGGGCTTCACAGAACAGCTGTATTATTGGCACAGCTGTATTATTGGCACAACTGCAAACCTACCAAGACATGCCCATCCGGGCAAGGAGAGCATTCCCACTGATTCAGCATTATGGTGAGTTGAATGATTTCATTTGATTTTACAATGTAATAATAGAAATAATACACTTCAATCATCCTGACACCATAACAACCATGGTGTCGGGATAATTGAAGTGCTAACACCAGGTGTTTGGAGTATCTTTATCTGCTGATTGTTAAACTTTCTGGAATACAGATATTTCTATTGTAGGATCTGGGCCTGCTGTCCCTCCATCCCTCTCTCCCTCTCTCTTTCTCCCTCCATCCTTCGTTCATCTCAGACTCTAACCACACCCCCTTTGAGTCACGCCCCTTTAACCACTTTCAGACCGGACCATTTTGCTGGCTTAAGACCAGACCCACTTTTTGCGATTCGGCACTGCGTCGCTTTAACTGACAATTGCGCGGTCGTGCGACGTGGCTCCCAAACAAAATTTACGTCCTTTTTTCCCCACAAATAGAGCTTTCTTTTGGTGGTATTTGATCGCCCCTGCGCTTTTTATTTTTTGCGCTATAAACAAAAAAAGAGCGACAATTTTGAAAAAAAACACATCATTTTTTACTTTTTGCTATAATAAATATCCCCCAAAAATATATAAAAAACATTTTTTTTCCTCAGTTTAGGCCGATACGTATTCTTCTACATATTTTTGGTAAAAAAAAACACAATAAGCGATTATTGATTGGTTTGCGCAAAAGTTATAGCGTTTACAAAATAGGGGATAGTTTTATAGCATTTTTTTTTTTTAACAAGAAAACAAGAAAAGTTTTATAGCATTTTTATTAATACATTTTTTTTTACTAGTAATGGCGGCGATCAGCGATTTTTATTGTGACTGCGACATTATGGCGGACACATCGGACATTTTTGACACATCTTTGAAACCATTGTCATTTATACAGCGATCAATGCTTTTTAAATGCACTGATTCCTGTGTAAATGACACTGGCAGTGTAGGGGTTAAGTGTTCCTAGGGGCGTGTTACTAACTGTGGGGGGGGGGGGGGTGGCTGTGTTTTAGTGAACACTGATCTCTGCTCCAATCACAGGGAGCAGAGATCAGTGTCACTAGTTGCTAGGCAGAATGGGGAGATGCTGTTTACTTTCGCATCTCCCAGTTCAGCCTTCCCGTGAGACGATCGCGGGTATCTCTCGCGGGGGTCCCGACCGGCGCGCACGTGATGGCACGCCGCCAATCTTAAAGGGCCGTACCTGTACGCCCTTTTGCCTGTCCAAATACAGGACAATCCTAGAAGAAAACCCGTTATGCCGCGTATAAAAATCGGAATCGGACTTTCTGACAACAAAACCGTGGATTTTTGTTCGAAGGTCGTTGGCGCCAACTTGTCTTTGCTCACACAAATGTGGGCCAACAATTACGAACGTGGTGACGTACGACGAGACTATAAAAAGGAAGTTCAACAGTGGTGATATCTCCATTGCGAACGCTAGTTTTACAAGACTGAGCGCCCCGTACCATTTTTGGTGTAACTCGTACTGTGACCATGGCACTATCTGAGATGGGACAGTTGGCACCTCTGGGGCGGGTTTTCCTGACGGTGACCATCGCAATGGACCGCGCCTGTGTAACGTGTAGATGAAATGGCCACCTGTAGCCCGTGTGACAGGGTGACAACGCTGAAACACAATTGGGAGACAGGGACAGAGCGTTGTCACCCACTAACAAGAAGGACCTTCATGGCGGGATCACCAGGGATTGAAAATGTCTAGCCATGGGCGGAGCCGACGGGTGGGCGGAAGAGGCGGCCACCTCGGGCGCTTCAGCAGGAGGGGGGGGGGCAGAAATCAAATATGCTGCCTGAAGTAGTTTGAAGCTCCCGTAGGGGGCGCACTTTGGCCTTTTCACCTTATGTTCTAGCATTGCTTGCCCACCCTGAGGCAGCATTTAGACCTGAACTTAGCATCTTTGAGCCTTTTTCTAGCTTTTTGTTGTGCGTTTTTATACAGCGTTTTCGCGTTTCAGTGTTTTTTTTTGTTAACCAATAGAGAAAACTATCATCTGTTGCATCATTTGTTGCTAGGTATTTCAGCTTTTTTAATTATTTTTATTATTATTTTTTTTTTCCGTTAGGGTAAGGGGTAGGGGTTAGACTTAAGGTTAGCATTAGGGGTTAGGGTTTCATGTTTTTTTTTTTTAATTTAGGGTAAGGGTGTTAAAAATACTACTACAAATTATAATAATAATAAAATAAATAATAATTCTAATAATAATACCTTAATAAATAAATGTAAGATAAATACAAAAATAAATAAAAATAATCATAAATAAAGAATAAATTCAATAAATAACATCTAAATAATAATAAATAAATAATTAACCCCTGACCTTAACCCTAACCCTTATAAAATAAAATAAAATAATAATAATAATAATAAAATAATAATAAATAACTAAATACCCTAACACAAAATAAATAAATACATTATGATTATCATTGTTATTATTATAATTATTATTATTATTATTATTATTAATAATAATAATAATAATAATAATAGTAATTTATTATTTTTGTTCAAGTTTGGGTGTTTAAGTATTATTATTATTTTATTATTATCATTATTATTTTATTATTATTATTATTATTATTATTATTATTAATAGTAATTTATTATTTTTGTTCAAGTTTGGGTGTTTAAAAAATTATTATTATTTTATTATTATTATTATTATTATTATTAATAGTAATTTATCATTTTTGTTCAAGTTTGGGTGTTTAAATATTATTATTATTTTATTATTATTATTATTAATAATAATAGTAATTTATAATTTTTGTTCAAGTTTGGGTGTTTAAATATTATTATTATTTTATTATTATTATTATTAATAATAGTAATTTATAATTTTTGTTCAAGTTTGGGTGTTTAAATATTATTATTATTTTATTATTATTATTTTATTATTATTATTATTATTATTATTATTATTATTATTATTATTATTATTATTATTAATAATAGTAATTTATTATTTTTGTTCAAGTTTGGGTGCTTAAATATTATTATTATTTTATTATTATTATTATTATTATTATTATTATTATTATTATTATTATTATTATTATTAATAATAGTAATTTATTATTTTTGTTCAAGTTTGGGTGTTTAAATATTATTATTATTTTATTATTATTATTATTATTATTATTATTATTAATAGTAATTTATTATTTTTGTTCAAGTTTGGGTGTTTAAATATTATTATTTTATTATTATTTTATTATTATTATTATTATTATTATTAATAATAGTAATTTATTATTTTTGTTCAAGTTTGGGCGTTTAAATATTATTATTATTTTATTATTATTATTATTATTATTATTAATAATAATAATAATAATCACAATAATAATAATAATAACAATGATAATATTAATTTTAAATTTTTAAAGGTTACTGGTTATTGGTTAATTAAAAATGTTTCTGTATTATTACATTCTTCATTTATTTTATTTATTATTTATTTATGATGATTTTTAGCTATTTGTGTATATATTTTCCATTTATTTATTCATATATTATTACTATTTATTATTTTTTTTTAATTCATACGAGCAGAAAATCACGCAAAAACGCGCGACAAAACGCGTGAATGCGCACAAAAACACGTGGTGTGTTTCCATTTCGGTGGGAATAAAAACGTGGAAAAAATGCTCGAATCTGCCCGATTCGAGCTGCAAGAAAAGCTCCAGAACTTTTTGAGCTTCAGGCGTTTGGATTCAGGTGACTTGGAGACGTCTCCATAGAGAATAATAGATTTTTTTTCTCCTCCAGCGTTTTGGAGGTTCAAGCTACAAAGCGCTGAGGTGTGACGGGGGCCTGACTTCATCTACAGGTCTTACCTCCATATTTCTGAGCCTCCTCCAGTGACTTCAGTGGGTTCTCTGCCGTTCCACGTGCCCCTCCTGGTGAGCGTTCTTTTTTCTTTTCTTTTTTTCGTGTCAGAGAAGCGGAGAGGAGAAAGTCGCCGTCATCCTCTCCTTAGCTGGGTTTTCTGTTGCCACCGGAGTGAAATCTTAGCATTCCTCCTGCTGAATATTTCATCTGTTAATTTGGTTGGATCCTGGCTGATGGACGGGCGGGCGCGGGGCCGTGACACCAGAGGGAAAAAATGATGAAAAGGGCAAGATGAGGTTTCCGGCACGCTGGACTGAGTTGTGATCAAAGATCAGCCGAGCCGCATCTCTGAGCCGCAGAAAGACATACTCTGGAGGGCGACCTTGGGGCGGGACGGAGGGGTCGTTTGGAGGCTATTTATAGCTGGAACTAGACACTAGGAATAGTTTAGAAGACTACAAAGGGGCTCATCTATCATGGGGGGTAATCATCTTCTGTGCCCTGGACTATGATCAACACCTGGGAGAGATCATCTTCTTCTGGGCCCCGGGCTATGGCCAACACCTGGGAGGGGTCATCTTCTTCTGGGCCCCGGGCTATGGTCAACACCTGGGAGGGGTCATCTTCTTCTGGGCCCCGGGCTATGGCCAACACCTGGGAGGGGTCATCTTCTTCTGGGCCCCGGGCTATGGCCAACACCTGGGAGGGGTCATCTTCTTCTGGGCCCCGGGCTATGGCCAACACCTGGGAGGGGTCATCTTCTTCTGTGCCCCGGGCTATGATCAACACCTGGGAGGGGTCACCTTCTTCTGGGCCCCGGGCTATGATCAACACCTGGGAGGGGTCATCTTCTTCTGGGCCCCGGGCTATGACCAACACCTGGGAGGGGTCATCTTCTTCTGGGCCCCGGGCTATGACCAACACCTAGGAGGGGTCATCTTCTTCTGGGCCCTGGGCTATGACCAACACCTAGGAGGGGTCATCTTCTTCTGGGCCCTGGGCTATGACCAACACCTAGGAGGAATCATCTTCTTCTGGGCCCCAGGCTATGGTCAACACCTGGGAGGGGTCATCTTCTTCTGTGCCCTGGGCTATGATCAACACCTGGGAGAGATCATCTTCTTCTGGGCCCCGGGCTATGGCCAACACCTGGGAGGGGTCATCTTCTTCTGGGCCCCGGGCTATGATCAACACCTGGGAGGGGTCACCTTCTTCTGGGCCCCGGGCTATGATCAACACCTGGGAGGGGTCATCTTCTTCTGGGCCCTGGGCTATGACCAACACCTAGGAGGGGTCATCTTCTTCTGGGCCCTGGGCTATGACCAACACCTAGGAGGAATCATCTTCTTCTGGGCCCCAGGCTATGGTCAACACCTGGGAGGGGTCATCTTCTTCTGGGCCCTGGGCTATGGTCAACACCTGGGAGGGGTCATCTTCTTCTGGGCCGCGGGCTATGGTCAACACCTGGGAGGGGTCATCTTCTTCTGAGCCCTTAGGGGTCTTACTCTGAGACCACTTTCACACTGAGGCAGTTTTCAGTTTTTTGCCACCCGCCATATCCTTAGCAACTAGTGACATCACCATGTATTCCTATCTGTCAGTGGCTGCTAAGGAAGCAATGGCTGCCACCACCAGCCATATCCTTAGCAACTAGTGGCTGCAAAGAAAGCAATGGCCAACGACACCCGCCATATACTTAGGAATACGTGGTGATGTCACTAGTTGTTAAGGATATGGCGGGTGGCGGCAGCCATTGCTTCCTTAGCAGCCACCGACAGATAGGAATACGTGGTGATGTCACTAGTTGCTAAGGATATGGCAGGTTTCGGCAGCCATTGCTTCCTTAGCAACCACTGACAGATAGCAACTAGTGACATCACCACGTATTCCTATCTGTCAGTGGCTGCTAAGGAAAAAATGGTTGCCGCCACCCACCATATCCTTAGCAACTAGTGACATCACCACGTATTCCTATCTGTCAGTGGTTGCTAAAAAAGCAGCCGCTGCTTGCACCTGCCATATCCTTAGCAACTAGTGACATCACCATGTATTTCTATCTGTCAGTGGCTGCTAAGGCAGCAATGGCTACGGGCACCCGCCATATCCTTAGCAGCTACTGGCTGCAAAGGAAGCTATGGCCACTGACAGATAGGAATACATGGTGATGTCACTAGTTGCTAAGGATATGGCGGGTGCCGGTAGCCATTGCTTCCTTAGCAGCCACTGACAGATAGGAATATGTGGTGATGTCACTAGTTGCTAAGGATATGGCAGGTTTCGGCAGCCATTGCTTCCTTAGCAACCACTGACAGATAGCAACTAGTGACATCACCACGTATTCCTATCTGTCAGTGGCTGCTAAGGAAAAAATGGCTGCCGCCACCCACCATATCCTTAGCAACTAGTGACATCACCACGTATTCCTATCTGTCAGTGGTTGCTAAAAAAGCAGCCGCTGCTTGCACCTGCCATATCCTTAGCAACTAGTGACATCACCATGTATTTCTATCTGTCAGTGGTTGCTAAGCAAGCAGTGGCTGCAGTTTCGCACCCGCCATATCCTTAGGAATACGTGGTGATGTCACTAGTTGCTAAGGATATGGCGGGTGGCGGCAGCCATTGCTTCCTTAGCAGCCACTGGCAGATAGGAATACTTGGTGATGTCACTAGTTGCTATCTATCAGTGGCTGCTAAGGAAGCAATGGCTGCCACCACCCGCCATATCCTTAGTAACTAGTGATATCACCACATATTCCTATTTGTCAGTGGTTGCTAAGGAAGCAGTGGCTGCCGGTACCCGCCATATCCTTAACAACTAGTGACATCACCACGTATTCCAATATTTCAGTGGTTGCTAAGGAAGCAATGGCTGCCGGCACCCACCATATCTTTAGCAACTAGTGACATCACCACGTATTCCTATCTGTCAGTGGTTGCTAAGGAAGCGGCGGCTGCTGGCACCTGCCATATCCTTAGCAACTAGTGACAACGAGCCTTTTTTTTTCAAGGGAGACTGAGCAAATGCTTTCTCCTGCCTGCAGCAGACATCATCTCGGCCAAGGCAAAGTCACTTGGACTGGAGCTCTTTAATGATAAAAGGCGGAGCTTCTCTGTTGCTGTCTATTGTGACATCAGGAATCTATCCCTGCAGACTTTTACATTTGCTGACCGGTCCTCTTTTAGTAATTTGCTGCAGCGACTGTAGAGTGAGACGGCAGCGAGCTGTGAGCCTAGAAAGCAGCTCTGTCCCTGGAAAGGAGAAGGCGAGCCGGGCAGAGACCTGACCTATTATCATTGCAGAGATCCGAGCGGTGTGCATTACACCCCACACAATGCCAGCCGGAGAGCGTTTCCCGAGTCGCAGCAATGCTGCAGTGAGTGACGCGCCATTGTCAGGTTTCCTGGGACCCGATGATTGAGATTTCTCGAGGAAAACCCTCAAATTAACACGCCTGCGATGTGACCGCGCATGCGTCAGTGCGCGCGTTACTACAACATGTGTGGGTTTTTTTTTTTTTTGCGTTGGTGACATTCATTCCTAATGATGACCCGTCACACCTTGCTGATGGGCCGCAATGCACTTCCATGCGTTCTGCTGTATTGTGTTACAAGATAGAATACATGCGTTTTATTTCGTTTATTGTCTGCAATTTCATCATTTAAGCCAATGGTCTCCAAACTGCGACCCGCGGAGGGGGGGGGACTTTTAATTCCACCCACTGGCACCAAGGATGGGGCACTATTCCTCCCACTGACACCGATGAGGCACTATTCCTCCCACTGACACCAAGGATGGGGCACTATTCCTCCCAATGACACCAATGGGGCACTATTCCTCCCACTGACACCAAGGATGAGGCACTATTCCTCCTCCTGACACCAATGATGGGGCACTATTCCTCCCACTTACACCAATGATGGGGCACTATTCCTCCCACTGACACCAATGATGGGGCACTATTCCTCCCCCTGACAATGATGGGGCACTATTCCTCCCACTTATGGGGCACTATTCCTCCCACTGACACCAATGGGGCACTATTCCTTCCACTGACACCAATGATAGGGCACTATTCCTCCCACTGACACCAATGATGGGACACTATTACTTCCACTGACACCAATGATGGGGCACTATTACTTCCACTGACACCAATGATGGGGCACTATTCCTCCCATTGACACCAATGATGGGACACTATTCCTGACACCAATGATGGGGCACTATTCTTCCACTGACACCAATGATGGGGCACTATTACTTCCACTGACACCAATGATGGGACACTATTCCTTCCACTGACACCAATGATAGGGCACCATTCCTCCCACTGACACCAATGATGGGACACTATTACTTCCACTGATGGGACACTATTCCTCCCACTGACACCTATGATGGGGCACTATTCGTCCCACTGACACCAATGATGGGGCACTATTTCACTATTCAAGGTCTGGTCCAAACACAGGTCCAGGGGAGGGGCTCATCTGAAATGCCGGCCATTTAGCCCATTCCTCGGGAGCCAAATATAAATATATATTGGCGGTATTTCTACTTCTACTTTTTATTACGGCTTCCAATCTGTCAGTGGTTGCTAAGGAAGCATTGGCTGCCGGCACCTGCCTCATCCTTAGTGATGTCACCAGTGGTCATATTTGTGCAATGGCATTGACCTCACCCCGTAGAGCCCTCCCCTTTTGCCCCACGAGAAGTCATTTAGTGTGAGTCAGTCACAGTTGTTTTTTGCAGCCATGCATTAAAGGCGCTGGTCATTCAAGCACAATGGATGTTAGTTTTGCTGCAATCACCCAGATTCCCCCCAATTATGACCTATACACTTGTCCTCACACTGTACTCTAACTATAACCATCAGCTTGTATCTTCCGCCATCTGCTGGATGATATTTAGTACTATAGTGTTGTAACATTGTATCTGCACACCTGGCCTCACTTAGGAGGGTTTAAACAGAGTTTAGGCATTCAGTCAGTGCCTACTCGAAGGTCGGACCTCTGACAGATCGGAATACGTGGTGATGTACGGCGAGTGCTTCCTTTGCAACCAGTGACAGATAGCAACCAGTGACATCACCACGTATTCCTATCTGTCAGTGGCTGCCAGCACTAGCCCTATCCTTAGCAACCAGTGACATCACCACGTATTCCTATCTGTCAGTGGTTGCTAAGGAAACGACAGCTGCTGGCATCCACCATATCCTTAGCAACCAGCGACGTCACCACATATTCCTATCTGTCAGTGGCTGCCAGCACTAGCCGTATCCTTAGCAACCAGTGACATCACCACGTATTCCTATCTGTCAGTGGCTGCCAGCACTAGCTGTATCCTTAGCAACCAGTGACATCACCACGTATTCCTATCTGTCAGTGGTTGCTAAGGAAACAACGGCTGCTGGCATCCACCACATCCTTAGCAACCAGTGACGTCACCACATATTCCTATCTGTCAGTGGTTGCCAAGGAAGCAGTGGCTGCCAGCACCTACCATATCCTTAGCAACCAGTGATATCACCACGTCTCCTATCTGTCAGTGGCTGCCAGCACTAGCCATATCCTTAGCAACCAGTGACATCACCACGTATTCCTATCTGTCAGTGGTTGCTAAGGAAACGACGACTGCTGGCATCCACCATATCCTTAGCAACCAGTGACATCACCACGTATTTCTATCTGTCAGTGGTTGCCAAGGAAGCAGTGGCTGCCAGCACCTGCCATATCCTTAGCAACCAGTGACATCACCACGTATTCCTATCTGTCAGTGGTTGCTAAGGAAGCGGCGGCTTCCGGTACCTGCCGTATCCATAGGAATTGGTGGTGACATCGCTGGTTTCTATCTGTCTGTGTTTGCTATAGAAGCAGTGGCTGCCAGCACTCGCTGTATCCTTAGCAACCAGTAACGTCACCACCTGTTCCTACCCATCAGTGGTTGCAAATGGAGCAGTGGCTGCCGGCACCCGCGATATCCTTAGCAACCAGTGACGTCACCACGTAAAAATTTGGCAATGACATTGACATCACCCGGTAGATCCCTCCCCTGTAAGCGTTGGGGCCCCAGTAGAATTAATTTAGTGTGAGTCAGCGGCAGTTGTCTTGCAACACAGACTGTATATACATGGAGCAGATGTCACGCTGCTAATGTGTCACGTATCTGATTACACAGAGGACGCGGCGGACGACACGCGGAGGGAGTGTAGCGAGCGGATTGAAATGAAAGGAGATTATCACCAGTTCAGTGACAAGGGAGTAACACAATCTTTATCTGGAGAGTCGCGGCTTCCCAGAAGTAAGATCCTGACTTCCCGCCTGATGGACTACGCAGGGTCCCGGGCCCTTTAAATGCATCAGAAACCGATTAATCCGCAGAGATCGGGGCGAGCAGAGAACCTTTGTTCGGTGTAGACATTCCCCACCACATCTTCACCCACGAGAGGCAAAGATTTCCCAACGGATGGGGTCTCATTCTGGCGGTTGCCTGGCTGTCATGTCCATCCTCTGGCTTCACTTCTGTCAGTCGGTGACCCCGAGCGAGTACGCAAAGAAGGATTTCAGACTCCTCCCAGACGTTCCCCATCTTCCTGCATGGCGGCCTCCATGAATCTTCTTCTAGTAGGGAAAAGTGCCCGGGTGACAACAAAGGAGCACAATGAGGAGAGCGTCTTCACCCCATCACAGGAAGGGCCTGAAAAGGATCTTCATGGCAGGATCACCAAGGATTATGTGCTGAAAAGGGGCATAATGATAGGAGGAGAGAGCAGAATGCCGGAGAGATGAGCTCATCACTGTGCCGCTTCTCCTTTCACTGTCCAGTCACAGGTTGGGGGCTCGTCCGGGATGACCTGGGCTCAGGTTGAATAATGCTGGCCCTTCAAACTGAGGACATCTAGTGGCAGAAAGAAGTACTGCAGGGGAAATCTAAAAAGGGTTTTGACTTTAGATATACGTTAAATCTGACCTCCGGCTTTCCCTTCAGTGTTGCACAGGTGTACAGGCTCCTCCCCCTGGACTGAAATCCTCCCTCCATCCTCCGAGTGTACCGGCTCCTCCCCCAGGACTGAAATCCTCCCTCCATCCTCTGAGTGTACCGGCTCCTCCCCCTGGACTTAAATCCTCCCTCCATCCTCTGAGTGTACCGGCTCCTCCCCCTGGACTTAAATCCTCCCTCCATCCTCTGAGTGTACAGGCTCCTCCCCCTGGACTGAAATCCTCCCTCCATCCTCTGAGTGTACCGGCTCCTCCCCCTGGACTTAAATCCTCCCTCCATCCTCTGAGTGTACCGGCTCCTCCCCCTGGACTTAAATCCTCCCTCCATCCTCTGAGTGTACAGGCTCCTCCCCTGGACTGAAATCCTCCCTCCATCCTCTGAGTGTACAGGCTCCTCCCCTGGACTGAAATCCTCCCTCCATCCTCTGAGTGTACAGGCTCCTCCCCCTGGACTGAAATCCTCCCTCCATCCTCTGAGTGTACAAGCTCCTCCCCCTAGACTGAAATCCTCCCTCCATCCTCTGGAGGCTCCTCCCCCTGGACTGAAATCCTCCCTCCATCCTCTGAGTGTACCAGCTCCTCCCCCTGGACTGAAATCCTCCCTCCATCCTCTGAGTGTACAGGCTCCTCCCCCTGGACTGAAATCCTCCCTCCATCCTCTGAGTGTACAGGCTCCTCCCCCTGGACCTAAATCCTCCCTCCATCCTCTGAGTGTACCGGCTCCTCCCCCTGGACTGAAATCCTCCCTCCATCCTCCGAGTGTACCGGCTCCTCCCCTGGACTGAAATCCTCCCTCCATCCTCGAGTGTACATCCTCCCTCCATGAGTGTACAGGCTCCTCCCCCTGGACTGAAACCTCCCTCCACAGGACTGAAATCCTCCCTCCATCCTTCGAGTGTACCGGCTCCTCCCCCTGGACTGAAATCCTCCCCATCCATGTTTACCTCTCCCCCTGGACTGAAACCTCAGGCTCCTCCCCCTGAGTGTACCGGTGTACTCTTCCCCCTGGACTGAAACCCTCCCTCCATCCTCCGAGTGTACCGGCTCCTCCCCCTGGACTGAAATCCCCCATCCTCTGATGTACTGACTGAAATCCTCCCTCCATCCTCTGAGTCCTCCCTCCATCCTCTGAGTGTACAGGCTCCTCCCCCTGGACTGAAATCCTCCCTCCATCCTCTGAGTGTACAGGCTCCTCCCCCTGCACTGAAATCCTCCCTCCATCCTCTGGGTGTACAGGCTCCTCCCCCTGGACTGAAATCCTCCCTCCATCCTCCGAGTGTACCGGCTCCTCCCCCTGGACTGAAATCCTCCCTCCATCCTCTGAGTGTACCGGCTCCTCCCCCTGGACTGAAATCCTCCCTCCATCCTCTGAGTGTACCGGCTCCTCCCCCTGGACTGAAATCCTCCCTCCATCCTCTGAGTGTACCGGCTCCTCCCCCCATCCTCTAAGTGTACAGGCTCCTCCCCCTGGACTGAAATCCTCCCTCCATCCTCGGAGTGTACCGGCTCCTCCCCCTGGACTGAAATCCTCCCTCCATCCTCGGAGTGTACCGGCTCCTCCCCCTGGACCCTCCCTCCATCCTCTGAGTGTACCGGCTCCTCCCCCTGCACTGAAATCCTCCCTCCATCCTCTGAGTGTACAGGCTCCTCCCCCTGGACTGAAACCCTCCCTCCATCCTCTGAGTGTACAGGCTCCTCCCCCTGGACTGAAATCCTCCCTCCATCCTCCGGGTGTACACCTCCCCCTGGACTGAAATCCTCCCTCCATCCTCTGAGTGTACCGGCTCCTCCCCCTGGACTGAAATCCTCCCTCCATCCTCTGAGTGTACCGGCTCCTCCCCCTTGACTCCCTCCCCCCCTCCATCCCCCTGGACTGAAATCCTCCCCTCCTCCCCGGCTCCTCCCCCTTGACTCCTCTGTGTGTACAGGCTCCTCCCCCTGGACTGAAACCCTCCCTCCATCCTCTGAGTGTACCGGCTCCTCCTCCATCCTCCGAGTGTACAGGCTCCTCCCCCTGGACCTAAATCCTCCCTCCATCCTCTGAGTGTACAGGCTCCTCCCCCTGGACTGAAATCCTCCCTCCATCCTCTGAGTGTACAGGCTCCTCCCCCTGGACTGAAATGGCTTCCTCTGATTTCACTGTACACTGTGAGCTTCTCACAATGTGCATTAGAAGCCGCAGCGAGTCAGATAGAGCCCCGCCCCATTTCCTGGCTGGAGGACGTCCAGCATCATCTAGCCCTTTTTCTTACCCAGTCTGACCCTTTCATTCATTGGATTTGAGTTCCTTCAATCATGGGGGCTCAGCATCATATGTGGGTGTTACAAATGTAGCCTCCCTAAGAAAGCCCTCTCCTCTAAACTATCAAGGCGTGTCCAGCGTCATCTAGCCCTTTCCTCCCCAGCCTGACTGCCCCTGACACCGCCCCTTTAATGCATTGGATTTCAGAACCACATGGGTGTTACCTATGCAAATGTAGCCTGCCTAGGAACACCCATCCACCAAGGCATTTTGATATTTGCTTCCTCCCACTGCATCAGGACTGAAGGTTCTTGAGGGGAGTACTGAGGGCGGGGTGCTGTGATGTTTTCAGAAAGATATGTACAGCCCCCTGCCAGCTCCTCCCACCAGCCACGATCTGCCTGCATTGCATAGAAAAGCACAGAGACCCAGTGAAGACATCATTGGGTCTAAAATAAGGTGGCGAACCAGGGAAGGGAAAATATAACCAGATTAAACTTTAGCTTTAAACTACCATTAGAGAAGGGGACACCACTGATACGTCGTCATTTCCAGTTTTATCTCGGGAGATCTTCAGATTGCAACGAATGTGTAGAGAATGTGTAGATCTACAGGACGGCCATTAAAACTCTCCACATAATTACAGATTCTTTATGCAGAGAAGTTCATTTTATGGTAGTTTAAGTCACTTTTTATTATTTTTTTTATATATAAATTATGTTTATTTATCTTATGTTATATGTTACTTTATATTATTTTTTATAGGTGTCACTTTTAATAAATGTTACATTTTTTTTTTAGATTTTAATATATGTTATGCTATAGAGTATATTTATTGTATGTTATTTTATAATCTTTTATATGTTTAATTTTTAATATATAAATTATATATATTATTTTATGTGTTATTATATGTTGTCGTATGTTTATTTTAAGATGTTTTATATAATTTTTTGTATGTTTTTAGTTTTTAATTCTATATTTTATTTCATGTTATTTTATCTTATGTTATATGTTATTTTATATTAGTTTATGTGTTTCATTATATATATATAGATATATATAGATATATATAGATATATATATATAGATATAGATATAGATATATATGTATTCTAATTTTATGTGTTATTATATGTTATTTTATATTATTTTATAGGTTTAATTTTTACTACATAAATTATATGTTTTATTTTATATGTGATGTTATATGTTTATTTTATGTTATATATTATGTTTTTTTTTCTTTTTTATGCAGTGTTTTATGTTTATTTTATGTTATCTTATATTATTTGTATATGTTTTTAGCTTTTAATATATGCATTGTATATTTTATATGTCATTATATATTATTTTTATAGGTTTCATTTTTAATATATACATGATATGTTTTATTTTATATGTGATGTTATGTGTTTATTTTATCTTACCTTATATTATTTGTCTATGTTTTAGTTTTTAATATATATTTTTATTTTATGTTTTTTATATGTTTATTTTAAGATATTTTATATCATTTTTATATGATTATGATGATATCTTATTTTATATGTTATTTTATATTAATGTATGTGTTTAATTTTTTAAATATCTATCTATCTCTCTATCTATCTATCTATCTATAGACGATAGATAGATATCTCTACATATATATATAGATCTCTCTCTCTCTCTCTATCTCTATATATATATATATATATCGATGTATATATATATTTTATGTTATCTTATATTACTTGGTTAAATATTTTTTATTTTAGATTTTTTCACATATACAAAAAAACAAGCAAGAAAAAAAACAAAAAATAACATTCCACGTTTTTACAAAGTCCCATATATATCTATATATACGTACACGTACATAGGACTTATACATAAATATTTACATAACAAATAAATAGACACACAGCAAAGAAGAGAAAAAAAAAACCACAATCAACATAACACATGGATCAGTCTCAGTATATTTTTCGTAGAAAAAACTAATAGTAGTAGTCCCCCATCTTCCTGATTTAATTCTTTACTCCGTCTAACTTTATTCAAGCAATATTTTATGTAGTATTCCTTTTTCCTTCCCACCCCCCCCCCCCCCCCCCCCCGGGTAGTTAACCACCATCTTATATTATTTGTACATGTTTTAGTTTTAGTTTTTAATATTTGCATTGTATATTTTATATATATATTTTCTAATATATTATTTTTTTTTGTGAAATTATATGTTTATTTTATGTTATGTTATCTTATTTGTATACTGTTTTAGTTTTCAATATATGCATAGTATATTTTATATGTCATTATATATTATTTTTTTTTATAGGTTTCATTTTTAATATATAAATTTGTTATTTTACTGTATATGTTATTTTATATTATTTTTATATGTGTCATTTTTCATATATACATTCTAATATATAAATCGGTCAAGTTACAGTAAAATGAAC
Source organism: Lithobates sylvaticus (assembly GCA_028564925.1). Lineage (NCBI taxonomy): Eukaryota > Metazoa > Chordata > Amphibia > Anura > Ranidae > Lithobates > Lithobates sylvaticus. Next base: position 31,752,988 of record CM053038.1, read on the forward strand.
TTCATGCAGTGAAATTATTATTTTTTTTTTAAATGCTTCTTTCATGTTTCTTATGGAGAAGAAGAACCGCCACGTAACGTCCGTAGAGTTGAGGATCTCCATCCAGAAACTTTGTTACATTTTATTTCATTTTTTGTATCTTTAGTTACTTTCTGTGTGATATATATATATAAAGTGTAGGTGGTACCTGTACTGGGGGTTCCGGATGGAACGTCGGGGGATGAGGGGTCCATTCTTTCCATGTGACTTTTGTTCTGCGTAGAACCCTGCGCCCGTCTGTCCCGGTGGCGGTCCTGGCGCTCCGGTTTTATGTCCTTAGAGGAAGGTGGCTACTGCCAGGAGGAGCGTGTGACGGACATCTGGAGAGCCTGCTTCATGCCGAGACAGACATGCTACACCTAAAAAATCATCAATATTTCATTCCCTCTGCCCGGACTGAAAGGGGAAGAAACGCAGAGGACCACGCTGAGATCCACTCATGTGAGACCGCTTCTTCGGGGCCTGGAGACCAGCTGGGGGCACACCGACTTCCCCTCACCCCCCCCCACCCACCGTGTGCCTCACCTCTGCCCCGTACCTCACCTGGCACAGGTGGCATTTAAAGCAGAACTCCGGCCTTGCCTTTAGTCTTGCACGGTTGTACCGGCTCCTCTCCTGGACTACTCTGATTTCACCGCACACTGCAAGCTTCTCACAATGTGCATTAGAAGCCTCAGCACAGACAGAGCCCCGCCTCGTTTCCTGGCTGGAGGACGTCCCTTATCTTACGGGTGTTGTCATTGTATTGCTAGAATATAGCAGTGTGTGGTGAAGTTTTGGCGCAGGTCTTGGTAGTGGCATTATCGACAGCTTGGTCTTTAAACTGGCACAGATCTTGGTGGTGGCATCGTCTGCTTCTGGGTCTTTAAACTGGCACATGTCATGGTAGTGGCATGTTCTACAGATGGGTCTTTAAACTGACACAGGTCTTGGTGGTGGCATTTTCTACAGATGGGCCTTTACACCGGCACGGGTCTTGGTGATGGCATTGTCTACAGATGGGTCTTTAAACCAGCACAGGTCTTGGTAGGGGCGTGTTCTACAAATAGGTCTTTAAACTGGCACAGGTCTTGGTAGTGGCATTGTCTATAGATGGGTCTTTAAACTGGCACAGGTCTTGGTAGTGGCATTGTCTACAGATGGGTCTCTAAACTGGCACAGGTCTTGGTAGGGGCGTGTTCTACAAATAGGTCTTTAAACTGGCACAGGTCTTAGTGGTGGCATTGTCTACAGATGGGTCTTTACACCGGCACGGGTCTTGGTGGTGGCATTGTCTACTGATGGGTCTTTAAACTGGCACAGGTCTTGGTGGTGGCATTGTCTACAGATGGGTCTTTAAACCGGCACAGGTCTTAGTGATGGCATTGTTTACAGTTGGGCCTTTAAACCGGCACAGGTCTTGGTAGTGGCATTGTCTACAGATGGGTCTTTAAACCGGCACAGGTCTTAGTGATGGCATTGTTTACAGATGGGCCTTTAAACCGGCACAGGTCTTGGTGGTGGCATTGTCTACAGATGGGTCTTTACACCGGCACGGGCCTTGGTGGTGGCATTGTCTACAGATGGGTCTTTAAACTGGCACAGGTCTTGGTAGTGGCATCGTCGACATTTGGGTCCTTAAATCAGCACAGGTCTTGGTAGTGGTGTGTCCTACAGATGGGTCTTTAAACTGACACAGGTCTTGGTGGTGGCATTGTCTACAGATGGGTCTTTAAACTGGCACAGGTCTTAGTAGGGGCATGTTCTACAGATGTGTCTTTAAACTGGCACAGGTCTTGGTGGTGGCATTGTCTACAGATGGGTCTTTACACCGGCACGGGTCTTGGTGGTGGTATTGTCTACAGATGGGTCTCTAAACTGGCACAGGTCTTGGTGGTGGCATGTTCTACAGATAGGTCTTTAAACCGGCACGGGTCTTGGTGGTGGCATTGTCTACAAATAGATCTTTTCACTGGCACAGGTCTTGGTAGTGGCATCGTCTACAGTTGGGTCCTTAAATCAGCACAGGTCTTGGTAGTGGCGTGTTCTACAGATGGGTTTTTAAACTGGCACAGGTCTTAGTGATGGCATTGTCTACAGATGGGTCTTTACACCGGCACGGGTCTTGGTGGTGGCATTGTCTACTGATGGGTCTTTAAACTGGCACAGGTCTTGGTAGTGGCATTGTCTACAGATGGGTCTTTACACCGGCACAGGTCTTAGTGATGGCATTGTTTACAGTTGGGCCTTTAAACCGGCACAGGTCTTGGTGGTGGCATTGTCTACAGATGGGTCTTTACACCGGCACGGGTCTTAGTGATGGCATTGTTTACAGTTGGGCCTTTAAACCGGCACAGGTCTTGGTGGTGGCATTGTCTACAGATGGGTCTTTACACCGGCACGGGTCTTGGTGGTGGCATTGTCTACAGATGGGTCTTTAAACTGGCACAGGTCTTGGTAGTGGCATCGTCGACATTTGGGTCCTTAAATCAGCACAGGTCTTGGTAGTGGTGTGTCCTACAGATGGGTCTTTAAACTGGCACAGGTCTTAGTGATGGCATTGTCTACAGATGGGTCTTTCACCAGCACAGGTCTTGGTGGTGGCATTGTCAATGGGTCTTTAAACCAGCACAGATCTTGGTAGTGGTGTGTCCTACAGATGGGTCTTTAAACTGACACAGGTCTTGGTGGTGGCATTGTCTACAGATGGGTCTTTAAACTGGCACAGGTCTTAGTAGGGGCATGTTCTACAGATGTGTCTTTAAACTGGCACAGGTCTTGGTGGTGGCATTGTCTACAGATGGGTCTTTACACCGGCACGGGTCTTGGTGGTGGTATTGTCTACAGATGGGTCTCTAAACTGGCACAGGTCTTGGTGGTGGCATGTTCTACAGATAGGTCTTTAAACCGGCACGGGTCTTGGTGGTGGCATTGTCTACAGATGGGTCTTTACACCGGCACATGTCTTGGTGGTGGCATTGTCTACAGATGGGTCTTTAAACTGGCACAGGTCTTGGTAGTGGCATTGTCTACAGATGGGTCTTTAAACTTGCACAGGTCTTGGTGGTGGAATTGTCTACAGATGGGTCTTTACACCGGCACAGGTCTTGGTGGTGGCATTGTCTACAGATGGGTCTCTAAACTGGCACAGGTCTTGGTAGTGGCGTGTTCTACAGATGGGTCTTTAAACTGGCACAGGTCTTGGTAGTGGCATCGTCTACAGTTGGGTCCTTAAATCAGCACAGGTCTTGGTAGGGGCATGTTCTACAGATGGGTTTTTAAACTGGCACAGGTCTTGATGGTGGCATTGTCTACAGATGGGTCTTTAAACTGGCACAGGTCTTGGTGGTGGCATTGTCTACAGATGGGTCTCTAAACTGGCACAGGTCTTGGTAGTGGCGTGTTCTACAGATACGTCTTTAAACTGGCACAGGTCTAAGTAGTGGCACTATCTACAGCTTGGACTTTAAACCGCCCCAGGTCTTGGTGGTGGCATTGTCCACAGGTGGGTCTTTAAACCAACCACAAGACCCAATAGAAGGACTGCCAACTATTAATTGCCTTTAATGGTTTCCAGGGAAGGTACCAATATGGCGAGAATTAAGTATCAACACGCCAATAAAACTTCTGCAGGAACGATTGTTTTATTTTTCTTAGTTTAGGATCGAGTAGGGAATGGGCAAAATAGAACGTTGTTCCGTGAAGAGCTCTGAGGAGGAAACCGCCCTAAGAGCAAAGCATGCTGGGTAATGGACACTTTTTTTTTTTTTTTTTTTGCAGTTGCTTAATGTACCAACTAAACACGTCCTTCCCTCGTACCTTCGCTGCTCCGCAGTCCCATTTACCATTACGGGATAAACGCTTCGTGTACGTTGTAAGTGCCTCTCCGTCATAGGTACAAGCCTACACAAGGGTCACGTTACTGTCAACATTACAAAGTTACAGCCGTCTTTTATAGTGAAACAGGAGTCCAATCTCACTTCCCACCAATACGTTTACAATGTCCTATGGTAACGCGACACCGAGCCGAGCGCCGCGCCGGCGTGAAGTCAATGCTGCGCGCTATACCATCTACAGTACACGCCAATCATTTTATTATACAAAAGACACAACAGGATACATACATATAGCTTATTATCAAGGAGCCAGGTACAACTTGTTCATAAAAAATAAAAACGTGTTTAATCGCGTCCAAGGGTGAGACTCTACCAAAGAAATAATGTTTCCACCTTAAAGCCAGTACACCGGGTCACTCTCTTGGCTGACCCAGGGCTCGTTCTGTGCCCCGAACCACCAGTACCATCCAACCAACTATCCAAAGGAATAAAAACAACGACACTCCTCAAAGCTCAACCCAGGTGTAACTTTAACTGACCAAACAGAATCTCCATCTTGGATTCCCCACCACTGACGCATTTCCCCACCACTGACGCATTTCACCCAAATCCTGGGCTTTATAGTTAACCACTTTCAGCCCCGGACCAATTGGCAGCCAAAGGACCAGGCCCCTTTTTGCGAATTCGGCGCTGCGTCGCTTTAACTGACAATATGCGCGGTCTTGCGACGTGGCTCCCAAACAAAATTGACGTCCTTTTTTTACCACAAATAGAGCTTTCTTTCGGTGGTATTCGATCGCCCCTGCGGTTTTTATTTTTTGCCCTATAAACAAATATAGAGCGACAATTTTGAAAAAAAAACAATATTTTTTGCTTTTTGCTATAATAAATATCCCCCAAAATATATAAAAAAAAACATTTTTTTTCCTCAGTTTAGGCCGATACGTATTCTTCTACATATTTTCGGTAAAAAAAATCGCAGTAAGCGATTATTGATTGGTTTGCGCAGAAGTTATAGCGTTTACAAGATAGGGGATAGTTTTATAGCATTTTTATTAATAATTTTTTTTTATTAGTAATGGCGGCGATCAGCGATTTTTATTGTGACTGCGACATTATGGCGGACACATCGGACATTTTTGACACATTTTTGGGACCATTGTCATTTATACAACAATCAATGCTATTTAAATGCATTGATTCCTGTATAAATGACACTGGCAGTGAAAGAGTTAACCACTAGGGGCAGTGTAGGGGTTAAGTAGGCCTAGGGGTGTGTTTTTTACTGTGGGGGGGGGCTGGCTGACAGCTAGTGAATGCTGATCTCCGCTCCAATCACAGGGAGCAGAGATCGTCACTAGTTGCTAGGCAGAACGGGGAGATGCTGTTTATTTCCGCATCTCCCCATTCAGCCTTCCAGTGAGACGATCGCGGGTGTCCCCGCGGCGATGGAGCCCGCGGGACCCGCGATCAGCCTCACGGGGGTCCCGACCGGCGCGATCCCGATTGCACGGTGGCATTTAAAAAGCGACTTATATATACGCCCTTATGCCTGTCCGTGCCATTCTGCCGACGTACATCGTCGTGCGCCGGTCGGGAACCGGTTAAAGACCACAATTAGGTTTTTTTATTTTAAGCCCAGTTTTGGGTCTGCTTGTCCAAAGCATTAAAGGTTCACAAGTAGGGCTGTGTAAATTAAAGATTAATTCCTCGATTAATCGTAAATTTTTTTGATCAGTACTCACCTCTCCGCCGGCTTCTGTGTCTTCAGGGAGTTCCGTCGGAGATCCGGTGACGTCACGGACATCGACGTCACCGGACTCCTCGCCCCTTCCCCAAGTGCCCCCGTCTGCTAATGAAGGGAAGGGGGAGGAGTCCGGTGACGTCGAAGTTCTAAATTGAACGTAACGCGTACGGGGGGAGGAGCTAGGCGTGACGTCACCCGCTGCTGCCCTACGGAACTAACGCGATTGTTGGCTTTACATGCTGTGTTTTTATCATCTTTATGTGAGTAGTTTGTGTTTGAACACAAAAATGAAATCTTATACTTAAGCGGTGAGCACTGAGATCTTTTCTTTCTCCCCATGACCTGCGTCCTTGCTGAGATCTATGGAGACGTGAGAGAAGTTTATGGTCCGTGTTAACCCTTTTGATACCCGCTTGCATGACCACCTGTTTGCACAGGGGTCCATGCCATAAGGTGAGAGCGATTAGTTAGACCGGAGGTGGAGGGATTGTCACGCTACTGTGGGAAAAAAAACGACTACGTATTTGTGTGAACTGTGAAGTTAAGTCATGGATTGTGGAAACTAACTAGTGTCGGGTGATTGTATATAGTGTATACCACATTTACCACTGACTAATGCAGAGTTGCAATGCAAGGAGATCAGCTAAAAGTAGTTGGATCTGTATGTGCGTTATAATTAATCGAAATTAGTCGATTAACCACTTCCCGACCGCCTCACGCAGATATACTGCGGCAGAATGGCACGGGCAGGCAAAATCACGTACCTGTACGTGGCCCTTTAAATGCCTGCCCGTGGGTCGGGAGCGCGCCGCCAGCGGCGCGCTCGTGACCCGGTCGGGAGCTCCGTGACCCCGGCCACGGGACCAGCGGACCCGATCGCCGCTGGTGTCCCGCGATCGGGTCACAGAGCTGAAGAACGGGGAGAGGTCTGTGTAAACAAACCTCTCCCCGCGCTTCCTACACTGCCTGTCATTGATCGGCTGTTCCCGGTCATCGGGAAAAGCCGATCAATGACGTCAGACGTCAGCCCCGCCCCCTAATGTAAAAAAAACACACACACGTCACAGCCCATAACCCCTCCCCTCCCCCTAGTGGTTAACTCTTTCACTACCACTGTCATTTATACAGGAATCAATGCATTTAAATAGCACTGATTGCTGTATAAATGACAATGGTCCCAAAAATGTGTAAAAAATGTCCGATGTGTCCGCCATAATGTCGCAGTCACAATAAAAATCGCTGATCGCCGCCATTACTAGTAAAAAAAAAAATATTAATAAAAATGCTATAAAAATATCCCCTATGTTGTAAACGCTATAACTTTTGCGCAAATCAATCAACAATCGCTAATTGCGATTTTTTTTTACCAAAAATATGTAGAAGAATACGTATCGGCCTAAACTGAGGAAAAAAAAATGTTTTTTTAAATATATTTTTTGGGGAAATTTATTATAGCAAAAAGCAAAAAATATTGCATTGTTTTCAAAATTGTCGCTCTATTTTTGTTTATAGCGCAAAAAATAAAAACCGCAGGGGCGATCAAATACCACCAAAAGAAAGCTCTATTTGTGGGGGAAAAAAAGGACGCCAATTTTGTTTGGGAGCCACGTCGCACGACCGCGCAATTGTCAGTTAAAGCGACGCAGTGCCGAATCGCAAAAAGGGGCCTGGTCCTTTGGCTGCCAATTGGTTCGGGGCTGAAGTGGTTAATCGATTAAAAAAAAAAAAATCGATAAATCGAACACGAAAATTTTAATCAGTAACAGCCCTGTTCACAAGGGTTGAATTTTAAGAGAGCCACTGGCTTTTCTCCTTTCTAGGACTCCACTAGTTGAGGCAAACAAAGCCCAAGACTTTCTTCGACAGTAATGGGTCCGTATATGGGCTGCCCCAAAGGGTTTGAGGCCGATGGATATCCTTCGTCTAAAGCTGAGCCTACAGCTTCATAAAAATCAGATTACTTAGATATAAATATATTGGCAACCACGTTCTGCGTCTGTTCTTGGGCCAGTTTGGGCGGAACATTGCTGAAGGTGTTTCCACTATGGTAGTCATCCAACAGTTTTGCCAATATCACCTAATGGCATCTACTATCTCTGGTGGCCTCGCAAAGGTTCCGTTTAAATCTAATTATGGTTACTATTCATCCAAACGTTGGGCGAAGAAAGTCATGGTGAAGGTGGCTTTTTTGGGCAAATTACCAGATTGGTAACCAACACAAACACAACGGGAACCTTGGAGGGTTTAAAATCGAGAGATCTTTCCCACCAGTTGGAGAGTGGGACATGTTCCACAAAGTGATTATTGAAGTTCATATTATCTTTTTAGCTTTAATTCTTTATTGTGTTTTTTTGTTTTGTTTTTTAGATTATGTTTTTTGCTACAATTTTGGGACCTGGTTTGCTCCTTTTCAGGTGCTTCATAATTGTCTCATATACCAAAAAGAGTTGAATAAATATTTAAAAACTATAAAAATAAAGCTTGTATTAAAGAATAGACATACCTTTAGTTAAAATACACAACATGGCCCCACCCTCTTCTACTTTCCAAGTGCCCCTATTGGTCCGTTAATCTGATGGACAGCCTTTCTTGACAAGAAGTGGGCTAAGGGAGTTGCAGAGGGCAAGGCTAAGCTCAGCTTATACAAGAGAAGTGGAGATGTTCATGTAACTTTATAAAACTAGATCTAGTCTCAAGCATTCACACACTTGAATAATTCCCATAAATGGTTAAATACAGCCTTTCTCAACCAGGTTCCATGGGGCCTTTGGGTTCCTCCAGAGGTTGCTGGGGGTCACTTGAGCTGTGGCTGATTGACCTTCCATCTGTTGGTGCCACCATAGTTTTGGGGGTCATCACCACCTGGCAAAGTCAACATCAGGGTTGCATTCTTCCTACTGACCACCAATTTAAGGGGCTTTGTCACCATTGTCCCCCCAATGAACTGGCTTTAGTAAAGGTTCCCCAGGGCTAGAAAATTATTTTAGGGGTTCTGCTGGAGGTTGAGAAGGTCATCACCACTTGGCAAAGTCAACATCGTGACACCAATTATCTTTTTAGCTGTCTGTAAGGGTAGAATTCTTCCTACTGACCACCAATTTAAGGGGCATTTCACCACTGTTCCCCAATGAACTGGTTTTAGTAATGGTTCTCCAAGGCTAGACATTTTTAGGGGTTCCTTTAAGGTTGAGAAGGTCATCACCACTGGGCAAAGTCAACAGCATGACACCAATTTTCCTTTTAGCTGTCTGTAAGGGTAGAATTCTTCCTACTGACCACCAATTTAAGGGGCATTTCACCATTGTTCCCCAATGAACTGGATTTAGTAAGGGTTCTCCAAGGCTAGACATTTTTAGGGGTTCCTTTAAGGTTGAGAAGGTCATCACCACTTGGCAAAGTCAACATTGTGACACCAATTATCTTTTTAGCTGTCTGTAAGGGTAGAATTCTTCCTACTGACCACCAATTTAAGGGGCATTTTCACCACTGTTCTCCAATGAACTGGTTTTAGTAAGGGTTCTCCAAGGCTAGACATTTTTAGGGCTTCCTCGAAGGTTGAGAAGGTCATCACCACTGGACAAAGTCAACATCGTGACACCAATTATCTTTTTAGTTGTCTGTAAGGGTATAATTCTTCCTACTGACCACCAATTTAAGGGGCATTTTCACCATTGTTCCCCAATAAACTGGTTTTAGTAAGGGTTCTCCAAGGCTAGACATTTTTAGGGGTTCCTCTAAGGTTGAGAAGGTCATCACCACTTGGCAAAATCAACATCGTGACACCAATTATCTTTTTAGCTGTCTGTAGGTAGAATTCTTCCTACTGACCACCAATTTAAGGGGCATTTCACCACTGTTCCCCAATGGACTGGTTTTAGTAAGGGTTCTCCAAGGCTAGACATTTTTAGGGGTTCCTCTAAGGTTGAGAAGGTCATCACCACTTGGCAAAGTCAACATCGTGACACCAATTATCTTTTAAGCTGTCTGTAAGGGTAGAATTCTTCCTACTGACCACCAATTTAAGGGGCATTTTCACCATTGTTCCCCAATGAACTGGATTTAGTAATGGTTCTCCAAGGCTAGACATTTTTAGGGGTTCCTTTAAGGTTGAGAAGGTCATCACCACTTGGCAAAGTCAACATCGTGACACCAATTATCTTTTTAGCTGTCTGTAGGTAGAATTCTTCCTACTGACCACCAATTTAGGGGGCATTTTCACCATTGTTCCCCAATGAACTGGTTTTAGTAAGGGTTCTCCAAGGCTAGACATTTTTAGGGGTTCCTCTAAGGTTGAGAAGGTCATCACCACTTGGCAAAATCAACATCGTGACACCAATTATCTTTTTAGCTGTCTGTAGGTAGAATTCTTCCTACTGACCACCAATTTAAGGGGCATTTCACCACTGTTCCCCAATGAACTGGTTTTAGTAAGAGTTCTCCAATGCTAGACATTTTTAGGGGTTCCTCTAAGGTTGAGAAGGTCACCACCACTTGGCAAAGTTAACATCCTGACGCCAATTATCTTTTTAGCTGTCTGTAGGTAGAATTCTTCCTACGGACCACCAATTTAGGGGGCATTTTCACCATTGTTCCCCAATGAACTGGATTTAGTAATGGTTCTCCAAGGCTAGACATTTTTAGGGGTTCCTTTAAGGTTGAGAAGGTCATCACCACTTGGCAAAGTCAACATCGTGACACCAATTATCTTTTTAGCTGTCTGTAGGTAGAATTCTTCCTACTGACCACCAATTTAAGGGGCATTTTCACCATTGTTCCCCAATGAACTGGATTTAGTAATGGTTCTCCAAGGCTAGACATTTTTAGGGGTTCCTTTAAGGTTGAGAAGGTCATCACCACTTGGCAAAGTCAACATCGTGACACCAATTATCTTTTTAGCTGTCTGTAGGTAGAATTCTTCCTACTGACCACCAATTTAGGGGGCATTTTCACCATTGTTCCCCAATGAACTGGTTTTAGTAAGGGTTCTCCAAGGCTAGACATTTTTAGGGGTTCCTCTAAGGTTGAGAAGGTCATCACCACTTGGCAAAATCAACATCGTGACACCAATTATCTTTTTAGCTGTCTGTAGGTAGAATTCTTCCTACTGACCACCAATTTAAGGGGCATTTCACCACTGTTCCCCAATGAACTGGTTTTAGTAAGAGTTCTCCAATGCTAGACATTTTTAGGGGTTCCTCTAAGGTTGAGAAGGTCACCACCACTTGGCAAAGTTAACATCCTGACGCCAATTATCTTTTTAGCTGTCTGTAGGTAGAATTCTTCCTACGGACCACCAATTTAGGGGGCATTTTCACCATTGTTCCCCAATGAACTGGTTTTAGTAAGGGTTCTCCAATGCTAGACATTTTTAGGGGTTCCTCTAAAATTGAGAAGGTCATCACCACTTGGCAAAGTCAACATCGTGACACCAATTATCTTTTTAGCTGTCTGTAAGGGTAGAATTCTTCCTACTGACCACCAATTTAAGGGGCATTTCACCACTGTTCCCCAATGAACTGATTTTAGTAAGGGTTCTCCAAGGCTAGACATTTTTAGGGGTTCCTCTAAGGTTGAGAAGGTCATCACCAAGTCAACATTGTGATGCCAATTATCTTTTTAGGTGTAAGGATAGCATTCTTCCTATTGGCCACCAATTTAGGAGTGTTTTTCACAACTGTCCCCCAATGAACTGGTTTTAGTAAGGGTTCCCTAAGGATAGGAAATTATTTTAGGAATTCCTCTGAGGTTGAGAAGGTCATCACCACTTGGCAAAGTCAACATCGTGACACCAATTATCTTTTTAGCTGTCTGTAAGGGTAGAATTCTTCCTACTGACCACCAATGTAAGGGGCATTTCACCATTGTTCCCCAATGAACTGGTTTTAGTAAGGGTTCTCCAAGGCTAGACATTTTTAGGGGTTCCTCTAAGGTTGAGAAGGTCATCACCACTTGGCAAAGTCAACATTGTGACACCAATTATCTTTTTAGCTGTCTGTAGGTAGAATTCTTCCTACTGACCACCAATTTAAGGGGCATTTCACCACTGTTCCCCAATGAACTGGTTTTAGTAAGGGTTCTCCAATGCTAGACATTTTTAGGGGTTCCTCTAAGGTTGAGAAGGTCATCACCAAGTCAACATTGTGATGCCAATTATCTTTTTAGCTGTAAGGATAGCATTCTTCCTATTGGCCACCAATTTAGGAGTGTTTTCACAACTGTCCCCCAATGAACTGGTTTTAGTAAGGGTTCCCTAAGGATAGGAAATTATTTTAGGAATTCCTCTGAGGTTGAGAAGGTCATCACCACTTGGCAAAGTCAACATCGTGACACCAATTATCTTTTTAGCTGTCTGTAGGTAGAATTCTTCCTACTGACCACCAATTTAGGGGGCATTTTCACCATTGTTCCCCAATGAACTGGTTTTAGTAAGGGTTCTCCAATGCTAGACATTTTTAGGGGTTCCTCTAAGGTTGAGAAGGTCATCACCACTTGGCAAAGTCAACATCGTGACGCCAATTATCTTTTTAGCTGTAAGGATAGCATTCTTCCTATTGGCCACCAATTTAAGGGTGTTTTCACAACTGTCCCCCAATGAACTGGCTTTAGTAAGGGTTCCCTAAGGATAGGACATTATTTAAGGTGTTCCTCTGAGGTTGAGAAGGTTGAGAAAGACTGGTCTAATACAATCTTTCTCCACTAGGATTCCGTGGAACTCTAGGGGTTCTCCGAAGGCCGCCAGGAGGTCCTTTTGCAACTTTTGCCTCTCGGATATCAACAATGATCGTTTTAACCATCTGTAAAAGGGGCATTCTTCTCTGTGGCCCTCACATAACTGAACTGTGAAATTTTGATACAGTAATTATTAGCAGGGGTTCCCTGAGCCCAGGAAGTAATTTCAAGTGTTCCTCCATGTTAAAACGGTTGAGAAAGGCTGGTCTAATATCATTTTTTTTCCCAGAATCTTCAGCTCCGTCTAGTGGCCATAATGCGGTAGTATCCTAAAAATACCTCAATCAGGAAAATATCTCTTGATGAACACTAGATGGAGCTGACGATCATAGAAAATAAACATATTAGACAAACTACAGGGGTTATTCGATATGGTTGTGCAAATGCTTGAGACTTTTTTTTTTTTTTTGTAACTAGCCCCCTATGGCATCCACATTTTTAGTATTTTCAGTGTTAATTCCCCAGGCTTATAAACGGTTGAAATTTAGAGCAATGAATAGCGAACACGGATATGGGCTTATACTGATAATTAGTGAACAGTTCTAAAAAGTTACATTGTATATGCTCTGGGTTGCTGCCCAAATCCCTACCAGAAGGTCATGCAAGGTCCATGAGGCTATGAAGCCTTGTCTTTCCAATTCCAATGTTTAATGCTAGCAATTACAAGTCCTTATAACATCAAATGTCTACTGAGTAGGGTTGAAGTGGCCTGAGGACAGTTGAAGAGCCCTTCACATCACTCTGAGGATTCCTGGAGGACGTTGATGGCTCTCCGGAACGCGCCGTCCTCCTGGGACATGGTGATGGCAGGGAAAAGGGGGGGTGGAGACAGGCGAATGGGAGGAGATGTCCATTGTCCTCTCAGGAACTTTCTGGTTCGGAGATGAACAGCTCCTTGTAGAGCGGGGGGAACCTCTCCCACGCTATGCCCGGGTACATCTGTCGGAAGATGTTCAGTTTTTCCAGGTGAAGCTGGCAAATCCCAGACAGCCCTTCCTTGGGCGGGAGCTGAAAAAGGCCAATCGGCAAACAGTTAGCAAAAAACGTGAAAAATCGAAAACGATTAAACCAAAAAAGTTTGTAAATACGGAGACAAAGCAAGAAGTTCAACTGTGGCAAAGAAGATAGCTGTGCAGATTATAAAAAGATGGTATAGACGGCTGTAATACTGGAACAGGGTTGTCCAGCGCCCAAGGCAAGGATCCAAAACTTTGCCCTCCTCCCCCACTGGTAATACATGCCACTGAACGGGTGTACCACCCTGTGTCTAGTCTTTGTCACCTTACTTCACTGCGCCTGGGGCAGCCGCCCCTCCTGCCCACCCCTTGTCCCGAATCTGGACGGCCAACACATAGACACCACCTGTGGCGTTGCTAGGCGGGTGCAGGCCGCACCCGGGTGACACCCGCCAGAGGGATGACACCCGTGGGTAGCGGCACCGCTAACACCGCCCGCTGCCCTGTGCCTCGCGCCGCGGCTGTGTCCCTCAGCGGAGCGGAACGAAGCCGCCTCCCCCTCCTCTCTGTTTACATCCACAGAGGAGGAGGAGCCCGAGCTTGAGAGACACCGCTGTGTGTATCTGCTGTTCTGAGGTCTGTAAGGGGGGCGTCTATACTGATGGGGGGGTCTGCACTGAGGGGAGGGGGTGTCTGTACTGCTGGAGGGTTCTGCATTGAGGGGGGGGGGGTGTCTGTACTGATGGGGGTGTCTGTACTGATGGGTGTCTGTACTGCTGGGGTGTCTGTACTGCTGGGGGGGTCTGTACTGGGGGGGTCTGCACTGGGAGGGGGTTGTCTGCACTGCTGGGTTCTGCACTGAGGGGGGTGTCTATACTGCTGGGGGTGTCTGTACTGGGGGTCTGCACTGCGATGGGGGTGTCTGTACTGATGGGGGTCTGCACTGAGGTGGGGGTGTCTGTACCGATGGGGGTCTGCACCAAGGTGGGGGTGTCTGTACTGATGGAGGGGGTCTGCACTGAGAGGGTGTCTGTACTGAGGGGGGAGGCTTATACTGAGGGAGGGGGGTCTATATTGATGGAGGGTGGTCTGTACTTAGTGGGGAGGGGGTCTGTACTGAGGGAGGGGGATCTATACTGCGGGAGGGGGGTCTGTACTGAGGGGGGACTATAGTGACACCATTTTATTTTGCATCGGGTGACACCAACCCTAGTGACGCCAGTGGACACCACTTCTACCCATTTACAACAGATGCCTGCCGTACTCCATCATTATGGTAGTCTGTACAGCACTATGGAATATGTCAGCATTATATAAATAGAAGACATAAAAAAAAAAAAATGAAAGGCCAGTAAACCACATACCATGGGGTTGAGCCTAGAATAAAATATATCTAACGCCAAAACCTTTTTCTTTTTTATTTTGCCATGTGTGCCCTATTGAAGAGATTTCTCTTCACTTCCTATCCTGGAGACACAACAGGAAGTGAGAGGACATCCCGTCATAGACACCTCTGAAGCCTTCACAGAGCTCTAGACGTGAGTTAACATTCATAGAGACCTCCAACGTCCTCCTCACCTTGCTCATAATCCCCTCCCGATGGGTCCTCCGCAGTAAATGTCTGAAGGCCAACTGTAGCTTTCTGTGAAGGGTCTCCACCTTCTGCTTGTCTTGTAGCCAGGGCCGACCTAAGGAAAGTTTACATTTCATTCCTAAAGAATCCCCAGGAAAACGTGAACAGATACAGTATAATGTCTGGATTTTCATCTCATATATATATATATTCATCTAGGCCAGGGGTCTTCAAACTATGGCCCTCCAGTTGTTCAAGAACTACAATTCCCATCATGCCTAGTCATGTCTGTGAATGTCAGAGTTTTACAATGCCTCATGGGATGTGTAGTTCCACAACAGCTGGAGGGCCGTAGTTTGAGGATCCCTGATCTAGGCAGTGGTTTTCATTAGATGGTTTAATGGTCAGAAGACTTGGACTTACTGGGATCCAGCAGCGTCATGGCACTGTAGAAGGCCATTTCGTGTTCGGAGAGGTTGAGAGCTCCCAGGATATGGCAGAAATCAAACATGGTGCTGATGAGGTCGATGCACCCTGCAAGAAGAACATATGGATGTGACCTTGGTTCTACCACGTAGACCAACCATTCTCAACCAGGGTTCCATGGAACCTTAGGGTTCCTCCTGAAATTGACCTTCTATTTCATGGTGCTTGCCTAGTTCCTGGTTCAATGCTACTTGGCCACTTGGCCCAGCCAGCTGCAATAACCATTTTTTTTAGCTTTCTATAAGGATGGTATTCTGACCACCGATAAACTGACTATAGTGGGGATCCCCAAGACCTGAAAATGATTTTATTATAATTATTAACCACATGCCGACCGCACTATAGTCAAAAGACGGCTACAGCGCGGTCGGCTTATCCTGGCAGAAACTTGCTCCCGCGCGCCCCCCTGGGGCGCGCACTCGGGAACTTCCGTGACCGCCGGGTCCCGAGGGCCTGGCGCATCACGGATCGCGGTAAACGTCATGACGCCGGTTCCTCCCTCTCCTCTCTGTACCGATCGGTACAGAGAGGAGAGAAGCGGAGAGGGGGAGAGACGGGACCAGCACTGTGGGCTGGATGTGTAGTGCCCACAGCGCTGGTCAATACTCTGCCCCCACTGTGCAATGCTCTGCCACCAACCACTGTGCAATGCTCTGCCACCAACCACTGTGCAATGCTCTGGCACCAACCACTGTGCAATGCTCTGCCACCAACCACTGTGCAATGCTCTGCCACCAACCACTGTGCAATGCTCTGCAACCACTGTGCAATGCTCTGCCTCCACTGTGCAACGCTCTGCAACCACTGTGCAACGCTCTGCCCCCCACTGTGCAACGCTCTGCCCCCACTGTGCAACGCTCTGCAACCACTGTGCAACGCTCTGCCACCACTGTGCAATGCTCTGCCCCCCACTGTGCAACGCTCTGCCCCCACTGTGCAACGCTCTGCAACCACTGTGCAACGCTCTGCAACCACTGTGCAATGCTCTGCAACCACTGTGCAATGCTCTGCCCCCCACTGTGCAACGCTCTGCAACCAATGTGCAACGCTCTGCAACCACTGTGCAACGCTCTGCAACCACTGTGCAACGCTCTGCCCCCACTGTGCAACGCTCTGCAACCACTGTGCAATGCTCTGCAACCACTGTGCAACGCTCTGCCCCCCACTGTGCAACGCTCTGCCCCCCACTGTGCAACGCTCTGCCCCCACTGTGCAATGCTCTGCCCCCACTGTGCAACGCTCTGCAACCACTGTGCAACGCTCTGCCACCACTGTGCAATGCTCTGCCACCACTGTGCAACGCTCTGCCACCACTGTGCAATGCTCTGCAACCACTGTGCAACGCTCTGCCCCCCACTGTGCAACGCTCTGCCCCCACTGTGCAACGCTCTGCCCCCACTGTGCAACGCTCTGCAACCACTGTGCAACGCTCTGCCCCCACTGTGCAACGCTCTGCCCCCACTGTGCAACGCTCTGCAACCACTGTGCAACGCTCTGCCACCACTGTGCAACACTCTGCAATACTCTGCCAATACACTGCCAATACTCTGCCAATACTCTGCCAATACTCTGCAATAAATTTTAATAGAAACAAAGAATTTTTATTTATTTTTCACCGAATTTTCAGTATATTTTCTTTTATAGCGCAAAAATTTAAAAACCCAGCGGTGATTAAATACCACCAAAAGAAAGCTCTATTTGTGTGAAAAAAAGGACACAAAATTCATTTGGGTACAGTGTTGCATGACTGAGTAATTGTCATTCAAAGTGTGAGAGCACCGAAAGCTGAAAATTGGTCTGGGCAGGAAGGGGTTTAAGTGCCCGGTGGGTAAGTGGTTAAAGGGGTTCCCCTGGAGTATGAAAAGCGTTTAGAAGGGCTATGATGTTTTTAGGGGTCTCAAGGCTTTCAGCCTTTCCATTCTGCCCAAAACCTAAAAAAAAAATGCCTTGGCTGCATTTGGACTTTGACAACAGAAAGCCACCCCCCCCCCCTTTTAATGCTTATGTTGTCTCCTATCAATTATATGCTATTGTCATGGTATTGCATTTTACTGTTAATATTCTGTATCTGCTGCCATCTAGTGGTGATGCACAGCCACAGCTACTTGTTTATTTGTACTCTTGTTCTATTACATTGCCCCCCCCCCCCCCCCCCCCCTGTTCGTGCTAGTTAGTGCAGTTTTTTTTAGGTTAGAACCTCCCTGCTTTTCGTGTGTTTCCGAAACTACCTAAGGAAGTCATTGGGGGTTGCAAAATCTGGTGCAGCTTTGCATGGAAACCAATCAGCTTCCAGGTTTTTTTTGCCAAGCCTCAACTGAACAAGCTAAAGTTAGAAGCCGATTGGCTACCATGTACACTTGCACCATATTTTGCACTCTCCGTTTTTAGTAAATCAACCCCATTGTCTTCCCCTGTAATGTACTTGCGTTGGTTTCAACTAGACATGTGCACTGCCAAAAAATTCGTTCGTTTTCGTTTTTCGTTTCATTAGTGTTTTTATTTTTTTTTTTCGTTTTTTGGGTCATTCGTTATGATCGCAATTCGTACATTCGTAAATTCGTACATTCGTAAATCTGTACATTCGTAAATTCGTACATTCGTAAATTCGTACATTCGTAAATTCATACATTCGTAAATTAGAAAATTCATATTCGTAAATTCGTACATTCGTAAATTAGAAAATTCATATTCGTAAATTCGTACATTCGTAAATTAGAAAATTCATATTCGTAAATTCGTACATTCGTAAATTAGAAAATTCATATTCGTAAATTCGTACATTCGTAAATTAGAAAATTCATATTCGTAAATTCGTACATTCGTAAATTAGAAAATTCATATTCGTAAATTCGTACATTCGTAAATTTGTACATTCGTAAATTCATACATTCGTAAATTAGAAAATTCATATTCGTAAATTCGTACATTCGTAAATTAGAAAATTCATATTCGTAAATTCGTACATTCGTAAATTAGAAAATTCATATTCGTAAATTCGTACATTCAAAAATTAGAAAATTTGGAAATTTGGAAATTAGAAAATCGGAAAATTAGAAAATCGGAAAAAGTAACTAACTATTAAATTAGGTATTGTAATTTCCTTTCAAAATTGTCTGTTAGAGAACGTAACAAATACAAATTTATCCAAAATAACGAATGCCGCATCTAAACAAATAGAAGGGAACGAATTAATAACAAATAATAATAATAAAACGTTTTTATTATTATTATTTATTATTATTATTATTCATTACGTTCCATTCGTTTCAATACCGCAATCTTTATTTTAGATAATTCGTAACTTGGGATAATTTTGTATTTGTTACGTTCTCTAACAGACAAATTTGAAAGGAAATTACAATACCTATAATTTAATAGTTAAGTTATTATTAGGTAATTATTATTTCAGATTTAACGAATTAACGAATTAATGAATGTACAAATTTACGAATGCGATAATGTAGGAATTTACGAATGTACAAATGTATGAATTTACAAATGTACGAATGTACAAATTTTTTAATATTCGAATTTACGAATATTCGGAAAAATGCGTTAAACGGGTTTTCGTTAATTCGGATATTTCCGAATTAACGAATTTGTCGAAATTCGTTAAAAAACTAATTCGGAACGAAACTAATTGCACATGTCTAGTTTCAACTTCTGTGTCTTGATGGAGTGTTGAGCTTTTCTGTGGATTCTACTGAATCAGCAGGTGGCCATACTGTGTAGACCGATCGAAGATCCATGGAGATATGTCAAAGCATTTTGTCATTTTGCTCTTACCCAAAGAATGGAAGAGTTCCAGTTGAGCGTATTTTCCTTCAAAGTAGACGGTGTTATTGTAACAGTTAAATGCTCGGCTCATTCTTATAATCAGCAGCTCCATGGCACCTAGAAGACAACAAAAGGAGACCTCATTTAGGCTCTGTGAGGTCCACATAGGAGACAAGACCTACAATGAATGTTTAGAAAATTATATCTACAGTGGTGTGAAAAAGTGATTGCCCCCTTGTTAAAACATACTATAACTGTGGTTGTCCACACCTGAGTTCAATTTCTCTAGCCACACCCAGGCCTGATTATTGCCACACCTGTTCACAATCAAGGCATCACTTAAATAGGAGCTGCTTGACACAGTAAGGTCCACCAGAAGATCCTTAAAAGCTACACATCATGCCGAGACCCAAAGAAATTCAGGAACAATTGAGAAAGAAAGTAATTGAGATCTATCAGTCTGGAAAGGGTTATAAAGCCATTTCCAAAGCTTTGGGAATCCAGCGAACCACAGTGAGAGCCATTATCCACAAATGGCGAAGACATGGAACAGTGGTGAACCTTCCCAGGAGTGGCCGGCCGCCCAAAATTACCCCAAGAGCGCAGCGACGACTCATCCAAGAGGTCACAAAAGACCCCACAACAACGTCCAAGGAACTGCAGGCCTCACTTGCCTCAGTTAAGGTCAGCGTTCATGCCTCCACCATCAGGAAAAGACTGGGCAAAAATGGCCTGCATGGCAGAGTTCCAAGGAGAAAACCACTGCTGAGCAAAAAGAACATCAAAGCTCGTCTCAATTTCTCCACAACACATCTTGATGATCCCCAAGACTTTTGGGACAACATTCTGTGGACCGATGAGACAAAAGTGGAACTCTTTGGAAGGTGTGTGTCCAAGTATATCTGGCGTAGAAGGAACACTGCATTTCAGAAAAAGAACATTATACCAACAGTAAAATATGGTGGTGGTAGTGTGATGGTCTGGGGCTGTTTTGCTGCTAAAGGACCTGGAAGACTTGCCGTGATAAAAGGAACTATGAATTCTGCTGTCTACCAAGAGATCCTGAAGGAGAATGTCCGACCATCTGTTCGTGTACTCAAGCTGAAACGAACTTGGGTTCTGCAGCAGGACAATGATCCTAAACACACCAGCAAGTCCACCACCGAATGGCTGAAGAAAAACAAAATGAAGACTTTGGAGTGGCCTAGCCAAAGTCCAGACCTGAATCCTATTGAGATGTTGTGGTATGACCCTAAAAAGGCCGTTCATGCTCGAAAACCCTCTAATGTAACTGAATTAGGACAATTCTGCAAAGATGAGTGGGCCAAAATTCCTCCAGGACGCTGTAAAAGCCTCATTGCACGTTATCGCAAACGCTTGGTTGCAGTTGTTGCTGCTAAGGGTGGCCCAACCAGTTATTAGGTTTAGGGGGCAATCACTTTTTCACACAGGGCCATGATGGTTTGGATTTTTTTTCACCTTTAATAATAAACACCTTCATTTACAAATTGCATTTTGTGTTTACTTGTGTTGTCCTTGACTATTGTTTAAATTGGTTTGATGTTCCGAAACACTTAAGTGTGACAAACATGCAAAGGAACAGGAAATGAGGAAGGGGGCAAACACTTTTTCACACCACTGTACGACGTACCAAAATGTCTGACCGTCGCACCCATATGAGCTTCATTAATATTCCATTCCAAAACCATGGACCTTAATGTTGGATCTCCCACCCCTCCCCCTTGTAGCCATAAGAGCCTACACTCTTCTGAGGAGGCTTCCTAAAAGATTTTGGGGGCTGTCTGTGGGAATTTGGGCCCATTTTTAAGGTCAGGTGGCTGATGTTGGTTTAGAAGGTAAAAATAGGAAGAGCAAAAGTGAGGCTTGTTGTGTATATGTGATTTAAGACATTGATTTATACTGTTGACTAATCAACCCCTAGGCATATAGAGGAAAAAACTGTGGTTTCCAAGATTAGGAAGCCAGAAAAGTGGGGCTTATTGAGAAGTCATTTACGTCTTATATATAAATAATTATAAGTATCCAAAATTGTATGAAAAATTCATTTGATATATTTATTGAAAAAATAATAATAAATTAATTAATTTAAATTACATCACATATATAGGAATTAAATTAAAGCACAACCATATGACTAAACATGATTACATGTGTTTTCTCGGTTCAATAGTGAACCAAATCGAAAACAGACACATACTTGGGGGGACATATACAAACATGTAACATTTAAAACAAATGTCGTCCGGACGCCAGGGAAGACTTGCAGTATTATCCCACTAAACCCGTTGGGTTGTAACAAAATCGTTATAACAATAATGGGAGATGCCCTCCCTTAATATCAAATATTTATGGGATAAAAACTGGAAGTGCTCCACAGGTGGCTCGAGCCAAGTAGGGAGGGAAGGAAAAGGTAAGTGGAAGGGAAAGGGGGAGGGTGACCGCGGATAATGAACCTGATGTGCGCATTAATATCCAACCAAAGCAATCCTAATTGACTTATGTTGATGAAATACAGGTGGCATCCAATTATTATTGTATTGATTTACATGTGTTTGTACCCAATGTTGTTTTTGTATTGGATGGTTCCCTTAACAGGGATTGTCCATACCGCTTGTTGTTTCACAAAAGCAGGTTGTGGGTATACGGAACAACTGGATCGTTCACTAAATCCTGTATTTGGTTGGTGTGTATTTGCACCCACGGTTGTCTTATAACTGATGGTTCCCCTAACCGGGATTGTCCATACTACTGTTTAACTCACAGAAAACAGATTGTGGGTGTACAAAGCAAGAATAAAGTCAGTTCAAATTGTATTGGGATTGCATGGGATAGCCAGCATACGTTACCGCTTCCATTAACTCGATGTAGATCGTGGGCTATGAGATGTTTCAGGGGCCCATCTTCGTTTGTGTGGGGAACCGGACCTCGCTGCTGGTAGAGCAAATCTCTATTGTCACTTCCGTAGTCTGCAGCGCTGTTACATTTTTCAGTAGCAGTTCCGTTTAGATGGGCAACATCTATCCGCCCTTGGTCTTTGGAGTGCGGTTTGCTGGTAGATGTCGGCTGGTTTTAAATGTCAGCCTGGCGCTCCGTTCAGTTCAGGGTCCCTTCAACCCGATGCTGCGGCTCGAGTACACCTGTGGGCCGTTACGTCCTGGCGTGCGTAGGACAGTGACGTCGACGCGTTTCACAAGGGGGTGTGTAGCTTCTTCTGGACGTTGTGATGGTGTCAGAGGGCTCCTTCTTATTGGTGTCCGGCCCTCGTTTACGCCCACCACTTTGAGCAGATCGCTCAATCGTGAAGGATTGCCCCATGTATGTGGATATTTCCGTTACTTTAGGTAGTTGTTTTGGGTTTTATACTTTAGAAGCAGAATAGTACTCGTGCGGGTCATATATATTCATTTCTAAAGATCCATTAGAGTCTGTTTTCCATTCTGCATTGTAATGTCCATAATGGTCATATTGGTGATAACAATTACTATCGGTTTAATCATTAGCAGACAGGTACTTCACTTTCAGAGCCATATGTATATTTATTTGGCTCTGGAATACTTAGTAATGGCCTACATAAGGTGGTCGGAAGATGTGTAGGTCAAAAAATGTCTCTTGCCAATATCATTTGGCATTTTTATAAAGGATCCCAGATAATTTCTGAGATCCTATGTGAGGCATAATTGATCAACACATAGACCGATCGAGATAGATGTCTTAGCATCTACGTAGAAATCGACTGACAGCATCTAATGCCTCTTGCGGGGGGAGGGAAGGGTAGATTGAGGGAAAAAGGAGGATATGGGTATAGACAACATAATTACAGTCGTTTTGGAAAATGCATTAAGGTAGATGTTTCTATATCTAGAAATATATATATTATGTGTAAAATATCCTAATGCATTGTTATATTCTATCCTGCTCTTTTTCATTCTTAAATAACTTATTTTTATAGGGTTAGAAAAGGTTGGAGGTTGAGGTCTGTGTTAAGGCCCATCGGATAGAGAGTACCGAGACGGAATATCCATCTCTTTTCCCGTTGTTGTAAAATCTGATCAAAGTCACCCCTACGTGGGGACAGATTTAGGGCATAGATGCCTTTAACCTTCATACCTGCAAGCTTACCCTGATGAAATTTTGCGAAGTGTTTTGCTACTGGTTTCTCTGGATTCTTCTCCCCTATTTCCCTTATATGCTCTCCAATGCGAATCCTGAGCTGGCGCTTGGTTTTTCCTATGTATTTCTTATCACAAGGACAGGTAATCATGTATATGACTTTTGTTGTTGCGCAGTTGATCAAACTTTTAATTTTAAATGTATTTTCACCCCTGGAATCACTAAAAGTGTCCGTTCTGTGTATAAGTGGGCATATTTGGCAGTGTCCACAAGAGAACATGCCTTTTGTTCTGGGGAATTCTGACAGCCAGGATGTGTTTGGATTCCTTGTGTATTCTGATTGAATGAGTTCATCACCTAGATTACGTGCACGTTTGGCCACTAATTTTGGTTCGGGGCCCACTATTTTAGCTATACCGGGGGTGTTGAGGAGGATCTCCCAATGTTTGTTTATTATTTTTCTCACTATTTCCCACTGTGTTCCAAATTCGGTAATAATTCGTACCGGACCTGTGTCCTGTTGGAACTCAGTGGATGTTTTTTGTTTGTGCTTAGGTCTATGTAGGAGTGACGTTCTATCACGACCTGCTGCTTTTTGTTTCGCTCTCCTTAGTTGTTTATGCGAGTAGCCCCGCTCTCTGAATCTGGCGTATAGATCTGAGCTCTCTCGTCTATAGCTTTCCGCGCTAGAACAGTTTCGTTTAATACGGAGAAACTGTCCTATGGGTATGCTATTTTTCTGCCATTGAGGATGGTGACTATCTGCCCTTAATAGTGTGTTTGCAGATGTTTCCTTTCGGAAAGTATGTGTCCTGATTGTGGAGTTTTTAATGCCTATCGCCAGATCTGCTTTTGTGAAACAACAAGCGGTATGGACAATCCCTGTTAAGGGAACCATCCAATACAAAAACAACATTGGGTACAAACACATGTAAATCAATACAATAATAATTGGATGCCACCTGTATTTCATCAACATAAGTCAATTAGGATTGCTTTGGTTGGATATTAATGCGCACATCAGGTTCATTATCCGCGGTCACCCTCCCCCTTTCCCTTCCACTTACCTTTTCCTTCCCTCCCTACTTGGCTCGAGCCACCTGTGGAGCACTTCCAGTTTTTATCCCATAAATATTTGATATTAAGGGAGGGCATCTCCCATTATTGTTATAACGATTTTGTTACAACCCAACGGGTTTAGTGGGATAATACTGCAAGTCTTCCCTGGCGTCCGGACGACATTTGTTTTAAATGTTACATGTTTGTATATGTCCCCCCAAGTATGTGTCTGTTTTCGATTTGGTTCACTATTGAACCGAGAAAACACATGTAATCATGTTTAGTCATATGGTTGTGCTTTAATTTAATTCCTATATATGTGATGTAATTTAAATTAATTAATTTATTATTATTTTTTCAATAAATATATCAAATGAATTTTTCATACAATTTTGGATACTTATAATTATTTATATATAAGACGTAAATGACTTCTCAATAAGCCCCACTTTTCTGGCTTCCTAATCTTGGAAACCACAGTTTTTTCCTCTGTTGGTTTAGAAGACCTGGCTCATCCCAAAGGTGTTCAGTAGGGTTGAGGTCGTGGGCTCTGTGTAGGATACTCGAGTTTCTCGACACCCAACTGGTAGAGGTAGAAAAAAGAGGGAGCGCCCGATATCCAATGAAATGCAAGTCGAGAGGTGGATTTGAGGTTGTTTATTGAAAGTTGCAACAAATGGTCAAGCCAACACGTTTCGGGAGAAAACAAAACTTCCCCCGTTTCTCAGGGAAGGCCCCCCCCCCCCAAAACGAGTTGGCTTGACCATTTTTTTGCAACTTTCAATAAATGACCTCAAATCCACTTCTCGACTTGCATTTCATTGGAATTTGGGCGCCCCCTCTTTTTCTACTTCTACTAGTACACGCGGAAAAAATCTCAAGGCCGTACCCAAAGGCAGCAGCCCAGGCCCCCCAAAAAAAGGCTCACCACCTCCTTCCGGTGTAGTGGGGCAGAACGTATAAGAATAAAACTCTTCCAATCTCTCCCTAACCATTGACCTACAAGCGACGGAGTCAGTCCACCATGATCTTCAACCCTACAGAAGCTATCTCCGCACCAAACTGGTCATATCTGGGAATTTTACCCATAATTTGTGTCCATTAGTGAGGGCAGGTACCGATGTTGGATCAGAAGCTTGTGGGCCTAACGTTGGGCACCAAAAAAGACCTGGCTCACCATCAGCGTGCCAATTCATCCCAAAGGTGTTCGGTAGGGTTGAGGTCAGGGCTCTGTGCAGGACACTTGCATTCCTCCACACCAAACTGGTCACATCATGTCTTTATGGAGCTGGCTGTGTACACAAGGGACAGTCATGGGGGGAACCGAAAGGGGTCTTCACCAAACTGTTACCACAAGGTTGGAAGTGCACAGTTGTCTACAATGTCATTGTATGATGGAGTATTACCAATGCCCTTCACTGGAGACACCTGTTTTTTGGGATGGGGTCCACATACCTTTGCCCATACATGTATGTAGTATTTTTTGGAAGATATCTATGATGTACAGCAAGGGGTCTCCAAACTAAACAAAGGGCCAGTTTACTGTCCTTCAGACTTTAGAGGGTGGGGGGGGGGGGTGGACTAGGGCCAGTGGGAATAAACAATGCCCCATCATTGGTATCAGTGGGAGAACTAGTGCCTCATCGTTGGTGTCAGTGGGAGGACTTCTTCCCCATTGTTGAGGTCAGTCAGTGGGAGGAATAGTGTCCCCATCATTGGTTTCAGTGGAAAGGATAGTGTCCCATCGTCGTTACTGGTCTTATGCCCCTTACACACGGTCGGATATTCCGATGGAAAAAGTCAGATCGGATTATGTTGTCTGAAAATCCGATCGTGTGTGGGCTCTAGCGGGCTTTTTCCGTCGGATCTCAAATTTTCCGACAACAAAATCCGATCGGACTTTTTCCGATCGTGTGTACGGAATTCCGACGGACAAAGTACCACGCATGCTCAGATCAAATTACGAGACCAAAGCTATTGGCTACTAGCCTCTACGTAGTTCCGTAGTACGCAACGAACGTCACCGCGTTCGGAACGATCGGATTTTCCGACAACTTTGTCCGACCGCGTGTATGCAACACCAGTTTCGGACAAAATCCGTAGGAAAAAATACGATGGATTTTGTGGTCAGAATTTCCGACCGTGTGTACGGGGGCTTAGTGGTAGCAATTACGCCCCATTGTTTGTGTCAGTGGGAGGATTAGTGCTCCATAGTTGGCTTTAGTAGGATTAGTGCCCCATAGTTGGTGTCAGTGGGAGGAATAGTGCCCCATCGTTGGTGTCAGTGGGAAGAACAGTGCGTCGTTACTGGTCTTAGTGGGAGTAATTACGCCCCATAGTTGGTGTCAATGGAAGGAATTATGCCATATCATTGGTGTCAGTGGGAGGAATAGTGCCCCACTGTTGGTGTCAGCAACAAGAATTATGCCCCATCGTTGGTGTCAGCAACAGGAATTATTCCTCATTGTTGGTGTCAGTGGATGGAATAGAACCCCACGGGCCGGATAAAGGCACGCAAAGGGCCACATCCGGCCCCTGGGCCGCAGTTTGGAGACCGCATTTTAAGGGCCACTTGGAAGACGATGGTGAAAGTTCCATTACCTGCTTTTAGGAGTACAATCTGGTCATTCGGATTCAGGTCCATGAAGCCACTAAGCCGTTTGGCAAATTCCACAATATACTGGATGGCATCGGTGACGTGGCATACACAGCGTTCCCACATCTGGTCCATAGGCTGCTCGAAGACAGAGAAACATAGGACATATATGTTAACTTTTTTAGACCTATAAATGGATATGGGGCTTGGTTTGACCAATGTAATATTTTGCATGTTGGGTGCTAGGAATTTGAAGATTTGTATTTTCCTACACTGGTTACCATTTCGGGAGATAGGGAACATATGAAGAGGTTCAACGTAACTTGCCTTGTGGTGGAAGCTTTGCAAGTCCGCCGTAGAGAAGGTTTCCCATCGCAGGACATGGAGGTTCTCTTGTCTGAACTGGCACGTTTCTTGGTGGGCAAGCACTACGTTCTGCGTCAAAAGCTCTGGGGATGGGAAGACCAAGCAAGAAAAATGAATGATCCACAAAGAGGTTGTGAAGGACACAAATGATGAAGGGTCATCATCTCTAGAAGGACACAAATGATGAAGGGTCATCATCTCTAGAAGGACACAAATGATGAAGGGTCAACATCTCTAGAAGGACACAAATGATGAAGGGTCAACATCTCTAGAAGGACACAAATGATGAAGGGTCAACATCTCTAGAAGGACACAAATGATGAAGGGTCAACATCTCTAGAAGGACACAAATGATGAAGGGTCAACATCTTTAAAAGGACACAAATGATGAAGGGTCAACATCTCTAGAAGGACACAAATGATGAAGGGTCAACATCTCTAGAAGGACACAAATGATGAAGTGTCAACATCTCTAAAAGGACACAAATGATGAAGGGTCAACATCTCTAGAAGGACACAAATGATGAAGGGTCAACATCTCTAGAAGGACACAAATGATGAAGGGTCAACATCTCTAGAAGGACACAAATGATGAAGGGTCATCATCTCTAGAAGGACACAAATGATGAAGGGTCATCATCTCTAGAAGGACACAAATGATGAAGGGTCAACATCTCTAGAAGGACACAGATGATGAAGGGTCAACATCTCTAGAAGGACACAAATGATGAAGGGTCAACATCTCTAGAAGGACACAAATGATGAAGGGTCATCATCTCTAGAAGGACACAAATGATGAAGGGTCAACATCTCTAGAAGGACACAAATGATGAAGGGTCATCATCTCTAGAAGGACACAAATGATGAAGGGTCATCATCTCTAGAAGGACACAAATGATGAAGGGTCAACATCTCTAGAAGGACACAAATGATGAAGGGTCAACATCTCTAAAAGGACACAAATGATGAAGGGTCAACATCTCTAGTAGGACACAAATGATGAAGGGTCAACATCTTTAAAAGGACACAAATGATGAAGGGTCAACATCTCTAGAAGGACACAAATGATGAAGGGTCAACATCTCTAGAAGGACACAAATGATGAAGGGTCATCATCTCTAGAAGGACACAAATGATGAAGGGTCATCATCTCTAGAAGGACACAAATGATGAAGGGTCAACATCTCTAGAAGGACACAAATGATGAAGGGTCAACATCTCTAGAAGGACACAAATGATGAAGGGTCAACATCTCTAGAAGGACACAAATGATGAAGGGTCAACATCTTTAAAAGGACACAAATGATGAAGGGTCAACATCTCTAAATCTTAAGGAAGTATGAGTAGAAGCATCGATTGTACCTCCAACCAGTTCCAACGCACTCACCAAGCTCTGTCGCCGAAATGACGCACTCCGGAAGTAAACAGCCGCTGATGACGTTGCCATAGGACTCCGCTCCCTGGAACGCGGTTGCTCTCGTGTGCTCCAGGTGAAGTTGTTGCTCTCTGAGGTAGCTTTTTCGAAGAAAGGCTTCTGAAGGCGTCTTTTCCGGAGCGTTGGAATGGTGAACCAGGGGGTCCTTCTGCAACTGCATTCTGGGCGCTGAACAGGAGCGCGCGGAGCAGGAAGAATCCCACCGGCCGGCCCATAGGGAATGTGGGATGGTATGGCTCAGTTCGGGAGATGTTGACGTCGGTTGGTCCGCCTGGGGTTCCATCCTCTGTAGACTTGAAGGCCCCTCCCTTTGAAGTTTCTGCACCTCGGCCTGGATGATATCATGCTGCTTCTTGGACATTCGGCCAAATTTTACGGCTATAATGGGAATTGAAAACATTTAATTCACTAAAAAATAAAAAGCAAGTCCACCATAATAGCCTCCAATACTAAAATCCCAACTCTAGTACTCAATCATCTTTGATCTTTGGTCTCGATAGGTTCCTCCTCTCTGCCCACCAGACATGATCTTCCATGATCTACACCTCTTGTGGTCGTACAGAAGTCTATTATGGGATGGAACCCTTATTCTTAGGATGCTCTGGTGACCCAAATTTGCCGGACTCTCCACCTTAGACATATACAGAGTGGAGGCAAAGCAAACAACGAGCCAAGCCTGATGTGAGTGAGGTGGATGTTCTATCTTTGAAGGCCTTTTTCTTTTCCATTCTCATACTCTTTAAGTCACCTTACCTCTACCCTCATGTCCGTTGTGTCCTCTGTACCAGAATCTGGGTAACCAATGACTCTTAGTGTACCCAAGAGCATCCAGTGACCTCCCAGTGACCTTCCTGTCCCAACAGGAAGTGAGCAAAAACTTTCCAAATGTGGATGCAGGTGACAATAAAAAACCTTCGACCATTCCCGGGTCTATGCATGGGTCTATGGTTTGGCTAAGGTTGGGTTTTAAAGTGGAGATCCACTCTTGGCTCAAATTTTTTTTGTCTCCGTCTTACCATCCCGTGACATGCCCAGGGACAGGCACTTCTGCAGGCGGCAGTGCTGGCACCGGTTCCTGTTGGATCGATCGATCTGGCAGCTCTGTTGCTGACTGCAGGAATAGATCGGCTTCCCCTGCTGGCTCCTCCGGAAGAACCCCTGCCGGGAAATTACGAGAGGGATGTGAGAAGAAGGACCCGCCACTTTGTCACTAACATTTTTTTTCTATCCACCCCCCCAACTTCCTCATCAACTGTCCGCCTGGAGTCCATCAACCATCATTTTTATTTATTTTATTTATTTTTTATATATTATATTTATATATTTTATTTATTTTTTATATATTTATATATTATATTATTATATTATATTATATTATATATTTTATATTTTTATATATTTTATGGTCAGGACTAAAAATAAATAACATTTATAATATTAAATTAATAAATAAAAAAATAAATAATAATAACCATCAACCATCATTTTTATTTATTTTTTATATATTTTATTTATTTATTTTTTATATATTTATATATTATATTATTATATTATATATTTTATATTTTATATATTTATATATTTTATGGTCAGGACTAAAAATAAATAACATTAATAATATTAAATTAATAAATGAAAAAATAAATAATAATAAATAAAAAGAATAAATAATCAAGTAAATTTTTTTTTTGTACTTTTGGATGCAGTGGAGAAGGATTAGAACACCTATCAGTTTTTATTGCTGTCCCCGTCTGGAGATATCAACCATCATTTTTTATATATTTTATTAGACAGACTAAAAATAAATAAATAAATTATTATTAATATTAAATAAATACAATTAATAATATTAAATCAATAAATAAAAAAAGAAATAATAATAAATAAATGTAAAAAAAATATTCAAGTCCAATTAATTTTTTATTTTTTAGTTTTTAGTTTGGATGGAGTGGAGAAGGATTATAACCCCATCTGCTGATATCAACCATCATTTTTTATATATTTATATATTTTATTAGACAGACTAAAAATAAATAAATAAATTATTATTAATAATAAATAAAATGAATAATATTAAATTAATAAATAAATAATAATAAATAAATAAAATAAACAAATATTC
Source organism: Lithobates sylvaticus (assembly GCA_028564925.1). NCBI lineage: Eukaryota > Metazoa > Chordata > Amphibia > Anura > Ranidae > Lithobates > Lithobates sylvaticus. The sequence continues at coordinate 31,783,819 of CM053038.1, forward strand.
AAGTCCAATTTTTTTTTCTCTTTTTTTTAAGTTTTGGATGGAGTGGAGAAGTATTAGAACCCCTATCAGTTTTTATTGCTGTCCCCGTTTTAATAATAAATTAATAATATTAAATTAATAAATTAAAAAATAAATAAAAAGAATAAATATAAAAGTCAATTTTTTTTTTAGTTTTGGATGGAGTGAAGAAGGATTAGAACCCCTATCAGTTTTTATTGCTGTCCCCGTTAAGGAGATACGCCCTCTATTTTTCCTGTTTTTTGGGTTGCCCCCGAAAAAATAATAGAGGTGAAATCTTCCAATCAGGACACTAGTTCTGGTGACCTGGGGGGGGGGGGGGGCAAGGAATTCCCTTAATTTGCAGGTATTCCCTCTCACTTCCTGTTTGGCTATGGGACAGGAAGTGAAGGGAAATCTCCGCAATGGCGATTGGCTAACCCTGGCGGTCATTTGGTTGGAGTTGTCCCGACTTTCCCCCCCAGCTGTAAGGACTCACTTACAGGGAGGCCAGGGCTGGGTGAGAAGGGGGTTGGCTAACCCTAGTGCTCTGAATATCCTTTGTCAGATAGCAAAACAAAGATTGGATGTGAATAGTAAAATGAAAAACCTATACAATGTAATGATCCCCTCTTGTCCCCTCACCTTACATCCTTCGCAGGTGATGACACCGTAGTGGATCCCCGAGGATTTGTCCCCACAGATCTTACAAGGGATGATCTCGATTTGTGCTGCCAGAAGAAAAACATAAAAATTACTTCCATGCAACAGGAAAAGTTATAACGATGTACCAGAGAGACCCCGATGTGTCCCATTCAGGAATAGGGATGGATCAAAGAACGTTGCTGCAGAAAATTGGGTATCTATTTACTCGATGCAGTCCAATCTTTTATATTGTACCTAAAAATTGGGTTGCATCGAGTAAATAGATACCAAACATGTAAATACCCAACTTTTAGGTACAATTTAAAATAAAAAACCATTGGGCTGCATCGAGTAAATAGATACCAATCTTTTATATTTTACCAAAAAGTTGGGCATTGACATGTTTGGGATCTATTTACTCGATGCATCCCAATTTTTTATATGGTAAATAAAAATTGGGTATTGATATGTTTGGCATCTATTTACTTGAACGCTTCCCCATCTTTTATATTGTACCTAAAAATTGGGTTGCATCGAGTAAATAGATACCCAACATTTTTTTTTTAAATTTACCAAAAAATTGGGCATTGACATGTTTGGAATCTATTTACTCGATGCAACCCAATCTTTTATATGGTAGCTAAAAAACGAGTATTGGCATGTTTGGTATTTATTTATTCGATGCAGTCCAATTTTTTTATATTTTTAGGTTCAACATAAAAGATTTTTTATCTATTTACTCGATGCAACCCAATTTTTAGCTACCATACAAAAGATTGGGTTGCATCAAGTAAATAGATAAAAAATCTTTTGTTATTTGAGTTGGGACAAATCTGCAAAAATCTGGTAGCTCTGTCCTTGGAAGTTGAGCGTTTCTTTATTTCTTGCTGCAGATAGTATAGTAGATTTGTCCCGTAGAAATGAAACTTCGCAATGATATCATGAGGTGGACCGTCATATTTTTTGGATGTTAGGGCTCCATGAACCCTGTCCATTTCCAGTCGTTCCATCGGGATGGCTGGTTGTAATTCCTGGAAAAGTGCTGTTATTGTGGCTTGTAAGTCAATTACAGTTCCAGGAATATCTCTAATGTGCAGATTGGAGCGTCAAGCACGGTTTTCATAGTCCTCCAGTCTCGTCTGTAATATTGGATTTTCGTCCTTAAGGTTGTAAATTTCAGTATAACAATTCACGGTATTATTTTCTATGTCATCTACTCTGGTTTCAATGGGTATTGACATGTTTGGTATCAATTCCTTTGATGCAGTCCAAACTTTTTTTAAATTGTATCTAAAAGTTGGGCATTGACATGTTTGGGATTTATTTACTCAATGCATCCCCATCTTTTATATTGCACCTGAAAATTGAGAATCGACAATTGACATTTGGTATCAATTTACTCGATGCAACCCAATCTTTTGTATGGCAGCTTAAAATTGGGTATTTACATGTTTAGGTCGCATCGAGTAAATAGATACCAAACATGTCAATGCCCAATTTTTAGGTACAATATAACAAAAAAAAAAAAAAAAACATTGGGCTGCATCGAGTAAATAGTAAATAGATACCAATCTTTTATATTTTGCCAAAAAATTGGGCATTGGCATGTTTGGGATCAATTTACTCGATGCAGTCCAATCTTTTTTTATATTGTACCTAAAAATTGGGTATTTACATGTTTAGGTCGCATCGAGTAAATAGATACCAAACATGTCAATGCCCAATTTTGAGGTACAATATAAAAGATTGGACGGCATCGAATAAATAAATACCAAACACAAACATGTCAATACTAGATTTTTAGCTACCGTACTTTATAAAAGATTGGGTCGCATTGAGTAAATAGATACCAATCTTTTATATTGTATTTAAAAACTGGGCATTGACATGTTTGGGATCTATTTACTCAATGCATCCCAATTTTTTATATGGTAAATAAAAATTGGGTATTGATGTGTTGGGTATCTATTTACTCGAAAGCTTCCCCATCTTTTATATTGTACCTAAAAATTGGGTTGCATCGAGTAAATAGATACCCAACATGCCAATACCCAGTTTTTTTTATATTGTACCCTAAAATTGGGTATTGACACGTTTGGTAGCTATTTACTAAATGCAACCCATTCTTTTGTATGGTAGCTAAAAATTAGGTATTGACATGTTTGGGTCGCATCGAGTAAATAGATACCAATCTTTTATGTTGAACCTAAAAATTGGGTATTGACATGTTTGGTATCAATTCACTCGATGCAGTCCAAACTTTTTTAAATTGTATCTAAAAGTTGGGCATTGACATGTTTGGGATTTATTTACTCAATGCATCTTTTATATTGCACCTAAAAATTGAGAATCGACAATTGACATTTGGTATCAATTTACTCGATGCAACCCAATCTTTTGTATGGTAGCTTAAAATTGGGTATTTACATGTTTAGGTCGCATCAAGTAAATAGATACCAAACATGTCAATGCCCAATTTTTAGGTACAATATAACAAAAAAAAAGAAAAACATTGGGCTGCATCGAGTAAATAGATACCAATCTTTTATATTTTGCCAAAAAATTGGGCATTGGCATGTTTGGGATCAATTTACTCGATGCAGTCCAATTTTTTTTTTTATATTGTACCTAAAAATTGGGTATTTACATGTTTGGGTCGCATCGAGTAAATAGATACCAAACATGTCAATGCCCAATTTTGAGGTACAATATAAAAGATTGGACGGCATCGAATGTCAATACTCAAATTTTAGCTACCGTACTTTATAAAAGATTGGGTCGAATTGAGTAAATAGATACCAATCTTTTATATTGTATTTAAAAACTGGGCATTGACATGTTTGGGATCTATTTACTCGATGTAGTCTAATTTTTTATATGGTAAATAAAAATTGGGTATTGATGTGTTTGGTATCTATTTACTCGAAAGCTTCCCCATCTTTTATATTGTACCTAAAAATTGGGTTGCATCGAGTAAATAGATACCCAACATGCCAACACCCAGTTTTTTTATATTGTACCCAAAAATTGGGTATTGACACGTTTGGTAGCTATTTACTCGATGCAACCCAATATTTTGTATGGTAGCTAAAAAATTAGGTATTGATATGTTTGGGTCGCATCGAGTAAATAGATACCAATTTTTTATGTTGAACCTAAAAATTGGGTAGTGATATGTTGGGTATCTATTTACTCGATGCAACCCAATCTTTTATATTTTACCAAAAAATTTAGTATTGACATGTTTGGGATCAATTTACTCGATGCAGTCCAATTTTTTTTCATATTGTACCTAAAAATTGGGTAGTTACATGTTTGGGTTGCATCGAGTAAATAGATACCAAACATGTAAATACACAATAGAAAATATTGGGTCGCATTACATAGTTACATAGTTACATAGTTAGCTAGGCCGAAAAAAGACACAAGTCCATCCAGTTCAACCATAAAAAAAAAAATAATAATAAATAAAAATAAAATAAAATAAATAAAAATAAAATAAAATAAATAAATAAAAATAAAATTTAGCATTGAGTAAATGTCTTTTATATGGTAGCTAAAAATTAACTGTTGACATGTTTGGTATCTATTTACTCGATGCAGCCCGGACTTTTTATATATTACTAAAAAAAAATTGTATAAGATTAAGTTTGTTTGTACAATTTTTTTCCCCTGAAAATCCGCATTTTCAGGGGGGGGGGGGGGGTAAAAAAAAATGAAAACTGCCATCCCTTTCTTCTCTAGGGTCTCTGCCTTCAGAAAATATATAAGGGGGGGGGGGGTTAAAATTTGCAAAATTTTTATTTTAAATTTGCAAAAAAATGTATAAATAAGCAAGAATTTTTGGGCTGGTTCGCACCAGATTCAGTCCAGTGCGTTTTTTAGCCTGCCTCATAAACGCACGCACAGTGTTTTCTATGTATTCCAATGTTTCAGTGCAGTCAACAAAATGAGAACCTGCTGCATTTTTTTCCTGTATGGGACACACCCAAAAAAAATTTTATTTATTATTTCTTTATTATCTGAGACAATAAACAGATAATAAAAGAAGAGAAGAAAAAAAATATTTATAAAAATTGCAAGAAACACAAAACGTAAAAATATATATGTATATATAAATAAAACGCACCAAAAAAAAAAAAGCAGAGGAACGCATGTCAACGCACCAAAAAAAAAAAAACGCACATTATCCTGGATTTTGCAAGTGTCAAAATAGACAAATAAATCAAGTCGCAACAAAGTTTGTCAATTTGATACTTTTGTTTCCATCGATTTCTGTAGAGAATCTTTCACATGAAGTTGCTGCAATGTTTTTTTTTCATGTTTTGTGTTTCTTGCAATTTTTATAAATATTTATATTTTTTTTTATTTATATTTTTTTTATGTTTTGTGTTTCTTGCAATTTTTATAAATATTTATATTTATTTTTTACTTATATTTTTTTTTCATGTTTTGTGTTTCTTGCAATTTTTATAAATATTTGTATTTATTTTGTATTTATATTTTTTTTTCATGTTTTGTGTTTCTTGCAATTTTTATAAATATTTATTTTTATTTTTTTTATTTATATATATTTTTCATGTTTTGTGTTTCTTGCAATTTTTATAAATATTTCTATTTATTTTTTATTTATATATATTTTTCATGTTTTGTGTTTCTTGCAATTTTGATAAATATTTCTATTTATTTTTTATTTATATTTTTTTTTTTCATCTTTTGTGTTTCTTGCAATTTTTATAAGTATTTATATTTTTTTTTTATTTATATATTTTTTTTCATGTTTTGTGTTTCTTGCAATTTTCATAAATATTTATTTTCTTCTTTTCTTTTATTATTATCTGTTTATTGTCTCAGATAATAAATAAATAATAAATAAATAGATAATAAACAAATTCTTTAAATGTCATTAACATTGTATTCTTTTTTTTTTTTCCTAAGAGAAGTACTCATTTTTGTGTCGATCGGTTTCCACTGACGCCCGCCGGGTTCCCAGGGCCGCCCGTCCGGTCCCGCTGAGTCGGCACGTCTGCGCGGAAAGCACCTTTTTTTTACCCGGGGCGGAAAGTGTTAAGACTGAAAGTGTCAAACTCCTCCGACACAACAAAACGGGTGACGAGAAGCTCGGCAAAAGTCGTGTGCCAACCAACCGCCGCGCTTCCCACCTGCTGCAAAACCTCAGACATCCGGGACCGAAGCGAAGCTCACCACCAGCTCCGGAGGCTGCAGCGCTGTTTTGCGCCGTGGTCAGCGATTTGCAGTGCCTGCGCTGGGAGCTGTGTATGGTGGGAAGGGTACAATAAGGAGACGGGTGGTGCTCTTCGGTGGGGGGAGGGGGGGGATTGCACAACCTTGACCCTGACTTAAGCTGCAACTGTTACAAAATGAGTGGGCAGGAGGAGTGTCTATTTTCCACAACCTTAAAAAATTTGCATTGGGGGGTCATGTGACCTGGCCATGATTTGCATAAACTCATTTTTTAACTCATTCATCTGATTTTATTTTCAGATGTTACCAATACGTGGGCGCCCGGAAAAACACGTAGCATGTCGCCGCTTGACAATAAATCTGATTTGACCGATTTGCCTTCCAGAAAAATGTGGTTTTAGATTTATTTCTATTTATTTATTTTCATATATATTTATTTTATATTTACGTATTTCAATTTTTATTTATATTTTATATATTTATTTTATATTTACATATTTATATTTTATATTTTTATTTTTTATATTTATTTTATATTAACATATTTATATTTATTTTATTATTTATATATACGGTATATATGCACCTGGAAAAACACATAGCATGTCGCTGCTTGACAATAAATCTGATTTGACTGATTTGCCTTCCAGAAAAATTTGGTTTTATATTTATTTATATTTATTTCTTTTCATATATATTTATTTATATTTATATTTTATATATTTATTTTATGTTTACATATTTATATTTATATTTTATATATTTATTTTATATTTACATATTTATATTTATTTTATTATTTATTTATATATATATATATATAAATAAATATATATGGACCTGGAAAAAAGCGTAGCATGTCCCCGCTGATTTGACCGATTGGTCTTACAGAAAAATTTGGTTTTATATTTATTTCTATTTATTTATTTTCATATATATTTTTATTATTATATATTATATATATTTATTATTTATATTTTATATTTACATATTTCAATTTTATAGCTTATATATTTATTTTATATTTACATATTTATATTTAGTTTATTATTTATATATATATATATATATATATATATATATATATATATATATATATATATAAAAATAAATAAAATAAATATATATATTTTTTTATATTTACATATTTAAATTTTATTTATATATATTTTATATATTTATTTTATATTTTACATATTTATATTTAATTTATTATTATATATATATATATATATATATATGCACCCGGAAAAACACATGGTTTTATATTTCTTTCTATTATATTTCATATATATTTATTTTATATTTACGTATTTATTTCATTATTTATTTATATTTATATTCAGGAGAGGGAGATGTTCTGTAATCTTAATCCTAAAGTGGCAATGTTGCTCCTCCATAGATACGGTACAGTGAGCAAACATTGTCACCCAGTACTATAGAACACCTCCCCCTATGTTCTGGTAAAGAGGAGAGGGGGACGTGTTCTGTAGTCCTGCCCCATTGTGATCACATTGATCTTCCGTAGATACAGTATGGTGAGTGAGCACTGCCACCTTAGAATAGAACTATAGAACACCTCCCCCTATATACAGGAGAGGGGGAGGGGTGTTCTGTAGTCCTGTCCAAAGGTGATAGTGCTGTTCCTCCATAGATACGGTACGGCAAGCAAACACTATCATCCTAGGGCAGTACTATAGAACACCTTCCCCCATGTTCTGGAGAAGAGGAGAGGGGGAGGTGACCTGTAGCCCTTTCCTAGGGATACAACGCTCATGCACTGTACCTATGGAGAAGCATTGTTTTCACCTTAGGAAAGGACTATAGAACACCTTCATCTATATGCTGGAGAAGAGGAGAGGGGGGTGTTCAGTAGCCCTGCCCTAGGGTGACAACATGGACCCTCCATAGATAAAGTATGGCGAGTGAGTGTTGTCACCCTAGAATGGGACTATAGAACACCTCCCCCTATACTCAGGACCGGACTATAGAACACCTTAATCTGTGTTCTGGAGAAGAGGAGAGGGGGTGTTCTGTAGTCCTGCCCTAGGGTGACAACATGGACCCTCCATAGATAAAGTATGGCAAGTGAGTGTTGTCACCCTAGAATAGGACTATAGAACACCTCCCCCTATACTCAGGTCCGGACTATAGAACACCTTAATCTGTGTTCTGGAGAAGAGGAGAGGGGGTGTTCTGTAGTCCTGTACTAGAGTGAGAACGCTGACCTTCCATAGACACAGTATGGTGAGTGTTGACACCCTAGAATAGGACTATAGAACACCTCCCCCTATACTCAGGACCGGACTATAGAACACCTTAATCTGTGTTCTGGAGAAGAGGAGAGGGGGTGTTCTGTAGTCCTGTACTAGAGTGAGAACGCTGACCTTCCATAGACACAGTATGGTGAGTGTTGACACCCTAGAATAGGACTATAGAACACCTCCCCCTATACTCAGGAGAGAATGAGTGTTCTGTCTTAAGGTGACAATCCTGTTTCTCCATCCCTATGGTGCATTGATCAAGCATTGTCACCCTAGGGCCGTACTACAGAACCCCTCCCCCAGTGTTCTGGAGAAGGGGAGGTGATCTGTAGTCCTCCATGTCATGACATAACACGATCCTGTTACTGGCGGGATCGATAGACGACATCGGGTGCAGAAAGTCGCGGATTGCGAGATCGGCGTCTATTTTGGGGATTTTTCCGTTCATCTGATGGCGTTATTTGTGTCGCGGGGCGGCGGCTCCTCTCCAGGTGTGCGAAGAACAAATCTCACATCGAACGTTGGAGAAGAGGAGAGAAAATCTGCAGCTGTGCTCTATATCCGTCCTCCGTCGCTCTTCAAAGGACACCAGATGTTGGCGGGAATTTTACCCCCCGCGGCGCCCGGCCCCCGACTCTTCTGACGCTTCTTGTAAAAATCTGTATTATTATTTGCTAGAAAATTACTTGGAACCTCCAAACATCAGATATAAATATATATATATTTTTAGCAGAGACCCCAGAGAATAAAACGGCGATTGTTGCAGTTTTTTATGTCACGCGGAATTCTATTCCAACGCAATTTTCTGGGGAAAAAATGCACTTTCAACAGAAAAACACAAAGTACACCGTATAACCCAAGATGAGGTTACGGCGAGTAAATAGATACCAAACATGTCACGCTTTAAAATGGCGCCCGCTCGGGGAATGGCGACAAAACGGCGGTACTTAAGAATCTCCAGAGGTGACGCTTTTTGTTTTACAGGTGACGAGTTTAGAGCTTATTTTTGGACTGTCGCTTTTTTTTTTTTATCACTTTTCGGACACAGCTGATCACAGATCAGGGTAAAGGGCCAATCAGAGCAGCTCTTTACTATGTGACCAGCAGTGTCCAATCACCGCTGATTACAGTGTAAACAGAAATCGCTGGTTATCAGCCGTCCTCCCATCATGCTGACCGCGCAGGAGGAGAGCCGGTAAGCAGCAATCTACACTCATCATCAGGGTCCGGATTATCAGAGCTTGCCCATCAGTGTCGCATATCTGTGCCACCTCATCAGTGCCCATCAGTGCTGCCTCATCAGTGCTGCCTCATCAGTGCCCATCAGTGCTGCCTATCAGTGTTACCTCATCAGTGCCCATCAGTGCTGCCAATAAGTGTCACCTCATCAGTGCTGCCTATCAGTGCCACCTCAGCAGTGCCCATCTGTGCTGCCTCATCAGTGCCGCCTATCAGTGCCACCTCAGCAGTGCCCATCATTGCTGCCTCATCAGTGCCCATCAGTGCTGCCCATCAGTGCCACCTCATCAGTGCCCATCATTGCTGCTTCATCAGTGCCCATCAGTGCCGCATCATCAGTGCCCTTCAGTGCTGCCTCATCAGTGTCCATCTGTGCTGCCTCATCAGTGCCGCCTCATTAGTGCCCATCAGTGCAGCCTCATCAGTGCCCATCAGTGCTGCCTATCAGTGTTACCTCATCAGTGCCCATCAGTGCTGCCAATAAGTGTCACCTCATCAGTGCTGCCTATCAGTGTCACCTCATCAGTGCTGCCTATCAGTGCCACCTCAGCAGTGCCCATCAGTGCTGCCTCATCAGTGTCGCCTATCAGTGCCACCTCAGCAGTGCCCATCATTGCTGCCTCATCAGTGCTGCCCATCAGTGCCACCTCATCAGTGCCCATCATTGCTGCTTCATCAGTGCCCATCAGTGCTAGCATCATCAGTGCCCATCAGTGTTGCCTCATCAGTGTCCATCTGTGCTGCCTCATCAGTTCCGCCTCATCAGTGCCAATCAGTGCAGACTCATCAGTACCCATCAGTGCTGCCTATCAATGTCACCTCATTAGTGCTGCCTCATCAGTGTCCATCAGTGCTGCCTCATCAGTGCCTTCTCATCAGTGCAGCCTCATCAGTGCCCATCAGTGAAGCCTCATAAGTGCCCATCAGTGCCACCTATCAATGCCCATCAGTGCTGCCTCATCAGTGCCCATCAGTGCCACCTCATCAGTGCCCATCAGTGTCGCCTCATTAGTGCCCGTCATGGCTGCCTATCAGTGCCACCTTATCTGTGCCCACCAGGGCAGCCTCATCAGTGCCTATCAGTGTCACCTCATCAGTACGACCTTATCAGGGCCCATCAGTGCAGCCTCATCAGTGACGCCTCATTAGTGCCCATCAGTGCCACCTATCAGTGCCCATTGGTGCTGCCTCATCAGTGCCCATCAGTGCCCA
>CM053038.1:31799380-31916880 GCA_028564925.1 Lithobates sylvaticus
GCTGCCACTGTGCCCATCAAACAGCCACTGTGCCTATCAAAGCTGCCACTGTGCCCATCAAAAGATGCCACTGTGCCCATCAAACACAGCCACTGTGCCCATCAAACACAGCCACTGTGCCCATCAAAGCTGCCACTGTGCCCATCAAAGCTGCCACTGTGCCCATCAAACAGCCACTGTGCCCATCAAAAGCTGCCACTGTGCCCATCAAATGCAGCCACTGTGCCCATTAAACGCAGCCACTGTGCCCAATAAAACACAGCCACTGTGCCCATCAAAATTGACACTGTGCCCATCAAACACAGCCACTGTGCCCATAAAAGCTGCCACTGAGCCCATCAAGCTCGTGTTATATTGTCCAAACATTGTGTTAATGTTTAAACACTGACTTTGTTGGAAGTACCAATATAGCCTTATTGATAATTAGAATTTTTATTCTCGTGTGTGATCCTGTAGACAGGGCCCCAGTGCACTGTATTACCCGGGGCCTATAATGCTCTTAAGGTGGCACTGATATATATATATACATTTCGGGGATCTGTTAGACTGGATGTGAGGACTCGTTACTTCTTGTTTCATACTTTGTGTGTTTTCGGGTTCTGTTGTCGGTTTTCTCCCCAATAACACAGAATGGAAAGTGAAAACGCTTTCTTACAAAGTAAACAAAATAAACCAGAGAAGTCTTTGTTCTCCAGGGACGGCACACGTAGAACACCAGCCGGGGATCATACACAGAGCTCTGTCTCAGCCAATCAGAGGGATGTGACCACACAGACCATAAAATGCAGGCTGTGGTCACCCTGCAGGACGCACTTTCAAATTATCAGCTTCCTGAAGACATGGGGAAGCTCAGGGTGTGCTTGGAGATACAGGGCAAACAGGGTTGCAACTGGAGACAGAGACATGAAGCACAGGGGGGCGCACTTGGAGACATACTTGGTGCGCAGGGACATACTTGGAGACATAGGGTGCACAGGGACATACTTGGAGACATAGGGTGCACAGGGACATACTTGAAGACATAGGTTGCACAGGGGCATACTTGGAGATATAGGGTGCACTTGGAGATATAGGGTGCACAGGGGTGCACTTGGAGATATAGGGTGCACAGGGGCTTACTTGGAGATATAGGGTACACAGGGGCTTACTTGGAGATATAGGGGTCACAGGGGCATACTTGGAGATATAGGGTGCACAGGGGCATACTTGGAGATATAGGGTGCACAGGGGCTTACTTGGAGATATAGGGTGCACAGGGGCTTACTTGGAGATATAGGGTGCACAGGGGCATACTTGGAGATTTAGGGTGCACAGGGACATACTTGGAGACATAGGGTGCACAGGGACGTACTTGGAGATTTAGGGTGCACAGGGGCTTACTTGGAGATATAGGGTGCACAGGTACATACTTGGAGATTTAGGGTGCACAGGGGCATACTTGGAGATTTAGGGTGCACAGGGGTGTACTTGGAGATTTAGGGTGCACAGGGGCGTACTTGGAGATATAGGGTACACAGGGACATACTTGGAGATATAGGGTGCACAGGGACATACTTGGAGATTTAGGGTGCACAGGGACATACTTGGAGATTTAGGGTGCACAGGGGCATACTTGGAGATTTAGGGTGCACAGGGGCGTACTTGGAGATTTAGGGTGCACAGGGGCGTACTTGGAGATATAGGGTGCACAGGGACATACTTGGAGATATAGGGTGCACAGGGACATACTTGGAGATTTAGGGTGCACAGGGACATACTTGGAGATATAGGGTGCACAGGGACATACTTGGAGATATAGGGGTGCACAGGGGCATACTTGGAGATATAGGATATATATTTATATACACCACCCCCCCCCCCCCCCTTAGACATCATATAATTATTACTATAAATATTAACCATAAGTCCCTCCAAAAAATGATACTTCGATAGTACATGACCCCCATCGTCTTCCCACATTGTCTCCAGCCTTTTGGTGGAGACACTATGGGCAAGCGGACAACCTTCTCCACATTCTTTGGTCAACAAAATAGAATAATATATACATATACAATTTTCTCTAGAAATTAAAAAAAAAAATATATATATAGATATATTTATACATACTGTATGTATGTATATATATATATATATATATTATCAATATATATATATATATACATATATATATAATTTTTTTTCTCACTCCTCACCCCCCGATCTAGCTCTTTTCAATGTGGGTATGGAAACCACCCTGTCAGATTACGGAACGACAGTCACCCAAGTTCTGTTGGTGGCCACACAGGCCAACGCCAGAATATGGGGAAATGCCAACGCCCCCCAATGCTACCGAAGTCCTTGGGAATGTGAACCTACGTGACTTTTATCTAGGAATGATAAAGAACGGGACCTTCCACCAATGCGGTGGTGGTGATGGATCTCCAGGCCCACAAGCCATGGCACATTCTATGGAGGATCGTTCTGAAATCTTAACTTGGTCCTCCCGACGTGGATTCCGTTGGTTCCGTTGGTCGTGTTCCTCCTTTGAAATCTGCTCCTTAATAACCCGATACTTTGTATTTTATTGCTATTTTTTATACTCTCTACTTTCTACTTTCTACTCTCTACTTTCTACTCTCTACTCTCTAATTTCTACTTTCTACTCTCTACTCTCTACTCTCTACTTTCTACTTTCTACTCTCTACTCTCTACTTTCTACTTTCTACTCTCTACTCTCTACTTTCTACTCTCTACTCTCTACTTTCTACTCTCTACTTTCTACTCTCTACTCTCTACTCTCTACTTTCTACTCTCTACTCTCTACTTTCTACTCTCTACTCTCTACTTTCTACTCTCTACTCTCTACTCTCTACTCTGTACTTTCTACTCTATACTTTCTACTCTCTACTCTCTACTCTCTACTCTCTACGCTCTACTTTCTACTCTCTACTTTCTACTCTCTACTCTCTACTCTCTACTTTCTACTCTCTACTCTCTACTTTCTACTCTCTACTCTCTACTTTCTACTCTCTACTCTCTACTTTCTACTTTCTACTTTCTACTCTCTACTCTCTACTCTCTACTCTGTACTTTCTACTCTATACTTTCTACTCTATACTCTCTACTCTCTACTCTCTACGCTCTACTTTCTACTCTCTACTTTCTACTCTCTACTTTCTACTTTCTACTCTCTACTTTCTACTCTCTACTCTCTACTTTCTACTCTCTACTTTCTACTCTCTACTCTTTACTCTCTATCATGTCAACTCAACATGAACAGAGGTTTATATCTCTCTTGTCCTTTAGTCTTAGTGCCACGTCGTCTCATCTCACTGATGCATTATCTCTAAGTAGCCGGGCCCTCTGCTTCCTCCCGTATTCTAACTGTAATGTCTGCCCTCATGTTGTAAAGTGCTGCGCAAACTGTTGGCGCCATATAAATCCTGTATAATAATAATAAATTAAAATGTTCATACTATGTATTTGTTAATGGCGCGATGTTATAACTCCGCCTTTTATTAACCTGTTACGTTGTATTTTATTGTTGTTTTTTTTTCATACTTGGTAAATCAACTCAACATGAACAAAGTTATCGACCTCTCGTGTTCCTTCATCTAAAGTGCCGCGTCATCTCATCACAACGATGTATTCTTTGTGTTTTTCATACTACTATGTACCTGTCAAACGGCGTGATCTTATAACGCTACGCCCCCCCCCCCCCCCCCCCCCCCCCCCCCCCCCCCCCCATTGAATGTACCGACTACGACCCTTTTTTTTTCATCTGATAACTTAAAAAAACTTTAGTAAAGAAGTATTGAAACTCAAAGGTTACGTGACGTGACTGAGCCGGTGTTCACTGAAAGCCTGATTATTTCAGGTGATAATTTTCAGAGAATGACATAACGTAGAATTACATTAACCTTCATCAGAAACACGGAGAGGTGGGAAGTTTTCATGCTGCTTGTCTGATTATTGTTATCCTATTTTTAATGTTCTCAAAATGTAATAAAAATATTTAAAAAAATATATAAGAGAAAAAAAATATATATATATATATATTTTTTTTTATCCTTTGAAGTCATATAATAATTACTAGAAATATGAATTAGAATATCAATAATATATATTATAATAATACAATAACAATAATGTATATTATAATAATAGCTTTAAAAGTTAAATTATATATATATATATATAAAATGGGCATTAAAAATAAAATAACAATAAATATAGAACATTTTCTGTAGAAATTACATTTATATATATATATATATATATATATATATATATATATATATAATATATATATATATATATATATAAACAATAATATATATTATAATAATAGCATTAAAAAAAAAAATAGTAATAGCTATATCGTTTTTTTTGCTCCTTTGAAATCATATAATAATTACGAGAAATATTAATTAAAAATATCAATAATATATATTATAATAATAGAATGACAATAGTGTATATTATAATAATAGCTTTAAAAGTTAAATTATATATATATATATATATATATATATATATATATATATATAAAATGGGCATTAAAAATAAAATAACAATAAATATAGAACATTTTCTTTAGAAATTACATTTACATATATATATATATGCTCCTTTGAAATCATATAATAATTACTATGAACCCCCATAGATATTTAAAAGGCTATACTATATATATATATATATATATATATATATATACATTTAATTTCCATGGAAATTTTTCTATATTTATTGTTATTTTATTTTTAATGCCATTTATATATATATATATATATATATATATATATATATATATATATATATATATATCATTTTACTTTTAAAGCTATTATTATAATATACATTATTGTTATTCTATTATTATAATATATATTATTGTTATTCTAATTATTATTTAAGCCCCATACACACTATCATCAGATTTTATGCAGATTTTTTTCCTTCAGATTTACCAAAACCATATACTGTGAGGTCAAACCTTAGGAGTTTCAATTTGTATGCAATCAGGCAGGCCCTGCAGTGCACTACATGGTTTTGGTAAATCTGAAGACAAAAATCAACAGAAAATATGACAGTGTGTATGGTGGGGCTTAAATATTAATTAGAATAACAATGATATATATTATAATAATAGAATAACAATAATGTAGATTATAATAATAGCTTTAAAAGTAAAATTATATATATATATATATATATATATATATATATATATATATATATATAAATATATATATATAAAATAGCATTAAAAATAAAATAACAATAAATATAGAAAATTTTCCATGGAAATTAAATATATAAATAAATATATATATATATATAAAATAGCATTAAAAATAAAATAACAATAAATACAGAAAATGTTCCATGGAAATTAAATATATAAATGTATAAATAAATAAATAAATATATATATATATATAGTATAGCCTTTTATATAAACTTAAACAGTTGTGAGTGTTCATCCACCAAAAGAAAAGTTCAGCAATCCAGCCTGTGAAAACCTTCATTCTAAAAGCAAAATAAGCATCTAAATACCAATAACACACTGGAAAGGTATTATATAAAACAAAGATACAGAAAAACACCCTAATCCAAAAAACAAAAAAAGAAAACACCTTAATCAGAAGGTAATATATCTGTAAACAAGGTTTCAAACTTTTTAGATTACTAAAATTTAAAAATTTAAAAAAAAATACACTTTGCATTTAAAAATAAAGATAACAGATTGCTGATTTGATAAATTGTCACTAAAGGCACATTATTATTTTTCAGTGTTTTTTTTTTTTTTTTGTTTACGTGATCTCAATGTTTTTTTTCATGCCAGGTGTTGAGGTTGGAAACATTTTTGGATGAGTAAAAAAAAAATTATTTTCTTGCCTCCTTTACATTGGCCTTTCTCAGCCCCCTGTACATGGCTTAGTTTTTTATAGGTATTTTAGTAACAAACAAGCAAATGTAATCAGTTTTTGTTTTATACGTGTAAAATAATAATAATAATAATAATAATAATAATAATAATAGGGATGTTTAGATTACCTAAGAGGCACGAAATGAATTTGACAACGTTTTTGAAAATAAAATGAAGCTGGCAATTGTTTTTTTTTTTTTATTGTCTTTTTTAATTATTTATAGATTTTAAAGATAAACTCTTTGGTTGTTTTGTCTTTAATAAAAAGCTTTATATTTTGACTCTTGGAATTGTTTACTATGCTTTGTTTTACACATGCTGCAAACAATGACTTTATTGGAGGATTTAATTAAAAATGTATTTTTAAAATGACAATGTTTCCTTTAGACATTAAATACAATTTTAGAAAAAAATCGGGGTGGGCTCGACGGGCCATTTGGTCTTTTTTTTTTCTTCCGTTCTTTTTCTGTGTCTTTTGTTTGGAAGCTTACCAAAAAATCTTGGAAGCGTGATTGGGTCATGAAAGTTTTTTTTTTATTTATTTTTTATTATTCACTATTTACTATTGTCCTTAAACACCGGGGTAGGATATACGAATATTAATAGTAAATAGTGAATAATACAAATTTTTAATAACAAATAAAAAAAATCTTTCATCAGCTGTGAATTATTAAATAAAATTTTTTCCGTAAAATGCAACTGTGTTTCAGTTTAAACGTCCAATCACGTGCGAGGGACGTTGTTTTTTTTTTTTTTTTTTAAGCTGCCCAGGCTGCCTTGGCGGTACTTAATTGCGCCGCGGTCGTGCAACGCTGTACCCAAATAAAATCGATATCATTTTTTTCACACAAATAGAGCTTTCTTTTGGTGATATTTAATCACCACTGGGTTTCTTTTACTTTTTATTACGATATATACTCGAGTATAAGCCGAGTTTTACAGCACATTTTTTGTGCTGAAAATGCCCCCCCCTCTCGTCTTATACTCGAGTCGAGCATTTTTTCTGCAGCAGAAAATGAAATTTTCCGACCTGACTTTGGGGCCCCTGCATCTCAGGGCCACTAGGTACTAGGAACCCCAACCCAGTGGACCTAGCACTACAACATATCCAAAGCTGGGGTTCCTAGCACCAAGTGGCCCCCGGGATACGGGGGCCCCAATGTCCGTTCGGAAAATGTAATTCTCTGCTGCAGAAAAGTGCTTTTCCGACCCGACTTTGGGGCCCCGTATCCCGGGGGCCACTTGGTGCTAGAAACCCCAAATTTGGCATTCAAACCCAGAGGAACTAGCCCTACAACATATCCAAAATCAGTCAACTGTGTCTGCAGCAATGTCATTTCGGGACCCTTTGGGTCCAGAGACCCCACATTTTGGTTGCAGCTAGGGGGGGCCTCTAGGAACCCTTAACTACCGAGTTTGAAGTTCGGGGGACCTATGGCTGCAAATGGGCACAGTGCGGCTGCAAATGGGCACAGTGAGGCTGCAAAAGGGCACAGTGCGGCTGCAAATGGGCACAGTGAGGCTGCAAATGGGCACAGTGAGGCTGCAAATGGGCACAGTGCGGCTGCAAATGGGCGCAGTGAGGCTGCAAATGGGCGCAGTGAGGCTGCAAATGGGCGCAGTGAGGCTGCAAATGGGCACAGTGCGGCTGCAAATGGGCACAGTGAGGCTGCAAATGGGCACAGTGCGGCTGCAAATGGGCACAGTGAGGCTGCAAATGGGCACAGTGAGGCTGCAAATGGGCACAGTGCGGCTGCAAATGGGCACAGTGAGGCTGCAAATGGGCACAGTGCGGCTGCAAATGGGCACAGTGCGGCTGCAAATGGGCACAGCGAGGCTGCAAATGGGCACAGCGAGGCTGCAAATGGGGCACAGTGCAGCTGCAAATGGGCACAGTGAGGCTGCAAATGGGCGCAGTGAGGCTGCAAATGGGCACAGCGAGGCTGCAAATGGGCATTGTTGACCCTCTTTTTCGTTTACAGTAGCTGCGCATTTCTCACCCTAGCTTATACTCGAGTCAATACGTTTTCACAGTTTTTTTGTGGTAAAATGAGGTGCCTCGGCTTATACTAGAGTATATACGGTATATATAAATTAATATTATTATTTTTATTATATAAATGAAAAAAGACCAAAAAAATAGATTTTTACTTTCTGCTATAAAATATATCTAATAAAAAAAAAAAATCTTCATAAATGTATTCTGTCTTTGATTAAAAAAATAAATAAAAACCCCCAAAATTATATATTACTTTATATTGAATTTAAAGGTTTTTTTTGTGGGGGGGGGGGGGTACACATATACAAACAAAGCACATCACAAATACTTATACAGAACAAAACAATACAAACAAAAAATAAAAAATAAATAAATAATTATAAAAAATGTATATAAGTGTATATTGATTGGTTTCTGTGAAAGTTAACCACTTGACCTCTGGAAGGTTTTACTCCCCCCCTTCATGACCAGGCCATTTTTTTCTATTCGGCGCTGCGCTACTTTAACCGGTAATTGCGCGGTCATACAACGCTGTACCCAAATTCAATTTATATCATTGCTGCTGCTTTCGTCAACAGATCTCTTTGTTTCTTCTCCCTGTTTTGCAGGGATGAGAAACAGAGAGATCGTTCTCTCTCTGTACAGAGCCCTGTGTTGATCGTCAAAACCAGAGCTCCGGGCTGTGATTGGACACAGCCGATCAGCAGGTCCCAGCCGTAGAATTATTGGCTGTGACCTGCTGACAAACTTCACTGCGTACAATCACATAAAAAAGACGAATCTTCACCCCAGCAAGAAATCTGAATGGTTCTCAGAGGCTATAGAGCCCTGGTGCCCAACCTGCAGTCCAAGGGCCACGTGTGGCCCTTTGGTATAGGACGTGTGGCCCTCAGACCTCAGCGGTCTGTAGTGGGAACGGCATGGACCTCTACCAGCCTCGTGTAACATCTTCCCGGGATTGTCTTCTGCAGCCGGTCCCGGGACAGGTTCTTCTAGGGTGCAGAACTGCGCTCCGCTGTGCCCAGGGCAGCTGCCCCTCCTGCCCCCCTCCCCCGTCCCGGCCTTGTCTGCAGCATATCCCCAGCCAACAATGAGTGCTCCAACCTGTGGCCCCCTCGCCGTTGTTGGAACTACAAGTCCCACGAGGGACTACAAGGCCTACAGTTACAAGGATGACTCCCGAAGGCGGAGGCATGATGGGACTTGTAGTTCTGACCCTCATTTCCTCTATTAGTCTGACAGTCCTCTCCAGCATTACATATATTGAACATTATGTGTGGCCCTTTGGTGATGTCGGGGGCCACATTCGAGGCCCTCTTTGACAACCACCGATATAGGGGGCATGGAAGTGATACTTTCTATTGGATAACTAAGACCCAATCTTTCCGGATCCCCCAGATCCCACCAGATCCCACCAGAACCCAACAGATCCCACCAGATCCCACCAGAACCCAACAGATCCCACCAGATCCCACCAGAACCCACCAGATCCCACCAGATCCCACCAGAACCCAACAGATCCCACCAGATCCCACCAGATCCCACCAGATCCCACCAGATCCCACGGGTCCCACCAAATCCCACCAGATCCCACCAGATCCCACCAGATCCCACCAGATCCCACACTTTGGGCATTTTACATTTCATTATAGAAGCTGTACAACGCCGGAGTACAACTTCCCGTCTTTAATTGTTTAGGATTCCTTAGGGGATCGTAAAGGGGTTCCCTTCAACCCCCAAAGTTCTGCTACCAGCTGGAGGACTCCACACTGCCGATTGAAGGGGGACTCCACACTGCTCATGGGATGACCACACTGCTCATGGGATGACCACACTGCTCATTGGATGACCACACTGCTCATGGGATGACTACACTGCTCATGGGATGAGCACACTGCTCATTGGATGACCCCACTGCTTATGGGATGACCACACTGTTCATGGTATGACCACACTGCTCATGGGATGACCACACTGCTCATTAAATGACCACACTGCTTATGGGATGACCACACTGCTCATGGTATGACCACACTGCTCATGGGATGACCACACTGCTCATGGGATGACCACACTGATCATGGGATGACCACACTGCTCATGGGATGACACGTTTCTTCTTCTTCCTTCGTCTCATTATAGACAGAGCTGAATTCAGTTTATGATCTTATCTGTGTGATATGACCTCAACCCCCCCCCCCCCCCCCCCCCCCGCCGAACGTTCCTCCACCTTTCATCTCCCCATCACATCTCTCACAACGTTCGATGTGTCTTTACTAAAAACACGACTTCTCTACGTGTCTGCCGAAATCCCCCTTTCACCCGTACCGTACCCCCCGGTACTACTGGGGTAGTAGAGGAGCGACTGGGGGGGGGGGGGGGGAGGGGAGGCCTATTACTAATCTACAAAAAAGATTCAATCGATTTATAAATACTGAGAAGATACAAAGAGTGCGAAATATAAGAAAAAGGAAAACGGAGATACAAAGTTATCAGAGGAGCCGACAACAAGCGATCGATTTACAGTAAGAGCACATCTCACCTTCATTACACACAGCGATCATTATATACAGCGATCATTATATACAGCGATCGTTATATACAGCGATCATTATATACAGCGATCATTATATACAGCGATCGTTATATACAGCGATCATTATATACAGCGATCATTATATACAGCGATCGTTATATACAGCGATCATTATATACAGCGATCATTATATACAGCGATCGTTATATACAGCGATCATTATATACAGCGATCGTTATATACAGCGATCATTATATACAGCGATCGTTATATACAGCGATCATTACATACAGCGATCATTATATACAGCGATCATTATATACAGCGATCGTTATATACAGCGATCATTATATACAGCGATCGTTATATACAGCGATCATTATATACAGCGATCATTATATACAGCGATCGTTATATACAGCGATCATTATATACAGCGATCATTATATACAGCGATCATTATATACAGCGATCATTATATACAGCGATCGTTATATACAGCGATCGTTATATACAGCGATCATTACATACAGCGATCATTATATACAGCGATCATTACACACAGCGATCCTTATATACAGCGATCATTATATACAGCGATCATTATATACAGCGATCGTTATATACAGCGATCATTATATACAGCGATCATTATATACAGCGATCGTTATACACAGCGATCATTATATACAGCGATCATTATATACAGCGATCATTACATACAGCGATCATTATATACAGCGATCATTATATACAGCGATCATTATATACAGCGATCATTACACACAGCGATCATTATACACAGCGATCATTATATACAGCGATCATTATACACAGCGATCATTATATACAGCGATCATTATATACAGCGATCATTATATACAGCGATCATTATATACAGCGATCATTATGTACAGCGATCATTATATACAGCGATCATTATATACAGCGATCATTATATACAGCGATCGTTATAGAAAGAAATGTGGAATCTGAGATTTCCGATCATTCCGAACAGAGAAAATCCTCAACGTTTCCTGAGATCTCCGTCCATCACTAGTGATGATAACTTCACTACTGTCTATAGAAGTTCTACCCATCTATCTATATACTATCTATATACTACCCATCTATCTATATACTATCTATATATATATATATATATCTATATACTATCTATCTATATACTATCTATATACTATCTATATATCTATCTATCTATATACTATCTATCTATATACTATCTATCTATATACTATCTATCTATATATCTATCTATATATATCTATCTATATACTATCTATCTATCTATATATATATATATATATCTATATAGATCTATATACTATCTATCTATATACTATCTATATACTATCTATCTATATACCATCTATATACTATCTATCTATATACTACCCATCTATCTATATACTATCTATCTATATACTATCTATCTATATACTACCCATCTATCTATATACTATCTATCTATCTATCTATATATATCTATATACTATCTATCTATATACTATCTATCTATATACTATCTATATACTATCTATCTATCTATCTATATACTATCTATATAATATCTATCTATATACTATCTATCTATACCTATATACTATATCTATATACTATCTATCTGTAAATACATTATCCTTTTTCTTTCTTTCTTTCTCTCTCTTTCTCTTTCAGTCTTCCTATCTATCTTCTTCCTTCTATCCTTTTTCTTTCTTTTTTTCCTTTTCTCTTTTCTTATCATTTCTTTCTTTCTTTGTTTCTTTCTTTTTCTCTCTCTCCTCTTCTTTCTTTCTTTCTTTCTTTTTCTTTCTTTCTCTCTTTCTTCTTTCTTTCTTTCTTTCTTTCTTTTGCTCTCTCTTTCTTTTTCTCTTTCTCTCTCTTTCTTTCTTTATTTTTATTTTTATTTCCACTCTTCCTATCTATATTCTTCCTTTCGTCCTTCTATCCTTTTTCTTTCTTTCTTTTTTTCCTTTTCTATTTTCTTATTATTTCTTTCTTTCTTTCTCTCTGTTTGCTATCTATCTTCTTTCTTTCTTTCTTTCTTTTTTTCTTTCTCTTCCTTCTCCCCTCCCCCCCCCCCCCCCTCTCACTATCTGTTTGCTATCTTCTTCCTTCCTTCCTTTTTTTTCTCTTCTTTTCTTCTCTCTCTCTGTTTGCTATCAAACTTTTTTCTTTTTTTTTTCTTTCTCTCACTATCTTTTTACTATCTATCTTCTTTCTTTCTTCCCTTTTCTTTTTCTTTTAATTTCTTTTTTTTCTCTCTCACTATCTTTCTGTTTGCTATCTAACATCTATCTATCTATCTATCTATCTATCTATCTATCTATCTATCTATCTGTAAATATATCATTTTTTTCTATCTATCAATCAGCTGTCTATCTATGTTCTTTCTGTCTTTCCTTCTTTTTGTGTTTCTTTCTCTCTCTTCTAGCACTATCTTCTTTCTTTCGTTCTTTCTCTTTCTTTCTCTTCCTATCTATCTATCTTCTTCCTTCCATCCTTTTTCTTTCTCTTTCTTTTTTTCCTTTTCTCTTTTCTTTTCATTTCTTTATCTATCTATCTTTCAGACATCAGACATTTCTTGACAAGTTGAACAGGTCAGGAAAATACAGAATATGAATAAAATAAAATGTAAGAAATGAAAGGATTTCATCATCAGAAATATTTTGTGCTCCTGCTGAGTCCTGGAATTCCGGGACCCCCCGATCCTCCAGGGACCCCCCGATCCTCCAGGGACCCCCCCGATCCTCCAGGGACCCCCCGATCCTCCAGGGACCCCCCGATCCTCCAGGACCCCCTCCCCCCCTCCTGGACTCTGATAGAAATGTGTGCGTTGTCACCGGCGATGTCGCTCGGGTTGTCACCGGCGATGTCGCTCGGGTTGTCACCGGCGATGTCGCTCGGGTTGTCACCGGAGATGTCGCTCGGGTTGTCACCGGCGATGTCGCTCGGGTTGTCACCGGCGATGTCGCTCGGGGGTGACGGAGAAGAATAGAAGTGGTGATAGAATATCATTGTATAGTGAGGGCCACTTACCTCTCATGGCTCGTCTCGCTGTGCTGGTGGCCCTGAACCCCCCCGGCGTCCAAGCTGACATGTGGGTCCCGGGTGACAGGTGATATTCTGCGCTGCCACCGGCCCAGCAGCCAATGGGGTTCAGGGGGGGGGGGGCTGGGTTTCCTCACCACAAGCTACCAATGACTAATCACATTTTAAACTTGGGAGGTTGTCTACCTATGGGAGATGGGGGGCCCCCTGCAGGTGAGCGCGGGAAGTGAGACATGACAGGTCCTCACAGCTGTGTGCCGAGTCTCATCTCCTCCCCTATAATAAGATGAAACAAACCAATGAGAAGAGCCGAGGACGGCACAGCGCACAGCTGCACACAATATATATATATATATATACTGTATATATCACACACAGCGATGACTTCTTCTGATAATTTTTCTGTTTTCTGAACTTTTTAAATGTTAGACTTTCCCCTCGTAGTCCGGACTGCAAATCTACAAATCTACAAAGTGTCATTTATTGGTAGAGATAAAGAGGACCTGTCTATAGTCCCCGACACGTCCCAATACACAGCAACAGGATCATTCTTCAGGAAAGCTCCGCCCCTTTATCATAAAAAGCTGCCAATCAGTGACTTTACCTAGACTAGGATGATGTCATCAGTCTGCTGCATGCAGGAGGAGTCATTTCCTCAGTCTCCCCTCCCCCCAGGGATAAGACTGTACATTGTAACTTTGTAGAAAGAGGAGGAGTAATTTCCTCAGTCTCCCCTCCCCCAGCAATCAGACTGTACATTGTAACTGTGTAGAAGGGGGAGGAGTCATTTCCTCCGTCTCCCCTCCCCCAGTGATCAGATTGTACATTGTAACTTTGTAGATGGACGAGGGGTCATTTCCTCAGTGTCCCCTCCCCCCAGTGATCAGGCTGTACATTGTAAGTTTGTAGAAGGAGGAGGAGTAATTTCCTCAGTCTCCCCTCCCCCAGTGATCAGATTGTACATTGTAACTTTGTAGAAAGAGGAGGAGTCATTTCCTCAGTCTCCCCTCCCCCAGTGATAAGACCGTACATTGTAACTTTGTAGAAGGAGGAGGAGTCATTTCCTCAGTCTCCCCTCTCCCAGTGATCAGACTGTACATTGTAACTTTGTAGAACGAGGAGGAAGCATTTCCTCAGCCTCCCCTCCCCCCAGTGATCAGACTGTACATTGTAACTTTGTAGAACGAGGAGGAAGCATTTCCTCAGTCTCCCCTCCCCCCAGTGATCAGACTGTACATTGTAACTTTGTGGAACGAGGAGGAAGCATTTCCTCAGTCTCCCCTCCCCCAGTGATCAGACTGTACATTGTAACTTTGTAGAAGGAGGAGCAAGCTTCTCTTTAGCCTCCCCTCCCCCGGTAATCAGTCTGCTGCAGGCAGGACGAAGCATTTGCTCCCCTCCCCCAATGATCAGACTTCGTAGCAAATCACAAGGTGAGAGGCTGCAGCAGGGGCTGAACTGTGTCAGACATTTGTAAAGTGGATGGTGACCCTGGATGATGCCTGAACAAAGATGGTGCCATCCTATTGGAGAGAAAAGCAGAGGAAGGAATGGTAAGGGGTGTCATTTTTATGAAACTTATCGCATCGCGTTTGCTTTAAAGGGAATGCGCGGCCCTGTTATATATATTTTCATTCCCATGTATTATGTTCATATTTGATCAATGATGTCTTCCAGGATCCCTGGCTGTTGGTTTACATTCAGCGGCTTGGGGTAACCTGGTGATGTCTTTGACCAAATATGGTCATGACCTGATTTGGTGAACAACGTATGTTTGGCAAATGACGTATCCTTGGATCTCCAGGTATTTGTTTACATTCAGCAACAGAGGATCCTTGGTGATGTCATTGACCGTATATGGTCATGACCATGTTTAATCAATGAGGTACTTTGGGGGCCCCAGTTGCTTGCTTACATACAGCAGCTGAGGATCCTCTGTGACGTCATTAACCATATGTGGTCATGACCATATTTGGGTAATGATGTACCGTGGGATCCCCAGGTGTTTGTTTACATTCAGCAACAGAGGATCCTTGGTTTAGTCGTTGACCACATTTGGTCATGGCCATATTTGGTCAATGACATCTCCTGGGCCCACCAGCTGTTTTAGGTGATGCCATTAACCCAATATAGTCATGATCATATTTGGTGAACAACGTATTCCGAGGTCCCTGGCTGTTGGTTCACATTCAGCAGCCGAGGATCTTTGGTGATGTCTTTGACCATATTTGGTCAAGACCATATTCAAACAGTGACACCTCCTGGGGTCCCAGGCTGTTTGTTTGCATACATGAGCCAGGGATCCTTGATGATGTCATTGACTACATTAGGTCAACACCATATTTGGTCAAGGACATCTCCTGGGGTCCCAGGCTTTTTTTTTGCATACAGTAGATGAGGATCCTCTGTGATGTCATTAACCAAATATAGTCATGATCATAATTGGTTAACAACGTATAATGGGATCCCCAGCTGTTTGTTTTCATTCAGCAGCCGAGGATCCTTGGTAAAGTAATTGACCATATTTAATCCATGAGGTCTCCTGGGGTCCTCGGCTGTTTGCTTACATACAGCAGTTGAGGATTCCCTGTGAAGTTATTGACTGTATATGCTCATGACCATGCTTGGCTAATGACGTATCCTTGGATCTCCAGGCGTTTGTTTACATTCAGCGACTGAGGAGCCTTGGTGATGTCATTGACCATATTTGGTCATGGCCATATTTGGTCAGTAACATCTCCTGGGCCCACCTAGCTGATTTCCATGATGCCATTAACCCAATATAGTCATGATAATATTTAGTAAACAACATATTTTGAGGTCTCTGGCTGTTGGTTTACATTCAGCAGCTGAGGATTCTTGGTGATGTCTTTGACCATATTTGGTCATGACCATATTTTATCAATGAGGTGAGCTGTTTGCTTACATACAGCAGTTGAGGACCCCCTGTGATGTCATTTACCACATATGCTCATGACCATGTTTGGCTGATGACGTATCCTGGGAACCCCAGGCGTTTGTTTACATTTTACAATCAGCAACTGAGGATCCATGGCGATGTCAATGACCACATTTGGTCATGACCATATTTGATCAGTCACACCTCCTGCCCCCTTCCAGCTGTTTGTATACAGTAGTCAGGGATCCTTGATGGGGTCATTGACCATATTTTCTAAACAATGTTTTGCAGGATCCCCAGCTTTTTGTTTGCATACAGTAGCTGTGGATCATGGGTGATGTCATTGACCACATTAGGCCATATTTGGTCAATGACATCTCCTGGGCCTACCAGCTGTTTTCCACAATGCCATTAACCCAATATAGTCGTGATAATATTTGGTGAACAACATATTCTGAGGTCCCTGGCTGTTGGTTTACATTCAGCAGCTGAGGATCCTTGGTGATGTCTTTGACCATATTTAATCAATGAGGTCTCCTGGGGGCACCAGCTGTTTGCTTACATACAGCAGTTGAGTATCCTCTATGATGTTATTGACCGTATATGCTCATGACCATGTTTGGCTAATGATGTGTTTTGGGATCCCCAGCTGTTTGTTTACATTCAGCAACTGAGAATCCTTGGTGATGTCATTGACCACATTTGGTCATGACCATATTTGATCAATGATGCCTCCTGGGGCCCTCGGCTGTTTGTTTGCATACAGCAGCTAGGGATCCTTGGTGATGTCATTGACCGTATATGGTCATGACCATATTTAATCAATGAGGTACTTTGGGGCCCACAGTTGTTTGCTTACATACAGCAGCTGAGGATCCTCTGTGACGTCATTAACTGTATGTAGTCATAACCATATTTGGGTAATGATGTACAGTGGGATCCCCAGATGTTTGTTTACATTCAGCAACAGAGGATCCTTGCTTAAGTCGTTGACCAGAGGCGGCTCTCTAATTAGGCAAATTAGGCAGTCGCCTAAGGCCTCGCACTCCTAGGGGCCTCACGGCCGCCTAATTCGCCTGATGTGTGTGTTACATTTGAAGGGAATATCATGCAATTTATACAGTTAATTTCTATTGCTTTAATTATTTTTCCCATTTTGGGCATGAGTGGGGCCTCATGTCTAAGATTTGCCTAAGGCCTCACAAAGCCTAGAGCCGCCTCTGTCGTTGACCACATTTGGTCATGACCATATTTGGTCAACAACACCTCCTGGGCCCCTAGCTGTTTTTGGTGATGCCATTAACCCAATATAGTCATGATCATATTTGGTGAACAACGTATTCTGAGGTCCCTGGCTGTTGGTTTACATTCAGCAGCCGAGGATCCTTGGTGATGTCTTTGACCATATTTGGTCAAGACCATATTCAAACAGTGACATCTCCTGGGGTCCCAGGCTGTTTGTTTGCATACATGAGCCAGGGATCCTTAATGATGTCATTGACCACATTTGGTCATGGCCATATTTGGTCAATAACACCTCTTGGGCCCACCTAGCTGTTTTTGGTGATGCCATTAACCCAATATAGTCATGATAATATTTGGTGAACAACGTATTCCGAGGTCCCTGGCTGTTGGTTTACATTCGGCAGCTGAGGATCCTTGGTGATGTCTTTGATCATATTTGGTCAAGACCATCTGGGGTCCCAGGCTGTTTGTTTGCATACATGAGACAGGGATCCTTGATGATGTCATTGACCACATTAGGTCAACACCATACTTGGTCAATTACATCTCCTGGGCCCCCCAGCTGTTTTCTTGCATATACAGTAGATGAGGATCCTCTGTGATGTCATTAACCAAATATAGTCATGATCATAATTGGTGAACAACGTATAATGGGATCCCCAGCTGTTTGTTTACATACAGCGTCCGCGGATCCTTGGTGATGTCATTGACCATATTAGGTCGTGACCATATTTGGTCAATGACATTTCCCAGAATCCCCAGCTGCTGGTTTCCATACAGAGAATGAGGAACGGGGCAAACAGGCCAATTTTGGCTGGTCAACCAACAGTGAATAGGCCGGCTCCGGGGTGGAAGCCACACCCAACCCGAATCTCATCCCCGGACTCGTCGCCTTTAATAATTCTTTCATTTTTTAGAAAAAACAGTTACAATTAGGTGACTATAAATAAAGGTTGTGGGGTCCATCCCCCCCTTCTCGCACCCCCCCATCAGCTGCTCATCCCCGGAGTATATATAGACACATTGTTGCAGCACCTGCCCCATCCACAGCGCAGATGTCAGGCGATGGGGCCTCAGTGGTGGCGAGCTGCCCGCCCCGCGCCGCGCATCCCCAGGACAGGTGCTGAGATGTCAGACTAACAGCTCAAAACTTCACACCTTACAAAGTGTTAACCACACAGAGAAGACATGAAAACCATCCTCACCGCAGATGTTCTCCCAGGACAGCTTACACAGCAAACTGAGCCCGAGCAACCTGACATGACAGACACACCGAGCAACATGCCTACCGAGGAACAGATACCGAGAATTACACCCGACATACAGGACAAGAGAAGTAGTACTGTGCAGAGTCCATACATACAGAATAAGAACAGATACCGATGTATGTATGGACTCTACACAGTACCACTTCTCTTGTCCTGTATGTCGGGTGTAATTCTCGGTATCTCCTCTTATTCTGTATGTATGGACTCTGCACAGTACTACTTCTCTTGTCCTGTATGTCGGGTGTAATTCTCGGTATCTCTTCTTATTCTGTATGTATAGACTCTGCACAGTACCACTTCTCTTGTCCTGTATGTCGGGTGTAATTCTCGGTATCTCTTCTCATTCTGTATGTATGGACTCTGCACAGTACTACTTCTCTTGTCCTGTATGTCGGGTGTAATTCTCGGTATCTGTTCTTATTCTGTATGTATGGACTCTGCACAGTACTACTTCTCTTGTCCTGTATGTCGGGTGTAATTCTCAGTATCTGTTCTTATTCTGTATGTATGGACCCTGCACAGTACCACTTCTCTTGTCCTGTATGTCGGGTGTAATTCTCGGTATCTGTTCTTATTCTGTATGTATGGACTCTGCACAGTACCACTTCTCTTGTCCTGTATGTCGGGTGTAATTCTCGGTATCTGTTCTCATTCTGTATGTATGGACTCTGCATAGTACAACTTCTCTTGTCCTGTATGTCGGGTGTAATTCTCGGTATCTGTTCTTATTCTGTATGTATGGACTCTGCACAGTACTACTTCTCTTGTCCTGTATGTCGGGTGTAGATCTCGGTATCTGTCCTTATTCTATATGTATGGACTCTGCACAGTACCACTTCTCTTATCCTGTATGTCGGGTGTAATTCTCGGTATCTGTTCTCATTCTGTATGTATGGACTCTGCACAGTACTACTTCTCTTGTCCTGTATGTCGGGTGTAATTCTCGGTATCTGTTCTTATTCTGTATGTATGGACTCTGCATAGTACAACTTCTCTTGTCCTGTATGTCGGGTGTAATTCTCGGTATCTGTTCTTATTCTGTATGTATGGACTCTGCACAGTACTACTTCTCTTGTCCTGTATGTCGGGTGTAGATCTCGGTATCTGTCCTTATTCTATATGTATGGACTCTGCACAGTACCACTTCTCTTATCCTGTATGTCGGGTGTAATTCTCGGTATCTGTTCTTATTCTGTATGTATGGACTCTGCACAGTACTACTTCTCTTGTCCTGTATGTCGGGTGTAATTCTCGGTATCTCTTCTCATTCTGTATGTATGGACTCATGTAGCCCCCCCCCATCCCCCGCGCGGTGTGCCGGGCGCCCCTCTTCCTGCGGTCGGAAGGGAGAGTGATTGAGGGCAGGAGATGGAGTTGGCAGTTATTGTGGTCACCTCGGAGACGCTCTTCGCAGCACGGACAGGTTACACGGCTCAGGCTCCTCGGCGTCCAGAAGATTACCCAACCCGGCTCACCTCCACGGTGACACTTCCTCTGAGCCCACCACACGGCCCCCCGGACACCCACCTCACCTGCATTGCGTAAAACCTGAGTCAATCTCTCGGTAAGATCGCTGATAAGCGGCCGCCTGACCCGCCTTTAACCCCTTCCCTGCCTGGCTCCGCATCGAAGCTCCCTGGACCAGAAGAAGAGCCTTTCCAGGGTCCCTCCACCCACAACTGGCATTCAGTTTATTTTTGTCATCAAAAGAGGTCCCCACCACCCCTGCTGGACTCTTTAATTGCTTAGCATATACAATAAAAATTGCAGCTTGAGGAGTGAGAAGACACCAAGATGAACGGGACTTATGGCAGGGAGATCTTACTGCTGGAGTGCCCATCGTAGTCCTGAGATATAACATATGGGTGGAGTGCCAGGCTGCCATTGGATGCAGTTATTCTGGGGCACCTCGCTTTACTTTGGAATGTTCACAGGACGCTACATAGGCAGTAGAACGAAGGGTGACAAGGCCACAAATGGCCCCAGGAAACAGGCTGGCCATGGGGGACAAGCTAGCCATGAATGGCCATGGGGGACAGGCTGGCCTTTAATTTCTATGGGCGTCAGGCTGGGCAAGATATGACCACAGGGAACAGACTGGCCTTTAGTTGCCATTGGGGCAGGCTGGCCATAAACGGCCATGAGGGTCAGGCTGGCCATTAACAGCCATGGGGGTCAGGCTGGCCATGAACAGCCATTGGGGTCAGGCTGGCCTTTAATTGCCATGGGGGTCAGGCTGGCCTTTAATTGCCATGGAGGTTAGACTGACCATGAATGGTCATTGGGGACAATCTGGCCTACTAATAGCCATGGGGGACAAGCTAACTAAGAATGGCCATTGGGGGACAGGCTGGCCTTTAATTTCTATGGGGGTCAGGCTGGGCAAGATATGACCACAGGGAACAGACTGGCCTTTAGTTGCCATTGGGACAGGCTTTCCGTAAATGCCCATGGGGGTCAGGCTGGCCTTTAATTGCCATGGGGGTCAGGCTGGCCTATAATTGCCATGGAGGTTAAACTGACCATGAATGGCCATAGCGAACAAATGGACAATGGAACAATGAATGGCTATAGAGGGCAGGCTGGTTATGAATGTCCATGGGGAAAATCTGGCCTACTAATAGCCATGGGGGACAAGCTAGCCAAGAAAGGTCATGGAGACAGGCTGGCCTTTAGTTGACCAGGGGGTTTAGGCTGGCCATAAACGACCATGGAGGACAGACTGGCTATGAATGGTCATTGGGGACAATATGGCCTTTAATTTCCATCGGGGTCAGGCCGGCCATGAACAGCCATGGGGTTCAGGTTGGCCTTTAATTGCCATGGAGGCTAGAATAGGGAACAAACTAGTAATGTATGGCTATAGGGGGCAGGCTGGTTATGAATGCCCATGGGGAAAATCTGGCCTACTAATAGCCATGGGGGACAAGCTAGCTAAGAATGGTCATGGAGACAGGCTGGCCTTTAATTCCTATGGGGGTCAGGCTGGGCAAGATATGACCACAGGGAACAGACTGGCCTTTAGTTGCCATTGGGGCAGGCTGGCCATAAACGGCCATAAGGGTCAGGCTGGCCAGGAACAGTCATGGGGGTCAGGCTGGCCTTTAATTGCCATGGAGGTTAGACTGACCATGAATGGCCATAGGGAACAAACTAGTAATGTATGGCTATAGAGGGCAGGCTGGTTATGAATGCCCATGGGGAAAATCTGGCCTACTAATAGCCATGGGGGGACAAGCTAGCCAAGAAAGGTCATGGAGACAGGCTGGTCTTTAGTTGCCATGGGGCTCAGGTTGGCCATAAACAACCATGGAGGACAGACTGGCCATGAATTGGGGACAATATGGCCTTTGATTTCCATGGGGGTCAGGCTGGTTTTTAATTGCCATGGAGGTTAGACTGACCATGAATGGCCATAGGGAACAAACTAGTAATGTATGGCTATAGGGGGCAGGCTGGTTAGGAATTCCCATGGGGGAAATATGGCCTACTAATAGACAGGCTGGCCTTTAGTTTCCATGGGAGTTCAGGCTGACAATAAACAGCCATGGGGCGCAGGCTTGAATATAGTAGAAAACACCTGCAGTTTGTCCATGAGGTGGTGATTGGTCGGTGTACTGGCTTGTAGTGTCCTCCTAGCACTCAAGCAAACATGTAGATAAAAAAAAGCCAGCAGCTCGATCTTCCACAATGAATATGAATCCAGGTGTGGTACAGAATAATACAGGGCTTATGCGTTTCGGTGTGTAGCCTTAGTCATAGCCTGGGGGGCAGGCTGGTTATGAATGGCCATGGGGATCAAACTATCCATGAATGGCCATGGGGACAATCTGGCCTATGAATAGACGTGGGGGGCAGACTGGCCATGAATGGTCATGGGGCCAGACTGGTCTTTAGTTGCCATGGGGGTCAGGCTGGCCGTAAACAACCATGGAGGACAGGCTGGCCATGAATGGTCATTGGGGACAATATGGCCTTTAATTACCATGGGGGCCAGGCTGGCCATAAACGGCAGGCTGGTCTTTAATTGCCATGAGGGATAGCCTGGTCATAAATGGCCATGGGGACAAGCTGGCCATGAACGGCCACAGTGGACAGGTGGGCAATAAATGGACATACTGGCTACGAATGCCAATTGTGGACAATCTGGCCTATGAATGGCCATGGGCATGGGGGACAGGCTACCCATGGATAGTCATGTGGGTCAGGCTGGCCTTTAATTGCCATGGCCCCATGGCCATTTATGACCAGGCTATCCCTCAGGGGCACATACTCCATTGGCTTTTAAACCCCAACCCCGACCCACAGCCCAGACCACAGCAGCCCCCACTCAGAAAGGCATGGAGTTCAGGAAGCATAGGGAGAGCCAGACCCTCAGCAAGCTCAACCCCCGCTCCCATCACTCCTACCTAAGTACATTCAGAGGTACTAAGCGTTCCGCCCCGTATACAGGATGGACACAGTGTTCCCTCCCGAAAAACTGTCCGGAGCTAGAGCTACCCCAATCTAGGTCAGAAGGCCAGGGACCCGACCCTCTGGGTCAGACCCAAGACGCAGCACCCGTCCTCACCAGGAGCACCCTACCAGGCGGTTCAGACTCAGGCCCCACTGTCACCAGCATGGATGACCAGATGCTGGCCCCTACCGAAACCGCCCTTCCAGGTGCAATTACACCATTGGATTTGCGGAGGTCCCCCACTCACTTAAGAGTAACCGTGTCGGCTCCTCTGGATGACTGAGAAGAACAGATACTACACTTGATCTTAGCCAAAAAACCGAGAGGAGTGGGGGGAGGAGTACAAGGTTTGAAGTTCTGGGGTCTTCTGGTTGCCCCCCAGACATGGTGTATGAGATATATTGTACATTTGTAGGATTATCTTGCCGTGTTTAGCTCAGAGAGAGGAGTTTTGTCCTATGTGAGGACCCGGACGTGTTTCATTGAGGGGGGGAGGGGGGTATTGCTGAGAGATATACTCTTAGTTGGCAGCTCTAGTGACAAAGCCGCAGATGTACCCTGATAACATGGGGGGGGGGGGGGGCTGGCCACATCCTCCACTCTATACACCACCATTGTCACTCATCTGTCACACCGCCTGTCCGAGGAGGAGCGGGGCATGCTGGGTAAGGACACACCGCATGTTCTCTACAAACCTCAGATTCACAGAAACACCTCCGAAGAGGTTCAACTGCCCATCCGGGTGAAGAGGACCTGTCATCAGATCCCACCGCACACCAAATGTCAGCATTGCCCAACCACAGGGCAACTTCTTAGCAAAATAATAAACTTTTTAATTTTTATCATAAATAAAAATAAAAAGTCACCGGCTTCATTATAACAAGGCGAGGCGCGGATGGTGCCAACTCTGGTGCCACTGTGGGGGGTCTCACATCATTAGAGACTGCAGTGAGCCTCAACATACCCAGGCTGGGCACCGATGGCGTCATTTCTGATGTATCCTCCATGTATCCTCTATGTATCTTCTATGTCCTGTATGCATACTCCATGTATCCTCAATGTATCCTCTATGTATCCTCTATGTATCCTCCATGCATCTTCTATGTACTGTATGTATACTCCATGTATCCTCAATGTATCCTCTATGTATCCTCCACGTATCCTCTATGTATCCTCCATGTATCCTCTATGTATCCTCCATGTATCTTCTATGTACTGTATGTATACTCCATGTATCCTCTATGTATCCTCTATGTATCCTCCATGTATCTTCTATGTACTGTATGTATACTCCATGTATCCTCAATGTATCCTCTATGTATCCTCCACGTATCCTCTATGTATCCTCCATGTATCCTCTATGTATCCTCCATGTATCTTCTATGTACTGTATGTATACTCCATGTATCCTCAATGTATCCTCTATGTATCCTCCACGTATCCTCTATGTATCCTCCATGTATCCTCTATGTATCCTCCATGTATCTTCTATGTACTGTATGTATACTCCATGTATCCTCAATGTATCCTCTATGTATCCTTCATGTATCTTCAATGTATCCTCAATGTATCCTCTATGTATCCTTCATGTATCCTCAATGTATTCTGTATGTACTGTATGTATACTCCATGTATCCTCAATGTATCCTCTATGTATCCTTCATGTATCTTCAATGTATTCTCAATGTATTCTCTATGTACTGTATGTATACTCCATGTATCCTCTATGTATTCTCTATGTACTGTATGTATCCTCCATGTATCCTCTATGTATCCTTTATGTACTGTATGTATACTCCATGTATCCTCTATGTATTCTCTATGTACTGTATGTATCCTCCATGTATCCTCCATGTATCCTCTATGTATCCTCTATGTATCCTTTATGTACTGTATGTATACTGCATGTATCCTCAATGTATTCTCTAAGTATACTCCAGGTATCCTCTAAGAAACCTCTATATACTGTATGTATCCTCTATGTATCCTCTATATATTGTATGTAACCTCTATATACTGTATGTATACTCAATGTATCCTCTATGTATCTTTAATGTATCCTCTATATAAGGAATGTATCCTCTATATACTGTATGTATCCTCTATGTACTGTATGTATACTCCATGTATCCTCAATGTATCCTTCATGTATCTTCCATGTATCCTCTATGTATCCTCTATGTATCTTTCTTGTATCTTCCATGTATCCTCCTGCACCCTCCATGTATCCTCTATATATCCTCCATGTATCCTCTATGTATCTTCTATGTATCCTCTATGTATCTTCTATGTATCCTCTATGTCTCTTCCATGTCTCTTCCATGTATGTTCCATGTATCTTCCATGTATCCGCTATGTATCTTCCATGTATCCTCCATGTCTCTTCCATGTATCTTACATGTATCCTCCATGTATCTTCCATGTATCCGCTATGTATCTTCCATGTATCCTCCATGTATCTTCCATGTATCCTCTATGTATCTTCCATGTATCCTCCATGTATCTTCCATGTATCCGCTATGTATCTTCCATGTATCCTCCATGTATCTTCCATGTATCCTCTATGTATCTTCCATGTATCTTCCATGTATCCTCTATGTATCATCCATGTATCCGCTATGTATCTTCCATGTATACTCCATGTATCTTCCATGTATTCTCTATATATCCTCTATGTCACTTTCTTGTATCCTCTATGTATTCTCCATGTAATCTCTATGTATTCTCCATGTAATCTCTATGTATCTTCCTTGTATGCACTATGTATCCTCTATACTCCATGTATTTTCCGTGTATTCTCTATGTATCCTCTATGTATCTTTCTTGTATCTTCCATGTATCCTCCTGCACCCTCCACGTATCCTCTATATATCCTCCATGTATCCTCTATGTATCTTCTATGTATCCTCTATGTATCTTCTATGTATCCTCTATGTCTCTTCCATGTATCTTCCATGTATCCTCCATGTATCCTCTATGTATCCTCCATGTATCCTCTATGTATCCTCCATGTATCCTCCATGTATCTTCCATGTATTCTCTATGTATCCTCTATGTATCCTCTATGTATTCTCCATGTAATCTCTATGTATCTTCCATGTATCCACTATGTATCCTCCTCCATGTATTTTCCGTGTATTCTCTATGTATCCTCTATCTATCTTTCTTGTATCCTCCATGTATCATCTACGTATCCTCTATGTATCCTCTATGTATCCTCCATGTATCATCTACGTATCCTCTATGTATCCTTGTAAAGCTGGGGGTTGTTTAGCTCTTGTAGTAGATGCTTTTGCCGGTGATTCCAAACCAGCCAGGAACTGTATTTTAGGGCGCGGTAGCCCATATTTATTAATAAGGCAAATAAAAGTCCACAACATAACGGTTTCCCACGCAGGGGCTCTTCTCCAGCAAATACACACAACAGAAAATGCTAGCCCACCTGGCTCTCTGTAGCAGTACTTCTGCTCTTTATCCTGATCACACAGACCACTGGTTCCTCCAGTGTGGACGGCTTTACTTTAGCGCCCACAGCTCCGCTCGGGCCTCACCCCTCTGGCAGTCTCACATGTTCTGGCTGCCGCTGCAAAAGTGAAGAGCCCATTAAAAGATTCCTTTCTGCCACTAGATGTCCTCAGTCTGATGGTCAGCATCATTCAACCAGCTTCCTCTGAGCCCAGGTCATCCTGAACCTGCCCTGTGATTAGACAGTGAAAGGAGAAGCAGAAGACAGATGAGCTCATCTCTCTGTCACTTTTCTCTCTCCTGCTACCAGCGTGCTACTTGTCATCATATGAACTGATTGGCTCCGTGAATTCAGCGCCGGCTCCGGATTTCCTGCGCAGAGTTCCGCCTTGGAATCCATCCGAGATGATTGATCCGGCCCCAGCTGGCAATCACAGCGCCTTCCGGGAACCTTATCTTCTCCATCCAGCAATTAATTAAAAGTTCCCTTGGATCTCTCGCTGTTCTGGCTGCTTCTGTTAATTGAGATTCTTGTAACTGATCTCCAATATCAGCGAGAACACAAAACCCGATCCGCCGCGTCACCGGATCCACCGCGCCGATCGCTCGCCGACAACCCAACACCGCGACAAAGCCAGCCGACTGCCCAAACCGGGGGGGAGGGGAACCCCGATAGAAGATATACAGAGTGACATCACCGCTCTCCAGATATAAGATATATTATACAGGAGTGAGACATCACCGCTCTCCAGATATAAGATATATTATACAGAAGTGACATCACCGCTCTCCAGATATAAGATATATTATACAGAGTGACATCACCGCTCCGCAGATATAAGATATATTATACAGGAGTGACATCACTGCTCTCCAGATATAAGATATATTATACAGGAGTGACATCACCGCTCTCCAGATATAAGATATATTATACAGAGTGACATCACCGCTCTCCAGATATAAGATATATTATACAGAAGTGACATCACCGCTCTCCAGATATAAGATATATTATACAGGAGTGACATCACCGCTCTCCAGATATAAGATATATTATACAGGAGTGACATCACCGCTCTCCAGATATAAGATATATTATACAGGAGTGACATCACCGCTCTCCAGATATAAGATATATTATACAGGAGTGTCATCACCGCTCTCCAGATATAAGATATATTATACAGGAGTGACATCACCGCTCTCCAGATATAAGATATATTATAGAGGAGTGACATCACCGCCCTCCAGATATAAGATATAATATACAGGAGTGACATCACCGCTCTCCAGATATAAGATATATTATACAGGAGTGACATCACCGCTCTCCAGATATAAGATATATTATACAGGAGTGACATCACCGCCCTCCAGATATAAGATATATTATACAGGAGTGACATCACCGCTCTCCAGATATAAGATATATTATACAGGAGTGACATCACCGCCCTCCAGATATAAGATATATTATACAGGAGTGACATCACCGCTCTCCAGATATAAGATATATTATACAGGAGTGACATCACCGCTCTCCAGATATAAGATATATAATACAGGAGTGACATCACCGCCCTCCAGATATAAGATATATTATACAGGAGTGACATCACCGCTCTCCAGATATAAGATATATTATACAGGAGTGACATCACCGCTCTCCAGATATAAGATATATTATACAGGAGTGACATCACCGCTCTCCAGATATAAGATATATTATACAGGAGTGACATCACCGCTCTCCAGATATAAGGTATATTATACAGGAGTGACATCACCGCTCTCCAGATATAAGATATATTATACAGGAGTGACATCACCGCCCTCCAGATATAAGATATATTATACAGGAGTGACATCACCGCCCTCCAGATATAAGATATATTATACAGGAGTGACATCACCGCCCTCCAGATACAAGATATATTATACAGGAGTGACATCACCGCCCTCCAGATATAAGATATATTATACAGGAGTGACATCACCGCCCTCCAGATACAAGATATATTATACAGGAGTGACATCACCACTCTCCAGATATAAGATATATTATACAGGAGTGACATCACCGTCCTCCAGATACAAGATATATTATACAGGAGTGACATCACCGCTCTCCAGATATAAGATATATTATAGAGGAGTGACATCACCGCCCTCCAGATATAAGTCGGGGGGGGGGTGTATCATGTATGTTGCAGTGTGGGGGGGGGTGTATCATGTATGTTGCAGTGTGGGGGGGGGAGGGGTCAGTAGTAGATCGGTCCGGTGGCGCACACGTTGGTGGAAGCGGCGTACACACGGCGTTATCTCGGCAGCCATCTCTCTCTCTCTCTCTCTCTCTCTCTCTCTCTCTCTCTCTCTCTCTCTCTCTCTCTCTCTCTCTCTTGTCCGTGTGAAGCGCGATGGAAAATGAAGTCGGTCTCTCGCCTCTCCCCACCACAGACGTAGTCACACGACAGAGGAGGGAAACCACAGACCCTTCCCCCCCCTTTACTTCTCAGACTCACATCACCACTTTCCCCCTTTCTAAGCACTATTGTGTCCCCAGGAAACCTGTCTGGGGGGGCGGCTCTTCCCAGACTACAGACGCTAAAA
This sequence comes from Lithobates sylvaticus, assembly GCA_028564925.1. Taxonomy (NCBI): domain Eukaryota; kingdom Metazoa; phylum Chordata; class Amphibia; order Anura; family Ranidae; genus Lithobates; species Lithobates sylvaticus. The sequence continues at coordinate 31,828,848 of CM053038.1, forward strand.
ATGGCATCGTCACCCTTACCGGCATTAAAGGGGCACTCCGCCACCCAGCCGGCCAAAGGCTCAAAATAGTGACAAATAAAGCCTACTTATGTTTTACCTTCCCGGGTTCTTCCGAATTCAGGGGACTCCCCAAATTCTAACCAAACACCAGACTTACACCCTTCCCATCATACCTAATCCCTCGAATCTAAACCTGACCCTTCACCCCAAAACCAAAAACTGAACCCTCAACTGGAGACATGACCTTCACAATCTCCCTAAATCCTAACCTGAACCCCAACACTAACCCCTCTACATTATCCTTCACCATAAACCCCAACCATAACCTGAACCCCAAAACTAACCCCTCTACATAATCCTTCACCATAAACCCCAACCATAACCTGAACCCCGACACTAACCCCTCTACATTATCCTTCACCATAAACCCCAACCATAACCTGAACCCCAAAACTAACCCCTCTACATAATCCTTCACCATAAACCCCAACCATAACCTGAACCCCAACGCTAACCCCTCTACATTATCCTTCATCATAAACCCCAACCATAACCTGAACCCCAACACTAACCCCTCTACATAATGCTCTACCATAAACCCAACCATAACCTGAACCCCGACACGAACCCCTCTACATAATCCTTCACCATAAACCCCAACCATAACCTTCACCCCAACACTAACACCTCTACATAATCCTCTACCATAATCCCCAACCATAACCTGAACCCCGACACTAACCCCTCTACATAATGCTTCACCATAAACCCCAACCATAACCTCAACCCCGACACTAACACCTCTACATAATCCTCTACCATAAACCCCAACCATAACCTTCACCCCCGACACTAACACCTCTACATAATCCTTCACCATAAACCCCAACCATAACCTGAACCCCAACACTAACCCCTCTACATAATCCTTCACCATAAACCCCAACACTAACCATAACCTGAACCCCAAAACTAACCCCTCTACATAATCCTTCACCATAAACCCCAACCATAACCTTCACCCCAACACTAACCCCTCTACATAATCCTCTACCATAAACCCCAACAATAACCTGAACCCCGACACTAACCCCTCTACATAATGCTCTACCATAAACCCCAACCATAACCTTGACCCGACACTAACCCCTCTACATAATCCTTCACCATAAACCCCAACCATAACCTGAACCCCAACACTAACCCCTCTACATAATCCTTCACCATAAACCCCAACCATAACCTGAACCCCAACACTAACCCCTCTACATAATCCTTCACCATAAACCCCAACCATAACCTGAACCCCAACGCTAACCCCTCTACATTATCCTTCATCATAAACCCCAACCATAACCTGAACCCCAACACTAACCCCTCTACATAATGCTCTACCATAAACCCCAACCATAACCTGAACCCCAACACTAACCCCTCTACATAATCCTTCACCATAAACCCCAACCATAACCTGAACCCCAACACTAACACCTCTACATAATCCTCTACCATAAACCCCAACAATAACCTGAACCCCGACACTAACCCCTCTACATAATCCTTCACCATAAACTCAACCATAACCTGAACCCCAACACTAACCCCTCTACATAATCCTTCACCATAAACCCCAACCATAACCTTCACCCCTCACCAACCCCTCTACATAATCCTCTACCATAATCCCCAACCATAACCTTCACCCCCCAACCCCCTACATAATACTTCACCATAAACCCCAACCATAACCTGAACCCCAACACATGCCCCTATACATTACCCTTCACCATAAACCCCAACCATAACCTGAACCCCAACACCAACCCCTCTACATTATCCTTCACCATAAACCCCAACCATAACCTGAACCCCAACACTAACCCCTCTAACCCTCACCATAAACATCAACCATAACCTTCTCCCTAAATCCTAACCTGAACCCCAACACATGCCCCTCTACATTACCCTTCACCATAAACCCCAACCATAACCTGAACCCCAACACTAACACCTCTACATAATCCTCTACCATAAACCCCAACCATAACCTGAACCCCAAAACTAACCCCTCTACATTATCCTTCACCATAAACTCAACCATAACCTGAACCCCAACACTAACCCCTCTACATAATCCTTCACCATAAACCCCAACCATAACCTTCACCCCGACACCAACCCCTCTACATAATCCTCTACCATAAACCCCAACCATAACCTGAACCCCAACACTAACCCCTCTACATAATCCTCTACCATAAACCCCAACCATAACCTGAACCCCAACACTAACCCCTCTACATTATCCTTCACCATAAACCCCAACCATAACCTGAACCCCAACACTAACCCCTCTACATAATCCTTCACCATAAACCCCAACCATAACCTGCACCCCAACACTAACCCCTCTACATAATCCTTCACCATAAACCCCAACCATAACCTGAACCCCAACACTACCCCCTCTACATAATCCTTCACCATAAACCCCAACCATAACCTGAACCCCAACACTAACCCCTCTACATAATCCTTCACCATAAACCCCAACCATAACCTGAACCCCAACACTAACCCCTCTACATAATCCTTCACCATAAACCCCAACCATAACCTGAACCCCAACACTAACCCCTCTACATAATCCTTCACCATAAACCCCAACCATAACCTGAACCCCAACACTAACCCCTCTACATAATCCTTCACCATAAACCCCAACCATAACCTGAACCCCAACACTAACCCCTCTACATAATCCTTCACCATAAACCCCAACCATAACCTGAACCCCAACACTAACCCCTCTACATAATCCTTCACCATAAACCCCAACCATAACCTGAACCCCAACACTAACCCCTCTACATAATCCTTCACCATAAACCCCAACCATAACCTTCACCCCAACACTAACCCCTCTACATAATCCTTCACCATAAACCCCAACCATAACCTTAACCCCAAAACTAACCCCTCTACATAATCCTTCACCATAAACCCCAACCATAACCTTCACCCCAACACTAACCCCTCTACATAATCCTTCACCATAAACCCCAACCATAACCTTAACCCCAACACTAACCCCTCTACATAATCCTTCACCATAAACCCCAACCATAACCTTCACCCCAACACTAACCCCTCTACATAATCCTTCACCATAAACCCCAACCATAACCTGAACCCCAACACTAACCCCTCTACATAATCCTTCACCATAAACCCCAACCATAACCTTCACCCCGACACTAACCCCTCTACATAATCCTTCACCATAAACCCCAACCATAACCTGAACCCCAACACTAACCCCTCTACATAATCCTCTACCATAAACCCCAACCATAACCTGAACCCCAACACTAACCCCTCTACATAATCCTTCACCATAAACCCCCAACCATAACCTGAACCCCAACACTAACCCATCTACATAATCCTCTACCATAAACCCCAACCATAACCTGAACCCCAACACTAACCCCTCTACATAATCCTTCACCATAAACCCCAACCATAACCTGAACCCCAACACTAACCCCTCTACATAATCCTTGACCATAAACCCCAACCATAACCTGAACCCCAAAACTATCCCCTCTACATAATCCTTCACCATGAACCCCAACCATAACCTGAACCCCAACACTAACACCTCTACATAATCCTCTACCATAAACCCCAACCATAACCTGAACCCCAACACTAACCCCTCTACATAATCCTTCACCATAATCCCCAACCATAACCTGAACCCCAACACTAACCCCTCTACATAATCCTTCACCATAAACCCCAACCATAACCTGAACCCCAACACTAACCCCTCTACATAATCCTCTACCATAAACCCCAACCATAACCTTCACCCCAACACTAACCCCTCTACATAATCCTTCACCATAAACCCCAACCATAACCTGAACCCCAAAACTAACCCCTCTACATAATCCTTCACCATAAACCCCCACCATAACCTTCACCCCAACACTAACCCCTCTACATAATCCTTCACCATAAACCCCAACCATAACCTGAACCCCAACACTAACCCCTCTACATAATCCTCTACCATAAACCCCAATCATAACCTTCACCCCGACACTAACCCCTCTACATAATCCTTCACCATAAACCCCAACCATAACCTGAACCCCAACACTAACCCCTCTACATAATCCTAAACCATAAACCCCAACCATAACCTTCACCCCAACACTAACCCCTCTACATAATCCTTCACCATAAACCCCAACCATAACCTGAACCCCAACACTAACCCCTCTACATTATCCTCCACCATAAACCCCAACCATAACCTGAACCCCAACACTAACCCCTCTACATAATCCTTCACCATAAACCCCAACCATAACCTTCACCCCGACACTAACCCCTCTACATAATCCTTCACCATAAACCCCAACCATAACCTGAACCCCGACACTAACCCCTCTACATAATCCTCTACCATAAACCTCAACCATAAGCCTTAACCTTCACAGACAGAGGGGAGCAGTAAAGGAAGGGTTGCAGAGGTTAGTGGTAGACAAGGGGGTGCAAAGGGGAACAGTATAGAAAGGGGTGCAGAGGTGAGTGGTAGACAGTGGGGTGCAGTGTAGAAAGGGGTGCAGAGGTGAGTGGTAGACAGTGGGGTGTAGAGGGGAGCAGTATAGAAAGGGGTGCAGAGGGGAGCATTATAGAAAGGGGTGTAGAGGGGAGCAGTATAGAAAGGGGTGCAGAGGTGAGTGGTAGACAGGTGGGTGCAGAGGGGAGCAGTATAGAAAGGGGTGCAGAGGTGAGTGGTAGACAGTGGGGTGCAGAAGGGAGCAGTATAGAAAGGGGTGCAGAGGGGAGCATTATAGAAAGGGGTGTAGAGGGGAGCAGTATAGAAAGGGGTGCAGAGGTGAGTGGTAGACATGGGGTGCAGAGGGGAGCAGTATAGAAAGGGGTGCAGAGATGAGTGGTAGACAAGGGAGTGCAGAGGGGAGCAGTATAGAAAGGGGTGCAGAGATGAGTGGTAGACAAGGGGGTGCAAAGGTGAGTGGTAGACAGTGGGGTGCAGATGGGAGCAGTATAGAAAGGGGTGCAGAGGTGAGTGGTAGACAAGGGGGTGTAGAGGGGAGCAGTATAGAAAGGGGTGCAAAGGTGAGTGGTAGACAGTGGGGTGCAGAAGGGAGCAGTATAGAAAGGGTTGCAGAGGTGAGTGGTAGACAAGGGAGTGCAGAGGGGAGCAGTATAGAAAGGGGTGCAGAGGGGAGCAGTATAGAAAGGGGTGCAGAGGGGAGCAGTATAGAAAGGGGTGTAGAGGGAAGCAGTATAGAAAGGGGTGCAGAGGGGAGCATTATAGAAAGGGGTGTAGAGGGGAGCAGTATAGAAAGGGGTGCAGAGGGGAGTGGTAGACAGTGGGGTGCAGGGGGGAGAAGTATAGAAAGGGGTGCAGAGGGGAGTGGTAGACAGGTGGGTGCAGAGGGGAGCAGTATAGAAAGGGGTGCAGAGGGGAGTGGTAGACAGTGGGGTGCAGAGGGGAGAAGTATAGAAAGGGGTGCAGAGGTGAGTGGTAGACAAGGGGGTGCAGAGGGGAGCAGTATAGAAAGGGGTGCAGAGGGGAGTGGTAGACAGTGGGGTGCAGAGGGGAGAAGTATAGAAAGGGGTGCAGAGGTGAGTGGTAGACAAGGGGGTGCAGAGGGGAGCAGTATAGAAAGGGGTGCAGAGGTGAGTGGTAGACAGTGGGGTGCAGGGGGGAGAAGTATAGAAAGGGGTGCACAGATAATCAGTAAGGCCAATGGATAAAAGATAGAAGTTATTTAAGCTACTTTGTAGTTTGAGAAAGCTGAACCCCCAGGAAATAATCTTTTATACCTCAGTGATGACGGGTAATATTTTATTTAGTAATAAATAAATGTGTATGATTGATTTTGTACGTCATATTACTTTATATGTTTATAATTTATTATATAGTTTTGTTATTCATGAGGTCAGATAGGAATACAGTATAATGAATAGGTCTGGGGTGCCACCTAGTGGGCACGGTACAAACTGCACTCTACAATTCACATTGCTACATTTTTCTATATTACATTTTGTTTCTTTTATAATCTGAATTGTTTTGGTTGTTTTTTTTTAAATTGTATCCCTTTCCTCAGTCTCCCCTCCCCCAGTGATCAGAGGAAATGGAGTCACATGCCTGTACCCGATGATAGGTCCACTTTAATAAAAAATAAGACACATTATATAGTATATTTTACTTTTATATGAAATCTATTATTACATATTATGTATACATTGTATTTATATCAATTATACAGACAGGTAATGACAGGAAGTGAGTTTCACGCATTATAAATTGTATATAAAGGACACACAGGCAGCATATTGGACACTAAATATATATATATATACATTATTGTATGTATACTCCCCTCCCCCTCCCCCATATAAACATTTTATCCCACTGTAGCCCAGATACAGCAGATCATTACCCCAATGGAAGGAATAGTGCCCCATCATTGGTATCAGTGGGAGGAAAGGTGCCCCATCATTGGTGTCAGTGGGAGGAATTGTGCCCCCATCATTGGTGTCAGTAGAAGGAATAGTGCTCCATCATTGGTGTCAGTGGGAGGAATAGTGCCCCATCATTGGTATCAGTGGTAGGAATAGTGCCCCATCTTTGGTGTCACTGAAAGAAATAGTGCCCCATCATTGGTGTCAGTGGGAGGAATAGTGCCTCGTCATTGGTGTCAGTGGGAGGAATAGTGCCCCATCATTGGTGTCAGTGAAAGGAATAGTGCCCCATCATTGGTGTCAGTGGGAGGAATAGTGCCCCATCATTGGTATCAGTGGGAGGAATAGTGCCCCATCATTGGTATCAGTGGGAGGAGGAATAGTGCCCCATCATTGGTATCAGTGGGAGGAATAGTGCCCATCATTGGTGTCAGTGGGAGGAATATTGCCCCATCATTGGTGTCAGTGGAGGAATTCTGCCCCATCATTGGTGTCATCATTGGTGTCAATGGGGGGAATAGTGCCCCATCATTGGTGTCAGTGGGAGGAATTAGTGCCCCATCATTGGTGTCAGTGGGAGGAATTGGTGTCAGTGGGAGGAATAGTGCCCATCATTGGTATCAGTGGGAGGAATAGTGCCCCATCATTGGTATCAGTGGGAGGAATATTGCCCCATCATTGGTGTCAGTGGGAGGATTTCTGCCTCGTCATTGGTGTCAGTGGGAGGAATAGTGCCCCATCATTGGTGTCATCGGAGGAATAGTGCCCCATCATTATTGGTGTCAGTGGGCAGAATAGTGCCCCATCATTGGTGTCAGTGGGAGGAATTCTGCCCCATCATTGGTGTCAGTAGAAGGACTAGTGCCCCATCATTGGTGTCAGTAGAAGGAATAGTGCCCCATCATTGGTGTCAGTGGGAGGAATAGTGCCCCATCATTGGTATCAGTGGGAGGAATAGTGTCCCATCATTGGTGTCAGTGGGAGGAATAGTGTCCCCCATCATTGGTATCAGTGGGAGGAATAGTGCCCCATCATTGGTATCAGTGGGAGGAATAGTGTCCCATCATTGGTGTCAGTGGGAGGAATAGTGTGCCCATCATTGGTATCAGTGGGAGGAATAGTGCCCCATCATTGGTCAGTGGGAGGAATAGTGTCCCATCATTGGTGTCAGTGGGAGGAATAGTGTCCCATCATTGTGTCAGTGGGAGGAATAGTGCCCCATCATTGGTGTCAGTGGGAGGAATAGTGCCCCATCATTAATGTCAGTGGGAGGAATAGTGTCCCAAGGGCCAAATAAATGCAAGACAAGGGCCACATCGCCCCCCCCCCCCCTGGGCCACAGTTTGGAGACCGCTGCCCTTAGCCAATAAATGTTGAATCGCCAGGCTAAACAGTCATTTTCTGAAGGTTCTCCCAACCCCCGACCCAAAAACAGTCCGTTGAGCAATTCGTCCTCCTTGGCCAGAGGGGACCTCTCCTAGGCCCCTTATTACGCTGTAGATGGACCTCCCTAAAGGAGAACCACCTACTTCTATTAGTCCCGGCCTTCTCCCAAACCCCTAAGGCAGAATAGCAGAGAGTTGGATTTGGTTGCTCCCCAGGAAGACGTCCCTCTTCACACCAGTCCCTCTGTTGACCACCTTCACCTTCAGCTTCAGGTGGTCCAGTTTCCCTTTCTCGACACCCTCGAAGTAAAAGTCCTCGTTAAAGATGGGGTTCCTGCTCCGGCGGACGACGGTGCTCCTTTGCTTCTGCAGCTTCCCTGGCATGAGGCACATCACCACGCAGCAGCTGATGGCCTTGGGGTCCTGGTACGAGAGGTACAGGTCCTCGGCGTTGACCAGCTTCACCCTGAGACGCCCCAAGTCCCTCACGTACTCAACGGACAAGCGGATAAGGCCGCCCTTGTTCAGAGGGACCTCGGTCTCTTTGGTCAGGCGGTCCTGGCAACAGATGAATTCAAAGTGGAAGATGGGCGGCGGGACCAAGTGGGCCATGGGGGCTCGAGGGTTCCCGTGGTCCTCCTTGGTGGGCAGGTTGGGGCTGGTGTCCGTTGAGCTGGTTTCCTCGGTGGACAGGGAGCTGGCCCGCGTCAGGGTCTTCACGGTCAACGCGCGAGAAAAGGCCGGGGGCTTCCTGGAGGTTTGGCCGACTGGATGCCGGTCGTAAGACCGGTTCAAGAGGGGAGAGCTGTGCGGGGAAGACTCCGTAGAAGATGTGGTGTCACTGTCCAGGGCCCCGAGACGAAGCTCGTGGGAGCTCCAGCTCAAAAAACAGTCCGGATCCGATGGAGCGTGCCGCTTCAGCTCACAAGGTCCATGCGTGGGACACATCTGGTGGAAGAGGGACTCTCTCCGCCGGGTGTGGGGGCTCTCCGACAGATATGGGCCCCCCATAATGGAGGCCGCCATGGTGGAGCTGTGCCCCTGCTTGGGACCACCGGTTTCCGGCTCGACGTCTTCCACCTGAATGACGTGGCGGTTGGCCGACCTCACCAAAGTCCTTGTTGAGGTGGACTTGGATCCGGCCTCTGAAGCCTTCTTCTGGAACCACTTCCCAGCGTTTCCGCCCCGCTCCTGTAACGGGGACAGCTTCGGGGGGATGAAGAACGAAGGGATTTGGTCCGGGGTGAGAATATTCGGGCACGACGGCAGCAGTTTCTTCTTGGAGCAGAACATGATGATCTCAGGGTCCAGCGGAAGATCTGAGAAGGAGGAGGAAAAAAAAGAAAAAATTAGTGTTGTGCGCCCTCTAGTGGTCACATATGAATCCATCAAATATTATTAGGAAAATATGGCAAAACAAGCTTGGAGTTTTCTATTAAACCCGAAATGTGTTGACATGTGATTTAGCAGACGCACAGCGCGGTCATTAATTGTTAATGGCTCCCCCACGCATCTGCAAATGTGCGCACTTTTCGCGTGATTATTTCTGGTCCTCCATGTGACCCCCCGCTGCTCTTTTAGCTCTAATTTCATCTCTAATATCTCTAAAAGCTCCCATCATCTCCCCTCCCCCTTGCTAATGATCAGAGGAAATAGCATCTATTCAACCTCTTCCATTCACGGGGGTAATCACCTTGCCCATTCAATCCGGCGGGGGCGATTAATTGCCGATCGCTTTTGTGTCATCGCGCAGCTTTCTGATTTACATTAAGAAGTTTCCTTTTTGATCCTCGAGTCCAAATCAGGACGTCATACGGAACGCGGGGGAGGGGGGTTCTCGAACATTTACCGAGCACAAATAAAAATGTTGGGAAATTACGGGGAGATAATTTGGTGTAATTTGGAGTTTTTACATATGAAGGACGTATAGAGAATTCAATAGACTCTGAAATCAGTAAAAAGTTCTCAGTGGAAGAATCAAGTGGTACGCAAGGTGCTGATTCCTGAGGGCGCTAATCTCCGACGTTCACCGAATATGGATCATGATCATCACCCATTCATAATGGTAAAGGTTCATACCCAACATGTTTCTCATATAGACTTCATCAGGGGATCGGGAAATTAGCATGATCATGATCATCAAATGGTCAACATTGGATCCACCATTAATAATGGTAAAGGTTCATACCCAACATGTTTCTCAAATAGACTTCATCAGGGGATCGGGAAATTAGCATGATCATCACATGGTCTACATGGATTAACCATTCATAATGGTAAAGGTTCATACCCAACATGTTTCTCAAATAGACTTCATCAGGGGATCGGGAAATTAGCATGATCATCACATGGTCTACATGGATTAACCATTCATAATGGTAAAGGTTCATTTCCAACATGTTTGTCGGATAGACTTCATCAGGGGATCGGGAAATTAGCATGATCATGATCATCGCATGGTCAACATTGGATCCACCATTCATAATGGTGAAGGTTCATACCCAACATGTTTGTCGGATAGACTTGGTCAACATTGGATCCACCATTCATAATGGTGAAGGTTCATACCCAACATGTTTGTCAGATAGACTTCATCAAGGGATAGGGAAATTAGCATGATCATGATCATCACATGGTCAACATTGGATCCACCATTCATAATGGTGAAGGTTCATACCCAACATCTTTCTCAGATAGACTTCATCAGGGGATCGGGAAATTAGCATGACCATGATCATCACATGGTCAACATTGGATCCACCATTCATAATGGTGAAGGTTCATACCCAACATGTTTGTCGGATAGACTTCATCAGGGGATCGGGAAATTAGCATGACCATGATCATCACATGGTCAACATTGGATCCACCATTCATAATGGTGAAGGTTCATACCCAACATGTTTCTCCGATAGACTTCATCAGGGGATCGGGAAATTAGCATGACCATGATCATCACATTTCCCTCCTTTCCCTGATAAAGCAATGTCCCCATCTCCTGATGATGCAATGTCATGGCTCGTGTAGACCATGTGATGTTCATGATCATGACCCTTTCCCCATCCCCTGATGATGCAAAGTCTACCTGAGAAATGTGTTGGAAATTAACCTTCACCATTATGAACGGTTCATCCAATGTCATGGCTCATGTAGACCATGTGATGTTCATGATCATGCTCGTTTCCGTTCCCCTGATGAAGCAAAGTTTATCTGAGAAATTAGTTGGAAATTAACCTTAACCATTATGAACAGTTGATCCAATGTCATGGCTCGTATAGACCATGTGATGCTTATGATCATGCTCGCTTCCTGATCCCTGATGAAGCAGTTTATCTGAGAAACCCTTTGGAAATGAACCTGAATGGTTGATCCAATGTAGACCATGTGATGATAATGCTTTTTTTGCAATCCCAGATAAAGTAAAGCTTATCAGAGAAACACGTTGGGAATGAACCTTCACCACTATGAATGGTTAATCCAATGTCATGGCTCGTGTAGACCATGTATGTTCATGATCATGCTCCTTTCCCCCATCCCCTGACAGGGAAAGGAGCATGATCATGAACATCACATGGTCTACACGAGCCATGACATTGGATCAACTGTTAATAATTGTGAAGGTTCATTCCCAACATGTTTCTCAGATAAACTTTGCTTCATCAGGATGTAGGGAAAGGTGCATTATCATGAACATCACATGATCTACACAAGCCGTGACATTGGATGAACCATTCATTAAGGTGAAGGTTCATTCCCACACGTTTCTCAGGTAGGCGTTGTGTCAGGAGATGGGGAAAGGAACATGATCATGAACATCACACGATCTACACCAGCCACGACATTGGATCAACTGTTAATAATTGTGAAGGTTCATTCCGAACATGTTTCTCAGATAAAGTTTGCTTCATCAGGACGTGGGGAAAGGTGCATTATCATCAACATCACATGGTCTGCATGAGCCGTGACATTGGATCAACTGTTAATAACGGTGAAGGTTCATTCCCAACACGTTTCTCAGGTAAACTTTGCATCATCAGGGAACGGGGAAAGGAGGGTGATCATGAACATCACATGGTCTACATTAGATCAACCATTCATCACGGTGAAGGTTCATTCCCAACACGTTTCTCAGGTAAACTTTGCTTCATCAGGGGATGAGGAAAGGAGCGTGATCATGAACATCACATGGTCTACATTAGATCAACCATTCATAACGGTGAAGGTTCATTCCCAACACATTTCTCAGGTAAACTTTGCTTCATCAGGGGATGAGGAAAGGAGCGTGATCATGAACATCACATGGTCTACATTAGATCAACCATTCATAACGGTGAAGGTTCATTCCCAACACGTTTCTCAGGTAAACTTTGCATCATCAGGGAACGAGGAAAGGAGGGTGATCATGAACATCACATGGTCTACATTAGATCAACCATTCATAACGGTGAAGGTTCATTCCCAACACGTTTCTCGGGTAAACTTTTCATCATCAGGGAACGGGGAAAGGAGGGTGATCATGAACATCACATGGTCTAGATTAGATCAACCATTCATAACGGTGAAGGTTCATTCCCAACACGTTTCTCAGGTAAACTTTGCATCATCAGGGAACGGGGAAAGGAGTGTGATCATGGACATCACATGGTCTACATTAGATCAACCATTCATAACGGTGAAGGTTCATTCCCAACACGTTTCTCAGGTAAACTTTGCATCATCAGGGAACGGGGAAAGGAGGGTGATTATGAACATCACATGGTCTACATTAGCTCAAATATTCATAACGATGAAGGTTCATTCCCAACACGTTTCTCAGGTAAACTTTGCTTCATCAGGGGATGAGGAAAGGAGCGTGATCATGAACATCACATGGTCTACATTAGATCAACCATTCATAACGGTGAAGGTTCATTCCTAACACGTTTCTCAGGTAAACTTTGCTTCATCAGGGAATGGGGAAAGGAGGGTGATCATGAACATCACATGGTCTACATTAGATCAACCATTCATAACGGTGAAGGTTCATTCCCAACACGTTTCGCAGGTAAACTTTGCTTCATCAGGGGATGAGGAAAGGAGCGTGATCATAAATTCACACCCAAAAGACCAATAAATCAATAAAAATCAGGTCAACCTCTCCAGCTCTCCTACCTGTACATCCGTTATGCACTGGAAATTTCCACTGTGGCAATAAGTTATGAGAGCAGAATTCCAACCTAAACCTAACTAGTCCTCAAAATGCTCCCCCACCCCCCCCCCCCCAACACCTTTCCTGATAAGGCTTTGTTCACACATTTTCAGCGCATTCCTGTGTGTCGCATATAGAACAGCCCATTCATTCTAAGAAAAGGAGTCCCTGAGGCTTGGTTCACACTGTTGCTGTGTGGCAGAGCTGTGTAAATCTCAGGACCGGATGGACAAAAATGCAACTTTTTGGAGAAGGTAGAATAGCCCCATCTGGGGGTATTCAGCTCTGTGCTTGGACTTCCGCTTTAAGAAGACAAAGTATCAGTATATTGGAGCCCTAAATGGGGACGCAGATGACCTTTCACTACTTTATCTCAAGCAAAATAGAATTTTTTTGCTCGAGTTAAACTTTAACAATATCAAAATCGGCTTTGTATATATTTTGTTTGTTTATATTTTTATGATCAGGACTAAAAAATTTTATTTATTTTAGATTTTGTGTTGTGTAGATATGAAAATTTTGGATATCAATATGTTGTATTCCTAGAACTGGCCAGCAGGTGGATCTTGAGGTCCCTAATTACATATTTTCCAGCTTCTTCTTACCTTCTTTTGGAAAAGAAAACTGATACTTACAGAGCTCACTAGCTAAAGCTTAAATTTACATGGGCAAGGGCATGCAGTGACTCCACCCCTTCTCTCTGTATGTTTCATTCCAGGGTTTCAATCAGAGGCAGAGACACAAATTACAGCAGGTAAACTCCCCATTGTGGGAGGGGAAGAGACACAAATTACAGCAGGAAATCTCCCCATTGTGGGAGGGGCAGAGACACAAACTATTGCAGGAAATCTCACCATTGTGGGAGGGGCAGAGACACAAACTACTGCAGGAAATCTCCCCATTGTGGGAGGGGCAGAGACACAAACTACTGGGGGAAATCTCACCATTGTGGGAGGGGCAGAGACACAAACTACTGCAGGAAATCTCACCATTGTGGGAGGGGCAGAGACACAAACGACTGGGGGAAATCTCACCATTGTGGGAGGGGCAGAGACACAAACTACTGCAGGAAATCTCATTGTGGGAGGGGCAGAGACACAAATTACAGCAGGAAATCTCCCCATTGTGGGAGGGGCAGAGACACAAATTACAGCAGGAAATCTCCCCATTGTGGGAGGGGCAGAGACACAAACTATTGCAGGAAATCTCACCATTGTGGGAGGGGCAGAGACACAAACTACTGGGGGAAATCTCACCATTGTGGGAGGGGCAGAGACACAAACTACTGTGGGAAATCTCACCATTGTGGGAGGGCAGAGACACAAACTACTGGGGGAAATCTCATCATTGCGGGAGGGGCAGAGACACAAACTACTGGGGGAAATCTCACCATTGTGGGAGGGGCAGAGACACATATTACTGGAGGGAAATCTCCCCATTGTGGGAGGGGCAGAGACACAAACTACTGCAGGAAATCTCCCCATTGTGGGAGGGGCAGAGACACAAACTACTGCAGGAAATCTCACCATTGTGGGAGGGGCAGAGACACAAATTACTGAAAATTGAAGCCTATATCTGTCCTCTACAGTCATTCTCCTTGACATTTAACTAAATGTCTCAATTATAATCTGAGGGCGACATGCTAATAAGCAGAATATCATACAGAGAGTAGAGATATAACGAACGCCTTCCGGTATGAAGTGATCTTTATGGCTGTGATAATGAGGTCCCGATATATTGACCAATCTAATATCCCCTTTTACTGATCTTTTAACACGGTTACTATGGCAACGCGTACCCTTTAATCTGTGGCATAATAACTAAGACCCTTGTGACTCAGGTCTGCCTCATTGACTCACATAATGAGTGATAATAATCACCATAGAATTCATTGTATAGATATAATACACAGAGCAATAAAGATTGTGGCAATACTATACTAAGAACACAAAACAATATAAATATTAATCATAAAAGTATAATAAACAACAAGAGATTATAAATCAGATAGAGATCTATGGTGTAACAATAATTACAACAGTATATATCAGAGCTATATAGATGTATAATAATAATAGTGTGTGACTGTGGGGGAGGGGACATTAGAGTGTAAGCTCCTCTGTACAGAGACTGATGTGACTGTGGGGGGAGGGGACATTAGAGTGTAAGCTCCTCTGTAGAGACTGATGTGACTATGGGGGAGGGGACATTAGAGTGTAAGCTCCTCTGTACAGAGACTGATGTGACTGTGGGGGAGGGGAAATTAGAGTGTAAGCTCCTCTGTACAGAGACTGATGTGACTGTGGGGGAGGGGACATCAGAGTGTAAGCTCCTCTGTACAGAGACTGATGTGACTGTGGGGGGAGGGGACATTAGAGTGTAAGCTCCTCTGTACAGAGACTGATGTGACTGTGGGGGGAGGGGACATTAGAGTGTAAGCTCCTCTGTACAGAGACTGATGTGACTGTGGGGGGAGGGGACATCAGAGTGTAAGCTCCTCTGGTACAGAGACTGATGTGACTGTGGGGGGAGGGGACATTAGAGTGTAAGCTCCTCTGTACAGAGAATGATGTGACTGTGGGGGGAGGAGACATTAGAGTGTAAGCTCCTCTGTACAGAGACTGATGTGACTGTGGGGGAGGGGACATTAGAGTGTAAGCTCCTCTGTACAGAGACTGATGTGACTGTGGGGGGGGGGCATTAGAGTGTAAGCTCCTCTGTACAGAGACTGATGTGACTGTGGGGGGAGGGAACATTAGAGTGTAAGCTCCTCTGTACAGAGACTGATGTGACTGTGGGGGGAGGGGACATTAGAGTGTAAGCTCCTCTGTACAGAGAATGATGTGACTGTGGGGGGAGGAGACATTAGAGTGTAAGCTCTTCTGTACAGAGACGGATGTGACTGTGGGGGGGGGGGAGGGGACATTAGAGTGTAAGCTCCTCTGTACAGAGACTGATGTGACTGTGGGGGAGGGGACATTAGAGTGTAAGCTCCACTGTACAGAGACTGATGTGACTGTGGGGGGGAGGGGACATTAGAGTGTAAGCTCCTCTGTACAGAGACTGATGTGACTGTGGGGGGGAGGGGACATTAGAGTGTAAGCTCCTCTGTACAGAGACTGATGTGACTGTGGGGGGAGGGGACATTACAGTGTAAGCTCCCCTGTACAGAGACTGATGTGACTGTGGGGGGGAGGGGACATTAGAGTGTAAGCTCCTCTGGTACAGAGACTGATGTGACTGTGGGGGAGGGGACATTAGAGTGTAAGCTCCTCTGTACAGAGACTGATGTGACTGTGGGGGAGGGGACATTAGAGTGTAAGCTCCTCTGTACAGAGACTGATGTGACTGTGGGGGAGGGGACATTAGAGTGTAAGCTCCTCTGTACAGAGACCGATGTGATTGGCTCAGTGATCTCTGTACTGCACTGCGGTAGATGTCAGAGCCATATAAATGTAGATTTATAAAGCAGAGGTGACTCTTCCAGGTCTCTGGACACAGGAGCTGACAATCTATAAGGAAAAGCAGTGCAGAGTGTGGAGTGAGTGATTCAGTTCTGGGTGATGGAAGGGGATCTTGCGATGTCACATACCTTTGGCGTCTCACCTGCTCTGCAGGCGGCGGTGCCTTCTCTCTCTTCTGGTTCTCTCACAGTCCCGCCACCTTTTATAAAGCCACGCTCCGCAACGCCACCCCCACCCCCCCCCTCCTCCTACCGCTGGCACAGCTGCCCAGCCCGCCTTGGATTTCCCACATTGTCCTCATCTTCCCGGAGGAAAATAATCGCCCCCCCCCCCCGTTCACATTTCCTCATAACAGTGAGCTGCAGGAAACGAGAGCCAAATGAAGAACATTTACATAATATATACAAATATAAAGAGAACCCGTCACCGACCACCTCCAGTCCCGACACTTTTTCTTCACGAGTAACAATTAGTATTTATTTTTTGCTAGAAAATTACTTAGAACCCCCAAACATTATACAGGAGACCCCTAGAGAATACATTGGTGAGTTTTGCTAATTTTTTTTATGTCACGCGCTATTCGCGTAGCGGTTTTTCTAACGCAATTTCTTTTGAAAAATACACTTTTTTTTTATGCAAACAAAAACACAATGCATAACACAATTTTTTGGTAAAATATAAAAGATGATGTTACGCGATAGATACCAAACGTGTCGCGCTTTGAAAATTGCACATGCCCGCGCAACAGCGGCAAACGATGTAAATTTTACTTTCTATAAGCGATGCTTTAAAAGATTTTACAGGTCACCAATTTAGATTTACAGAGGAGATCCGGTGCTAGAATTATTGGCCGCGATCCGACGTCCGCGGGGATACCTCACATGCGCGGGACGTTCGCTGATTGTGTGCGTGCGGGGCTGAGGTGCGCGTTCGTTTTTGCGCGCGAGCACGGGGGTGGGGATGTTATTTTATTTTATATATATATATATATATTTTTTTTTTTTTCATTTATTTTATTTTTACACTGTTTTCAATTTTATATATATATATATATTATTTAACCTCCGTTTGCGTGCATGCGGGGCTGAGGTGCGTATTCACCTTTGCACGCAAGCATGGGGGGGGGGGGGCATTTTATTTTATGTATATTTTTTTCCCCTATTATGAATTAATTCATTTTTTTATTTTATACATTTTTTTTTATTTTTACACTGTTGCTTAATATTATATATATACACATATATATAATAATATTTTATTTATATATATATATATATATATATATATATATATATATATATATATAAATATATATATTTTTTTTTTTTTTCTTTTTTCCCCCAATATGAATTTTTTTTTTTTAATCTTTTTTATTTTTTACACTGTTGCTTTCAATTTCATATATACATATATATATATTACCTCTGTTAGCGTGCGTGCGGAGCTGAGGTGCGTGTTCGCCTTTGCACGCGATCATGGGTGGGGGGGCATTTTATTACATGTATATTTTTTTCCCCCATTATGAATACATTTTTTTCATTTATCAATTTATTTTTTATTTTTACACTGTTGCTTAATATTATATATATATATATCTCTGTTTGCGTGCGTGCGGGGCTGAGGTGCATGTGAGCCTTTGCATGTGAGCATGAGGGCGGGAGGGGGGGCATTTTATTATATGTATATTTTTCCCCCAATTATGAATTAATAAATTTTTTAAATTTATTAAATGTTTTTTGTTTTTTACTGTTGCTTACATTTTTTTATATATATATATATATATATATATATATATATATATATATTGTAGCAGAGCGTCCCAGAGAGAGCCAGGAGAAGTCTTGTTCGGGATTTATACGTCTCCCAGGCTCTCTCTCTCTGGGACGCTCTGCTACAATATATATATATATATATATATATATATATATATATATATATATATATATATATATATATATATATATATATATATATATATATATATATACACACACACACATATATTTTTTGATTATTATTTATTTATTTATTTATTTAAAGCAACAATGTAAAAAAAAAAATCAGAATGAAAATTTATTTATATAAATATATTTAAAATGCCCCCCCCCCCCACACCCATGCTCCCGCGCAAAGGCAAACAGCGAGCGTCCCACACACACTCGCCGCGAACAGCAGATCACGGGCAATAAATTCGAGCACCAGACCTCCTCTATAAATCTAAATTGGTAACCTGTGAGGGCTTTTAAAGCGTCACCTATGGGTAGTAAAATTGACATTGTTTGCCGCCTTTGCCCCCGATGGGCCACCCGTAATCTTGCCAGGAAATAGCATGGCGTAGGGAAAAGGCATAATAACGTGACTGGAGACCACATGCAGCGCTGCATCCCCGTCACAATGATTCAATAGAGGGGTGACCATGGGGGGGGAGGAGGATTACCTGGCGGAAGTTGTCTACCTGGAACCCTCGTGAGAAGCCTGTTCAATGACGTAACGTGTGGAGAAGAAGTCCCCTGCCAAGCTCCTGCGTCAGTCGGCTCTCCAGAAATGCTGCAGGATTAGAGATCTCTGCTTTTTTTCAGGCAGGCCCACAAAGTGCAGGTTATTCCGGCAAAGCCAGTTTTCCAGGTTATCCACCTTTTTTTTTCCAGGAATTGAAGCTCGTTAGTGCAGGATGTCAATTTGGGAGTGAAGAGGGTGAACCGAGTCTTCCAGCTCACTGATATCTTCTCTGTGTCAGTCACTCTCTCCCTTATCTTGTCCACATCATGTCATCCCCCCCCCCCCCCCCCCCCCGATGGGCCACCCGTAATCTTGCCAGGAAACAGCATGGCGTAGGGCAAAGGCATAATAACGCGACTGCTACTTCGGCAAATTGGAATTGAGCTGGAAGCTTCCGAAACATGGTAATCTGTAAACAGGGAGACCGCATGCAGCGCTGCATTCCCGTCACAATGATTCAATAGAGGGGTGACCATGGGGGGCGAGGAGGATTACCTGGCGGGAAGTCTCCCTTATCTTGTGCGCATCATGTCATAGTATAGAAAAGTCCTCCACTTGATGGTGGCAGAACCTCCGACAGTGTACAGCGCCTTGAAGTCCTCCACTTTCCCACATCGGATCAGTGTGGTTCACCTTGATGGTGGCTTTAATTTAAATCAGGTACTTAAATGTATCAGCCTGCGGTAGTCCCTGTACAGTGGAGCTCAGATTGGGGGTGGGGGGGGAGAGAGCAAAAGGAGCCAATCAGTTCATGTGCTTACAAGAAGCATGCTGATAGGAGGAGAGAAAAGAGGGACAGAGAGACGAGTTCATCGATGCTCTGCTTCTCCTTTCGCTGTCCAGTCACAGGTTTGGGGGCTCGTCCGGGATGACCGAGGTTTAGGGGAAGCGGGTTGAATGATGCCGGGCCAGCAGATTGAGGACATCTAGTGGCAGAAAAATAATACTGCGAGGAAATCTCTAGATTGAAGGGGGATATTGCCGCAAAAGCTAGGCAAAAAATGGTGACAGTTATTTTCAGCTGGGTCCAACAGCGTGAATACAGTTAATGGGGTCTCAAAGCAACAAGTGACAGTTATTTTCAGCTGGGTCCAACAGCTTGAATACAGATCATGGGGGTCCCAAAGCAAAAGATGACAGTTATTTTCAGCTGGGTCCAACAGCTTGAATACAGATCATGGGGGTCCCAAAGCAAAAGATGACAGTTATTTTCAGCTGGGTCCAACAGCTTGAATACAGATCATGGGGGTCCAAAAGCAACAAGTGGCAGTTATTTTCAGCTGAGTCCAGCAGCGTGAATACAGATCATGGGGTCCCATAGCAAAAAGTGACAGATATTTTCAGCTGGGTCCAACAGTCTGAATACAGGTCATGGGGTCCCAAAGCAACAAGTGACAGTTGTTTTCAGCTGGGTCCAGCAGCGTGAATACCGATCATGGGGTCCCAAAGCAACAAGTGACAGTTGTTTTTAGCTGGATCTAACAGCGTGAATACAGATCCTGGGGGTCCCAAAGCAACAAGTGACAGATATTTTCAGCTGGGTCCAACAGTCTGAATACAGATCATGGGGTCCCAAAGCAACAAGTGACAGTTGTTTTCAGCTGGATCCAGCAGCGTAAATACAGATCATGGGGTCCCATAGCAAAAAGTGACAGATATTTTCAGCTGGGTCCAACAGTCTGAAAGCAGATCATGGGGTCCCAAAGCAACAAGTGACAGTTATTTTCAGCTGGGTCCAGCAACCTGAATACAGATCATGGGGTCCCAAAGCAACAAGTGACAGTTGTTTTCAGCTGGATCCAGCAGCGTAAATACAGATCATGGGGTCCCATAGCAAAAAGTGACAGATATTTTCAGCTGGGTCCAACAGTCTGAAAACAGATCATGGGGTCCCAAAGCAACAAGTGACAGTTATTTTCAGCTGGGTCCAGCAACCTGAATACAGATCATGGGGTCCCAAAGCAACAAGTGGCAGTTATTTTCAGCTGAGTCCAGCGGCGTGAATACAGTTCATGGGGTCCCAAAGCAACAAGTAGCAGTTATTTTCGGCTGGATCTAACAGTGTGAATACAGTTCATGGGGTCCCAAAGCAGTCCCAAAAGTGGCAGTTATTTTCAACTTGGTACAAGGAGGGTCAGATCTGGTCACTTTTCCAATGAATCCGACATAAATGAATACTTTTTTTTTTTTATTTCTTTAGTACATACATTTTTTCCTGTTTCTTGATTGTTTTGCTTCTCTTATTCTACAAAATAGGCTGTCAGAGGATGATTAGTCTCTATATATAGTATAATGAGAGGTACTGTGGATACAAAAGGTTCCTCCGTCTCTCCGGGTTACCTATAGTGTGATAATTATACATCTCTTCAGATGCCGCATATCAAAGAGCTCCCGATTTAGTCCCCGAACGACCAGGTGCGACAAGGACGCCCACGCCGCGCCGCATAATAGCCACCCCCGGCGCCCAATGAGCTTTGATGGTGTCCGCTTCAAGACGGGCCTTATAATTGGAAACCTTCTAAGAGGCAGAAGCTTTGGTCTTCCATCCAGAACCCCCCCCCCCCCCTCGTCCACTTCACTGCCTTCCTTCTGTCCGCGATCCGGGAACCCCCAGTTTGTGAAGAGGGGGAGGAATTCCTGGACACGCCCACTAAGGGCTCCTCACCAATCAAAAGCCTTATGGTAGAAAACGTCAGACATTTCTCACAGCCACCAGTTACCACGACTGTGATTGGCGACACAAAGAGCAGGAGAAAAGTATAGATAGCAGGAAGTACACGCCCAGTGACCCTGTGAGGAGCTCTCTGGATTCTGGCTGCAGTTGGATTTTAATGCAATTGAAGTTTTAATTTTAAGGCTTAGAGTTTCCTTGAAAAGCAGCCACAGCCTGAGCAGCAAAGCCCCGCCCCCTGCCAGCATGCTGCAGAGAAGGACCCTCACTCTGTGTGTGGAAGCAGCGGTCTCTCTGCGTAGGTCGGCATGAAACATGGAACTTTGCAGTCACCAGAGAGTTATTAGAGGTCTCTAGTTCTGGCTCAGCAGGGGGGGGGGGCATGTCAGATGTTTGCAGAGAGACCACTGCTTCCACAAAGAGTGTGGTGAAAGCAGTCACAGCCTTGCTTGGTGTGTGGAAGCAGTGGTCTCTCTGCATAGAACAATCCGCAGAAAGTTATTAAAGGGCTCTAGGTCTGGGCTTAGCAGGGAGGGAGGCGCGTCAGACCTCTGCAGAGAGACCACTACCTCCACAATGAGCGTGGTGACAGCATAACACTGAATGCAGCTTTTGGTGAAAGCAGCCACAACCTGAGTAGAAAAGCCCTGTCCCCTACCAGCATTATGCAGCGAGAGACTCTTTCTCGTGTGTGGAAGCAGCGGTCTCTCTGCATAGGTCGGCATGAAACATGGAACTTTGCACTCACCAGAGAGTTATTAGAGGGCTCTAGTTCTGGCTCAGCAGGGGAGGCATTAAAGATGTTTTCAGAGAGACCACTGCTTCTACAAAGAGTGTGGCGAATGCAGTCACAGCCTAGAGTAGAAAAGCCCTGTCCCCTACCAGCGTGCTGCCGAGAAAGACCCTCGCTCTGTGTGTGGAAGCAGCGGTCTCTCTGCATAGAAAAATCAGCAGAAAGTTATTAAAGGGCTCAAGGTCTGGGCTTAGCAGGGAGGGAGGCGCGTCAGACCTCTGCAGAGAGACCACTGCTTCCACAATGAGCATGGTGACAGCAGAACACTGAATGCAGCCCTGTCCCCTGCCAGCGGGCTGCAGAGAAAGAGCCTCGCTCTGTGTGTGTGTGGAAGCAGCGGTCTCTCTGCATAGGTCGGCATGAAACAAGGAACTTTGCAATCAGCAGAGAGTTATTAGAGGGCTCTAGGTCTGGGCTTAGCAGGGAGGGACCTTGGCAGAGAGACCACTGCTTCCACAAATTTTGTTTTTTATTTTATAAATGTTGCAAAAAATATAAATAAAACAATTTATTCACCTGGTAATAAATTCTGGAGTTTGGAGGGGGTCTTCCTCTACCGGAGGAGCGAGAAAGCCATTTGAAGGCGGGAGGCTCCTTTAAGAAGTCTGCAGCCACTCATGTGTGGGTAATGGGATCATGTGACTCCGGTATGTCCCCCAGTACATTGGGTGCAGCGCCAAGTTCCAAGGCAAACACGCGGCTGAGATCACGGCCGGGCCGCTGTCACTCACAGGGACCTTCCTGGTTCCTCCTCACATCTCCGGGACACGAGGAGCGGCGGAGACAAAAACACAACACGTGTCGCCTGTTCCTAGACAGAGGAGGCCGGGGACACGCTACTGTAGAGACGCTCTGTTCTCATGACCGAGGATGTCCACATGAGAACACGTGGGGCCCACAATCCTAACATTCCAGGAGAAAGGACAGCATTTATAAAAGTGACAGTTATTTTTAGCTGGGTCCAGGGATATTAATAGAGAACAAGGGGTCCAGTAGCAGAAAAAGTGACAGTTATCCCTGGACCCAGCTAAAAATAACTGTCACTTTTTCTGCTACTGGACCCCTTGTTCTGTATTAATATCCCTGGACCGAGATAAAAATAACTGTCACTTTTTCTGCTACTGGACACCGTGTTCTGTATTAATATCCCTGGACCCAGCTAAAAATAACTGTCACTTTTTCTGCAACGGGACCCCTTGTTCTGTATTAATATCACTGGACCCAGCTTAAAAATAACTGTCACTTTTTCTGCTATGGGACCCCATCTTCTGTATTAATATCCCTGGACCCAGCTAAAAATAACTGTCACTTTTTCTGCAACGGGACCCCTTGTTCTGTATTAATATCACTGGACCCAGCTAAAAATATTAATACAGAAGACTGGGTCCCATAGCAGAAAAAGTGACAGTTATTTTTAAGCTGGGTCCAGGGATATTAATACAGAACACGGGGTCCCGTAGCAGAATAAGTGACAGTTATTTTTTTTTTTTTTTGTGGAAACATTCATCATTGCGAGACAGTTATTTTTAGCTGGGTCCAGGGATATTAATACAGAACACGGGGTCCCGTAGCAGAATAAGTGACAGTTATTTTTAGCTGGGTCCAGGGATATTAATACAGAACACGGGGTCCCGTAGCAGAATAAGTGACAGTTATTTTTAAGCTGGGTCCAGGGATATTAATACAGAACACGGGGTCCCGTAGCAGAAAAAGTGACAGTTATTTTTAGCTGGGTCCAGGGATATTAATACAGAACACGGGGTCCCATAGCAGAAAAAGTGACAGTTATTTTAAGCTAGGTCCAGGGATATTGATACAGTACAAGGGGTCCCATAGCAGAAAAAGTGACAGTTATTTTTAAGCTGGGTCCAGGGATATTAATACAGAACAAGGGGTCCCATAGCAGAAAAAGTGAAAGTTATTTTTAAGCTGGGTCCAGGGATATTAATACAGAACACGGGGTCCATAGCAGAAAAAGTGACAGTTATATTCAGCTGATTCCAGAGGCGTGCATTCAGGTCATGATGCTTCATAGCAAAAAAATAAATAAAAAGCAACAATTGTTTTAAACTAGGCGTAACTACAGATGTTGAGGTCTCATAGAAAAAAGTGACAGTTATTTTTAGATGGGTCCAGGGGCATAACTGCAGATCATCGGACCATACAGAAAAAAAAAAAGTATTTGAGTCCAAAAACATAAATGGAGATCATGAGGTCCCATAGCAAAAAGTGACAGTTATCTAAGCCTTTGTCCAGGGGCATGAATACAGATCATGGGTCTGTATAGCAAAAAAAAAAGTGACAGTTATTTTCAGCTTGGTCAGGTTCAGATTTGACAACAACAGTTACACAACATAAAGTTCCTTATCCTTGTGATCTCCACCTTATTATATCACTCTAGCTTTCACTGTAGCCGATCCCATTCTTCAAAGTCTTAGGGGCGAAACGCGTTACGCATGCATTATACGCCCCATAAAATAAATACTCGGGGGGGGGGGGGGGGGGTTCCGGTGCTCGTTACCCACTTTCCTGAGCAATAAAAAGCTGACAGGGGTTCTCACCCTTCCACATTCCACCCAAAAACTAAACAAAAAGCTGTGACTTTCGATACGTTGTAACAGGGCGTATAAAGCAACATTGTATCCTTAGTGAGAAGGTTGTATAATCGGGAATTCCTGTGTTCTGTCTGATGGTGTGGAGGACGACGGAGGTCACAGGAAAGGAACGGCGATACAATAAACGTCCTTTTCTGGGGCCCCTTCCTGAGAAAATGAGAATTTTCTGGAAGTAATGTGTTTATTTGTCGGGCGGGGGGAACACGGATGCTCTTCTCACCTCTTACTGGCAAAAGGAAAAGGTCAACTTCTGGGAGGAAGACGGCCGAAACGTGGCGCAGGAAACGAGCGCCGGACATTATTCAACGTCATTTCTTCAACTTGCATGTTTACAAACACTACGGGGAGACTGAGCCCCGCCCACAGGAACCACTGTCATAAACCACGCCTCTTCGAGCAGGTTTACAAACGTCGCCAGAAGTCTGAGCTCCGTCCACGGGAACCACACCCATTGTTGTAACCCCCTCCCCTCTATGTTTACAAACATCAACGGAAGTTCAGCCCCTGGCCACAGGAACCCCACCCGTTGCCATAAGCGCCGCCTCTTTAGGTATGTTTACAAACATCACCAGAAGTCTGAGCTCCACCCAAAGGAGCCACACCCATTACCATAAGCCCCGCCTTGTTGTGTATGTTTACAGACATCACCAGAAGTCTGAGCACCACCCAAATGAGCCACACCTATTAACATAAGCCCCGCCTCTTTAGGTATGTTTACAAACGTCGCCAGAAGTCTGAGCTCCGTCCACGGGAACCACACCCATTGTCGTAACCCCCTACCCTCTATGTTTACAAACATCAACGGAAGTTCAGCCCCTGGCAACAGGAAGCCCACCCGTTGCTATAAGCCCCGCCTCTTTAGGTATGTTTACAAACATCATTGCCCCTTTATGTTTACAAACATCACCAGACATTTGAGCTCCGCCCACGGGAACCACACCCATTGTCGTAAGCCCTGTCCCGCTATGTATGTTTACAAACATCAGCAGAAGTCCAGACCCTGGCCACAGGAACCCCATCCGTTGCCATATGCACCGCCTCTTTAGGTATGTTTACAAACATCACCAGAAGTCTGAGCTCCGCCCAAAGGAGCCACACCCATTACCATAAGCCCCACCTCTTTGGGTATGTTTACAGACATCAACAGAAGTCTGAGCTCCGCCCAAAGGAGCCACAACCATTAACCATAAGCCACACCTCTTTGGGTATGTTTACAGACATTACCAGAAGTCTGAGCTCTGCCCAAAAGAGCCACACCCATTACCATAAGCCCCGCCTCGTTGTGTATGTTTACAGACATCACAAGTCTGAGCACCACCCAAATGAGCCACACCTATTAACATAATCCCCGCCTCTTTAGGTATGTTTACAAACATCTTCAGAAGTCTGAGCTCCGCCCAAAGGAGTCACACCCATTGCCATAAGCCCCATCTCTTTATATATGTTTACAAACATGTCCAGAAGTCTGAGCTCCGCCCAAAGGAACCCCACCCATTGGCATAAGCCCCACCTCTTTATATAAAAGATTACAAACATTTACAGAAATCCAAGCCCTGCCGACAAAAACCAAACCCATTGGCATAAGCCCCACCTCTTTTTATATGTTTACAAACATCTACAGAGGTCCAAGCCCTGCCGACAGGAACCCCACCCATTGGTATAAACCCCGGCTCTTAATGTATGTTTACAAACATCATCTGGAGTCCAAGCCTTGCCCCTTCATGTATGTTTCTCAACATCAGAAAAAGTCCAGCCCCTGGCCACAAGAACCCCACCCATTAGCATAAGCTCCACCTCTTTATATAAGTTTACAAACATCTACAGAAGTCCCAGCCCTGCCGACAGGAACCCCACCCATTAGCATAAGCCCTGCCCCTTAATGTATGTTTACAAACATCATCTGGAGTCCAAGCCCTGCCCTCTGGAACCACACCCAATCCATAAGCCCAATTCTTTATGCGTGTGTTCAAACATCACCTGCAGGCAGAGCCCTGTCCAGAGGAACCACGCTCATTGCCATAAGCCCCGCCTCTTGTGTGTTTACAAACATCACCTGGAGTCCAAGCCCAGCCCACAGGGACCAAGCCCATTGGCATATGCGTTTACAAACATCAGCAGAAATCCGCTCATTGGCCACTTGAACCAAACCCATTGCTTTAAACCCCACCTCTTCAAGTATGTTTGCAAACATCAAAAGTCCAGCCACTGGCCACCGGAACCACACCCATTGGCATAAGCCCCGCCTCTTTATGTTTTCAAACATCAGCAAAGTCCAGTCCCTGGCCAAATTAACCAAACCCATTGCTATAAGCCCCACCTCTTTATGTAGGTTTATAAACATCACTAGGAGTCCAAGCCCTGCCCCCAGGAACCCCACCCATTGCCATAAGCCCGCCTCTACATGTAGGTTTACAAACCACCTGGAGCCCAAGCTCTGCCCACAGGAACCACACCCAGTGCATAAGCCCACCTCTTAATTTCTGTGTTCACATACCACTTGCATTCGGAGGCCCACCCAGATGAGTCACACCCATTGCCATAAGCCCCACCTCTTCAGTGACACAATATTGTGGGCGTTTACTCAGAGCCCAAGAGAGTCAATGGGGTTATGACGGAAATGTGCCGCACCCACCACTATACAATGTACAGGCTTTGAAGGAGATCGCACGGCTGGCCATAGAGATTACCAGAGACCAGGTCATCTCTGATTGTCTCTATGGTCTTGGAGGACCAGAGTTATGTCATGACATCACTTCCGGTCTAGGAGGGAAGTAAACAATAAATAAATTTTTAAAGCAAAAGATTAAAAACATTTTTTTTTAACCTTTTGTTTTTAAAAGGTAGAGGAGAGATTTGGGGCTCAGATCTCTCCACAAAGAGGACCTGTCATCCCTTATTTCTATTACAAGGGATGTTTACATTTATTGTAATAGAAAAAAGGTGATAAAAAAATAAATAAAAAAAATGTCTAAATTTAAAGCACCCCCATCCCACCGTGCACGTGTGCAGAAGAGAACGCATACGTAAGTCGCACGCGCATATGTCAACGATGTTTCCGCCACACATGCGAGGTATCGCCGCGAACGTTAGAGCGAGAGCAATAATTCTAGCGCTAGACCTCCTCTGTAACTCTAAACAGGTAACCTGTATAAGTTTATAAAATGTCGCCTATGGAGATTTTTTTTTAAGTATCGTAGTTTGTCGCCATTCCACGAGCGTGCGCAATTTTTTTTTTTTTTTTGCACAAAATGTTATTGTTACTAGACATCGGAAGGTACAAGCCACAAAAAATAAAAAACATCACAGATTCGGCGGCGCACAATTTTAAAGCGTGACATGTTCGGTATCTATTTACTCGGCGTGACATCGTCTTTTATATTTTACCAAAAAAAATTGTTTTTTTGCATTAAAATTTATTCTCCTCATCCCTCCCCCCCCCCTCTTTTTTTTTTAATATGATACAACTTCCCTATTTTTTTTTTGGGGAATTAGGGGTATAATGATTGATTGGTGCACTGAGAGATATTAGGAACATGAATAGCTAGGGAGGTGGGGGCCCTCAATTGGGGGGGTGGGGGGGTGGGGTGTCGGAGCAAATTCAACTTTTCTAATACATTGTTTGTTAAAAAAAAATTTAAAAGTCAGCAGCTAAAAAAAAAAGTAGCTGCTGACTTTTAATAAGTACACTTACCCTCCCAGGGCGCCCGCGATGTCGGTCGTGGAGGCCGAGATGTCCCTCGGCGCTCCGGTCCCAGCGCCGCCATCCTCAGTAAGGCCCCTTTCACACTGGGGCGGGGAGCCGCGGTGACGGTAAAGCAGCGCTATATTTAGCGCTGCTTTACCGTCGTTTTAACCGCGGTATTCGGCCGCTTGCGGTGTGGTTTTACCCCCCGCGAGCGGCCAAAAAAGGGTTAAACACCCCCGCAGAGCGCCGCCGTAGCGGCGGTATTGCCGCGGTTTTACTGCGGTTTCACACTGGAGTTAAAGGGGCCGGATTTTTTTCAGGCGGTGAACAGGCGCTATTTTTAGCGCTGTACCGCATGAAAAAACGCCCCGGTGTGAAAGGGGCCTAAGGGAAACAGGCAGCGAAGACTGCGGCTTCACTGCCCGTTTCCTACTGCGCATGCGCGAGCCGCGCGGCGCTTTGTGAATGGGACGCGCTGTGTTAGGGAACACACAGTTCTCATAACACAGCGCGCCCCATTACCCAGAAGACAACGCGGCGGAGGACAGAAGAACGAAGTAGGAGTAGGAAGGAGGCAGATTAGGAAGACTGCCTAGCAACAGGGATTTCGGATCAGGTAAAAAAATAGATTTTATTTTTTTTCCAGAATATTAATGCTTTATTTTTTTTTTTTTTAGGGTCTCCCCCCACTTTAAGAGGTGGAGTGTTTTTCACCTCTTTTTTTTTTTCCTTCTTTTTTCTCTTATGTCTTATTTTTTTCTCTGTATATAGAGTTTTGGATATTATATAAATGTTATATATGGGCATATGTCTTTGTCCTTAGTTGACTGTTAAGCTGAATTCTAATAAAATAAAATTATAAAACAATAAAATAAACTTGTCAACAAAAAGTGCCAGAAAATGCCGGGTCAGCGAGTGGATATCTTTGACCCCCATCTTTGGTCTCGGCCAATTCAGCGGCTCACTCGTCCAAATTTTAAAAAGTTCAAATTGGAAGTTGTGATAGTAAAAAGGCAACAGAAAAATTTGGGGCTTTCAAAAACAAAAAAAAAAAAAATTTAATTCAATAATAAAAATAAATTAAAAAAAGGCTCCTAAATGTCCCTGGGGGGGGGCCGTATAATTGAAGCAGCACCATGCAGACGTCTGCCAGTGTGATCGGCGCGGGCGGAGGGCATTGTGGGTAAAGAATGAGGAGATATTTGTTGGGTACAGTTGGCGTTGGTCCGTGTCCATGTACTGTACCTGTCAGTTATGTAATCCCCAAAGTTCTTGGTGTACTTCTCACTCCGACATGTGTGTACAGAGACTATAACAACAGCCCGGGGTGATGTGTACTGAGGCGGGCGAGGGGGGGGGGGGGAGGGTGCCTCGGAATTTGGCTGTACCCACCGAGTGCCGTCACTCAGTTCCTGGTTCCTGAGACCGAAGGTTCTGCAACTGCCAACTCAGGAGAACAAAACACTTAATTTCAATATGTGACTTTTATGCATTTAAAGCCCAACTCTAGGCTTCATTCACTCCCACCCAAGACTACCCCCCTTTCCCCCCTTGGGGGTATTATACACAGCAGGTCCCATGATGCCCCGCACTCACAATATGTCCTCAGTCTTTCAAGTTGAAAGATGCTGGACGTCATTCAACCCAGAATCCAGAGGACACCTTCTGGCAGAAAATACGTTTACAGTATTATCGATTATATGCCGAAAGCTGCTGAGAAGGGCCGAAGGCGCCTGAAAGCCGCCCAGAGGCTCACAACGGCGGGGGATATTTGGTGTCAGATGGTGACAAGCGTGTGTGGGGGCAACCAGATGAGGAGGACAAAGACAAGTGTGTCTTGTCTACAGTCAGGCATGGTGGCGGGAGTGTCATGGTGGCGGGGGTGTCATGGTGGTGGGAGTGTCATGGTGGTGGGAGTGTCATGGTGGTGGGAGTGTCATGTTGGTGGGAGTGTCATGTTGGTGGGAGTGTCATGTTGGTGGGAGTGTCATGGTGGCGGGAGTGTCATGGTGGCGGGAGTGTCATGGTGGCGGGAGTGTCATGGTGGGGGGAGTGTCATGGTGGGGGGGTGTCATGGTGGCGGGGGTGTCATGGTGGGGGGAGTGTCATGGTGGTGGGAGTGTCATGGGGGCGGGAGTGTCATGGGGCGGGAGTGTCATGGTGGCGGGGGTGTCATGGTGGTGGGAGTGTCATGGTGGGGGGAGTGTCATGGTGGCGGGAGTGTCATGGTCTGGGGCTGCATGAGTGCTGCCGGCACTGGGGGGCTACAGATCATTGAGGGAACCATGAATGCCAACATGTACTGTGACATACTGAAGCAGAGCATGATCCCCTCCCTTCAGAGACTGGGCCGCAGGGCAGTATTCCAACATGATAACCACCCCAAACACACCTCCAAGACCACCACTGCCTTGCTAAAGAAGCTGAGGGTAAAGGTGATGGACTGGCCAAGCATGTCTCCAGACCTAAACCCTATTGATCATCTGTGGGGCATCCTCAAAATGGAAGGTGGAGGAGCGCAAGGTCTCTAACATCCACCAGCTCCGTGATGTCGTCATGGAGGAGGGGGAAGAGGACTCCAGTGACAACCTGTGAAGCTCTGGTGACCTCCATGCCCAAGAGGGTTAAGGTAGTTGTGACGGGAGTCACTTTGGGCTGGGGGCTTGTGGAACCCAGCTTACCTCGGAGAGCTCTGGAAACTCCTTTTCCAGCTTCCCCGGCCCCTCCTATGTGTAAGTCACCCTGTGTCTATTAGGGGCACAGGGTGGCCGAGAACCCCAGTGCCAACCTGTGAAGCTCTGGTGACCTCCATGCCCAAGAGGGTTAAGGCAGTGCTGGAAAATAATGGCGGCCACACAAAATATTGACAATTGGGCCCAATTTGTAGATTTTCACTTAGGGGTGTACTGACTTTTGTTGCCAGCGGTTTAGACATTAATGGCTGTGTGTTGAGTTATTTTGAGGGGACGGCAAATTTACACTGTTATACAAGCTGTACACTCACTACTTTACATTGTAGACAAGTGTCATTTCTTCAGTGTTGTCACATGAAAAGGTAGGAGGAAAATATTTTACACAAATGTGAGGGGTGTACTAACTTTTGTCAGATACTGTATATACACATATATAAATAAAATGTTTGGGGGTTATCAGTAATTTTCTAGCAAAAAATACTGATTTAAAGTGCCAGAAAGTGCCGGGTCATCGAGCAAATATTTTTGGTCCTCGGTGCGATCACACGTGGGCTCCAGGTCCCGGCCAATTCGGCTGCTCGCTCTTCCTGTAGTTTCCACAAAGTTTTAAAAAAGTTGTGATAATAAAAACAGGTTAAAAAAAAGGCAAAATAAAAATGTGGGGCTTTAAAAAAATAAATAAAATAAAATAAAAAATCCTAAACGTCCCTGGGGGGGGGGACGTATCATGGAAGCAGCACCATGCAGAGGTACTGCCAGTGTGACCGGCGCGGGCGGAGGGCATTGTGGGTGAAGAATGAAGAGATATTTGTTGGGTACAGTTGGCGTTGGTCCGTGTCCATGTACTGTACCTGTCAGTTATGTAATCCCCAAAGTTCTTTTTGTACCTCTCGCTCCGACATGTGTGTACAGAGACTATAACAACAGCCCCGGGGCGATGTGTACTCAGGCGCGTTCCTCGGAATTTTGGCTGTCCCCGCCGAGCGCCGCCATACACTTCCTGGTTCTGCGACTGCCAACTCACGAGAA
Organism: Lithobates sylvaticus; assembly: GCA_028564925.1. Classification (NCBI taxonomy): domain Eukaryota; kingdom Metazoa; phylum Chordata; class Amphibia; order Anura; family Ranidae; genus Lithobates; species Lithobates sylvaticus. The sequence continues at coordinate 31,861,383 of CM053038.1, forward strand.
CAACACACTCAATTTCCATACTGGACCTTTATGCATTTAAAGCCCAACTCTAGGCTCCATTCCCCCCCCCCCCACAAGATACCCCCTTGGGGGTATTTTACACAGCAGGTCCCATGATGCCCCGCACTCACAGTGTGTCCTCAGTCTTTCCAGTTGAAAGATGCTGGACGTCCTTCAACCCAGAACACCGAGGACACCTTCTGGCAGAAAAGAGGTACTGCAGAAAAAACAGCTCCGGACTGTTTGTCCCCATTGGAGAGATTTTACTCACTTCCTGTCTTGGTGACCACACAGGGATAGAGGAAAAACTCCTTGTAGCTACAAAAACTGAGCCTTTTAGGCCATCTCTACTCCCCAGTTGAAAAAATAAAAAATGTATTGTCTGGAGGTGTGCTTTAAGTAAAGGGGAAGGCACTGGTGAGCTCCTTATGTTGGGATTTCAGGAGGAAAACTCAGCAAGGGGGTACGAGGAACATGTGACCCACACCTATTATCCCATGTGAGACGGCTGGTGCTTCCTGATTGGCTACTAAGGTACCCTATGCTGTAACATGGGGGGGGGGGGCAAGGAGAGAGTCCACAGCCCTATAAGATGTGACTGGGAATGTATGAGGATCACAGGGGAGGACAGCTGGAAAAAACCCGGGATGGCCCCCCCAAGGAAAGCAAAATCCAGTATAAAAACAGCAAAAAGGAACCTCCACAGCCACAACCTTCAAAAGACAGAAAACTTTATTGACATTTCTATTGTGAGTTTTGTTCGGAAAGGTCCTAATGCTGCTAAAAACTGTTTGGAAGTATTTGGAAATAATATATGAAATATAATCCGTCAATATCCTATGAAAATCCAGTCAATGGGAAGAGTAATAAATAACAACTAAAAGGCACACAATGTTACAATGAATACAGATATTGAATGTTAAGAAACGAAAAAAATTTAAAAAAAAAAACCATCAAGTATGCCGACGAGGTCCCTGTTCAGCAGTGCTGTCTTCAGGGGGCAGCGGGGCACCCATAGTGAGGTAGAGTGCCTACAGACTGAGGCATATTGGGGGGGTTTTTGGACCCAGGGTGACAAGAACCGGTCTACAGTACAGAAGAGGGCGTGCGAGTACATTACCTGGAGTTGGCCTCTAGAACCTCTCCTAGGGGTCCTACACTACAGGATCTGCCGCCCACTAGTGGCAGACAGGATACACTACAGTACAAAGTGGAGCTGCCAACCAATAGAAGAGGATCTGCCATACTGGTGACAGGCTTGCGGTGGAAGATGTAAAAATAAAAAAAAGTGAATACTTCCGGATGTCAGAAATGTACAATTATTTATAGTTTGGCTTCAGGTTCTCCCGGGGTCACCCGAATGAACAAACCTGGAAGGGGAAACAAGAGGAGAATTATCAGAAATAGTTCAGAAGGGAGTGGAGGAGGTATATGAGAAGTGACAGAGAGCGAACAAGAGAGGCAGGGGAGAGGGGGGGCGACTGAAGAGTGGGAGAGGCAGGGGAGGGAGCGGCGGGAGAGGGGGCGACTGAAGAGGCAGGAGAGGGGGGGGGGGCGACTGAAGAGGCAGGGGGGGGGGGGGGGGGCGACTGAAGAGGCAGGAGAGGGGGGGGAGCCTGAAGAGGCAGGAGAGGGGGGGGGGGGGGGCGACTGAAGAGGCAGGAGAGGGGGGGGGGCGACTGAAGAGGCAGGAGAGAGGGGGGGGGGCGACTGAAGAGGCAGGAGAGGGGGGGGGCGACTGAAGAGGCAGGAGAGGGGGGGGGGGGGCGACTGAAGAGGCAGGAGAGGGGGGGGGGGGGGCGACTGAAGAGGCAGGAGAGGGGGGGGGGGGCGACTGAAGAGGCAGGAGAGGGGGGGGGGGGCGACTGAAGAGGCAGGAGAGAGGGGGGGGGGGGGGCCACTGAAGAGGCAGGAGAGGGGGGGGGGGGCACTGAAGAGGCAGGAGAGGGGGGGGCGGGAGAGGGGGGGGCGACGGAAGAGGCAGGAGAGGGGGGGCGACTGAAGAGGCAGGGCAACTGAAGAGGCAGGAGAGGGGGGGGGCAACTGAAGAGGCAGGAGAGGGGGGGGGCAACTGAAGAGGCAGGAGAGGGGGGGGGCCACTGAAGAGGCAGGAGAGGGGGGGGGCCACTGAAGAGGCAGGAGAGGGGGGGGGCCACTGAAGAGGCAGGAGAGGGGGGGGGGCCACTGAAGAGGCAGGAGAGGGGGGGGGCGACGGAAGAGGCAGGAGAGGGGGGGAGACTGAAGAGGCAGGAGAGGGGGGGGCAACTGAAGAGGCAGGAGAGGGGGGGGGGGCAACTGAAGAGGCAGGAGAGGGGGGGGGGGCAACTGAAGAGGCAGGAGGGGGGGGGGCAACTGAAGAGGCAGGAGAGGGGGGGCAACTGAAGAGGCAGGAGAGGGGGGCGACTGAAGAGGCAGGAGAGGGGGGCGACTGAAGAGGCAGGAGGGGGGGGGGAAGGGCAGGAGGGGGGGGGGCAACTGAAGAGGCAGGAGAGGGGGGGGGGGCAACTGAAGAGGCAGGAGAGGGGGGGGCAACTGAAGAGGCAGGAGAGGGGGGGGGCAACTGAAGAGGCAGGAGAGGGGGGGCAACTGAAGAGGCAGGGGAGGGGGGGGGGCAACTGAAGAGGCAGGAGAGGGGGGGGGCAACTGAAGAGGCAGGAGAGGGGGGGGGGGGCAACTGAAGAGGCAGGGGAGGGGGGCGACTGAAGAGGCAGGAGAGGGGGGCGACTGAAGAGGCAGGGGAGGGAGCGGCGGGAGAGAACGGTGGGAGAGGGGTGATGGAAAAGGCAGGAAAGAGGCAGGGAAAGGAGTGATGGGAGATGCAGTGAAGGAAATAAAAGGGTGATAGGGGTGGGGACTTAGAAGGGGCAGGGAAGGGGAGGTAGGATAGGCAGGGGAGGGGCAAAGGAAGAGGCAGGGGAGGGAAATGAGAAAGTCAGGGGAGGGGCGATGGCAGGGACAGAAGAGGAAGGAATAGAGTTACAGAATGAAGATTTCCCAGCAGCCCTCACCGGTGGCCTCGTTGTGCAGCACAGCGTCATCATGACTGCGGACCCGGCAGCTGAGGTAGACTTTGCGGCCGTCTACCTTCTCCACTCGGCTGTCTATGATGACTGTAGATCCCAGAGGAATCGGACTACAGACACAAAGAGAACCTCATTACACATCTCCACTATAACAGCTTCATAACATCAATAATTGTTTTAATCCCTCCTCCCCCGGGCCTCCCCATTATCATCATTCTTTCCCGGTCAACTAGAATGACATCTCCTATGGAAGGAACCTTCTATAACCTTCTGGATTTCCTAAGTGTCACACATTACAATCTGATCGCACGATCTTCGAAAATCTATGCAGTGTGGAAGTCTTCCTCCATTCAATGTACATTAGTCAGGTAGGTCCTCCCACCCTGGGCACTTACTTCCGATAGTCGATGTTCAGGTTGGCAGTCATAGCCGGTCCGTAGGTGTACACGGCTCCAGTCCCCACGGTGGCATCTATGATGGTGGCGATGCAACCTCCGTGTGTGTACCTAGAAGAAGGCAAAGGGGGACATGAGAGGTGCAAGCAGAACAGGACGGCCAAGAAACCAAGGAGGATTCTGAGTAAGACAAGCTGGACAAAAGAAAAGAACGCTCACCCTCGGGGGCCCTCCAGATAGGGCCCGGGCTGGAATATGCAGACCGTCCTCTTCTCCGCCTGGTTATAGAACATACAATACTCAAAGCCGACTCCATCCTGGTCAAGGTTCCTGGTGAAGAGGCGAGTTTTCCTGTCTCCCTCCGGACGCGTACCTGTACAGAGGTCACCGGAGAGGCTTAAACTCTAATGTCCCCTCCCCCACAGTCACACACTATTATTAATTATTATACATTTATATAGCTCTGACATATACCGCAGTGCTGTACAGAGATCACTGAGCCAGTCATATCAGTCTCTGCACCAGAAAAGCTTTTCTACAAGGTGCTGTTTTGCAAGGTGTTGTGTGCTCACTCTGCTTTGCTCTCAGTTGGAGGAAACATCAAGCCTAGCCCTGTCCTGCAGGCTTCTCCCCCAACCACCATGCAGTGAGTGGTGGGAGGCGAAGGTGGAGGCTCTCCAGAGGCACTGAGGCCTACTCCATGTGCTCAAGCTGCAATGGATCCTGGGCATGTCCATATGCAAGAGGAATCCTTACCAGTCTTCCAGGATAAAGTGGTGAACAGACTTCGCAGCATTACTAAAGGAGGAACAGAAACTTGCTGTCATGAAAGAAAGAAAAATAAATCCCTGGAAACAGTAAGAGGGAAGTCTCCAAGCTGAAGTCTCTGGAAGAGGCATTGAAAAAGCAGGAGAAGTTGGTTGCCTCTCTGAAGGAAAGCAGCGGTGTGTTCAGAGAAAAAAAGTGTGAGAATGAGGAGAAATTCCAACAGATGAAGGAAAGTGCCTCTTCCAGTACCAGCCAGAGGGTGGATACCAGAGAAACGGCGACAGTATGGATGGGGGGGGGGGTAAGGAAGTGGCTCCACATGGTGGCCCCAGTATCTGCCCCCCTCCCTCCCTTGCAGCCTGGGTCACCTCAGGAGGGGGTTGAGGAAAATTAGCGGATTGCTGCAGGCCATTACAGAAATGGAATCTCCCTTGAGCGGCACCGACTCATCAGATGAGGATCATGATAAAGGAGTGCTTGCTAAGAATCTCTCTCAGTGTGTGGAGGCCTTTCCTGAGATTGCACCTGCCAACAGATCCTTGAAATCAGCAGGGAACGCAGGAGGAGCTGGTTGCGAGGAATCCCACATGTACACTAACAGTGCAGAGCAGGAATGTCACATGAACATTGAAACTGCAGAGCAGGAGGGCCGTATGAACGCTGAAATAGCTGGTGTTTTTTCTAAAAAGAAGACGACTTTACTTGATGATGGGACTGCTGTTATCTGTGGTACTTCTGGGACTATGGTGAGCGGGACTATTGTGCTGGAGGGGAGGAGGGAGGATCGAGTGGTAAGTAATTTACCAAACCAGATTTCACAGGTTCCTATGCAGCCAGTTAATGTGTCATTTGTCCCAGTTAGGAATTATGCTAAGGCTGTGTCGGGACAAAGTCATGCTGCTGGTGGTGGAAGGGAGCCAGTTGTGCGACTTTCACCTAACGCACCTTCTTCCATTAAATTCAGGAATGTGGTACAGCTCAGGTGGGAAGGAGGAGGTATTCCACCTATCAGGAGGGTGGTTGTGGATAAGATCCTAGCCATGGGATTTAAAGCAGAGGATATTTATGCTCTTATCAGTCCGGCTGGTTCCTTTGAATATGATTTGTCATTTGTGCGTTCAGAATCGCTGGATCTGTTTTGGGAGCGGGTTGAGCATGTATATGGGGGCCAGCCGGACTGGGAGGGGCTTGTTCCCAAAGTTGTCTCACGACAGCCCTTGATAAAAAAAATGTGACTACCCTGACAAGGAATGAGTCTATACCCCCTGAGGATTTATGGGTCTGGTTGAGGAGGTTTCTTGCTGATGAAAGCACGCTTGTTTTTGTTTAGTTGTTTATTTTTGTGTAAATGATTTTTATTAATAAGCTGTATGTTTTTTTTTAATAAACAAAAATGTACACGCCAATGTGCCCTCCCCCACAGTCACACACTATTATCTCTCACCATCTCGATAATGGACGGAGGTGTTGTAGGAGGGAAGTAACCTCCAGCTCTGGTCTCGGCTCATCTCCTCGTACAGTCTCTTGGTGTCGGGGCTCCAGGTGGCGTTGGGCAGAGAGTAGTCTCGTGGTTGGTGGGCGACCTGCAGATATCACAGAGATGTCAGGTAGGCGTTTTAGAGTCCATTCACACATGTGCGACTTATAAATTGTGCGATTTGCATTGCGACTACCCTGCGTCTTGATGTGACTTTGGGTGAGTGTGACTTGGTCACGACTTTGACCAATGTGATTGATTTTGTTTGTGCTCTACAAAGTCGTTAGTCATGTGCAGAACGGAAAAATGTATTTAGTTTATTTTCTAACAAATTCCAAATTTCCAGAACGATTTGAATGCGAATCGGTCGAAAAGTGATCAACTGATTCGAATTGTGTGTGAAGAATACTTGGTTGTTAAGGAGCGGGCCGGATGTCGCTTCCTTAACAACCGATTACTCCACCGACAACTGAATGAAACAAAGAATGGCAGCAATTAACAATAAAAAAAGAAGAAAGAGTGCGCATGCGCGCGGGATCCAAGATGGCCACTTAGCCCTGGAGCCGCGCACCCAGCGGCGGCATAGAGCTCTGCTCCGGGCCCCGGAGCATCCTATCCCCGCTGCCTCGGGCTGCCACACTTCTTAAGGGGCGCTGCACCCACATATGGCCGGCAGAGGCGATCGTCTGGCCCGTTTTTCGCCCGCCGCCGTCAAACCGCTCTTCAGCTGCATCAGCCAAGATGGCGTCCGCTCCTTCCCAGTGGGGGGACACGTGGAAACAGCTCTTCTGGATCAGCTGCAAATATTGTCCCACAGGCCTCCCCTCGGCATCCACTGTGTCCTACACCGATTCCAGCCCAGGTTAGTTCCTCTCCTACCTTGTTCTTCAAGGGAAAAAACCCTAACCCTATCCCTAACCCCAATCCTGCTAGAGCACACTCTGGATGAACTGCTGCTAGCTCAGGCATTGCCATCTCCAGCTTGCAGAACTACACCAGAACCCTGTCCTAGCTCCCCTGTGGTTGATATGGCCCAACAGACTTTGTTCACACAGTTCTCAGTGCTGCTAGATCAGGGCCTGACCAGAATGGTGCAGCAGATCACCACCACCACCACTAAGGTAGATTTACAGGGGCTGGGGGCTCGGATATACACTATTGAGCATAAGATGGAGGAGACTGTTGTCCGCACCAACCATAACACCATGTGCATTGAGAGTCTCCAACAACAATTAGAGCAAGCCCTGGCAAAGATAGACGATCTGGAAAATAGATCTCAGAGATACAATTTCCGCACACGGGGCCCCCCTGAATCTGTTAAAGATGTGGATGCTGCTGTGCATACCTTTCTCAAAGACCTTCTCCCTGACTTGCCTTCCTCATTGTTTGGACTTGGACAGAGCTCATCGAGCCTTACAGCCCCCGCGCCCAGAGGGTCTACCACGGGACATAAAATAGTCAAGCCTCATTACTACACTACTAAGCAATCGGTGATGTCGAAAGCTAGAGAGGCCTCCACCTTGTCTCTCCTGGGTTATGGGGACATGTATCTTTTTACAGCACAGAAGCGCAGGACCCTGAAACCCCTTCTGGTGGCTCTCACACGCAAGGCAATCAAATACCGATGGGCCTTCCCATTCTGCCCATCCTGCACCAGACAGCATTCCTTTTCCTCATTTGCGGAGGGAGAAGCCCTTCTGCTACAGCTAGGTCTCGTCTCCCATGACGGCCCTGATCGGGGGGGGGGGGGACCCCCTCCTCCGCTGGATTGGATCACCCTGGCAGCTCAACTTCTCCGCTCTCCCTGTTATGGCAGCAAGCTTTTTCTGGTCGCCCTGGACCATCTAAGCCTCCCGGAAGACTTTGTTGATCCCTGTTGTTGAGCAGGCTCCCTCTTATTTCAATCCCTTGGACAGCCGGGAACTTTGGAACCCTCTTTGGTAGGGATGAGCTCCGGCGTGTTCGCATGCTCCACGTGCATAGCCCGCCAGGAAGTCGGCGCAGCGCTGCGCTAATCACAGGCAGTGAGACATTGCCCGATCTCTGCCGCGGCACATCGGAGCAATGTCTCACTGCCTGTGATTAGCTCAGCGCCGACTTCCTGGCGGGCTCTGCACGTGGAGCATGCGAACGCGCCGGAGCTCATCCTTACTGCTGGGTAACCCATTTGAAGCTACATGGAACTTCATATGCTTTTGAGTTCTAGTTCTTTACGTTTGTTCAAGATTATTTGTTCATCCACAACCATTTGGCAACCACGTGGCCACGGTGCCGTACGTCATTTCTGGTTTTGCATTGGCTCCTGGGAGCTCTTGGTCAGCTTGGCATTTCACTGCTCCCGTAACATTTAACATTGGCGTCTATGGAAATTCTTGCTCAGCTTGGCATGGCTCCCGTAACATTTAACACTGGCGTCTATGGAAAATCTTGCTCAGCTTGGCATGGCAAGCTGACCAAGATTGCGCCGCACATGCGTGAGATCGGCAGGTGCATGCTGGGTAGCCAGCATGCACAGTATCCATTTTCGGTTTTGCATTGGCTCCTGGGAGATCTTGGTCAGCTTGGCATGTCACTGCTCCTGTAACATTTAACATTGGCGTCTATGGAAAATCTTGCTCAGCTTGGCATGGCACGGCTCCCGTAACATTTAACACTGGGGTCTATGGAAAATCTTGCTCAGCTTGGCATGGCACGGCTCCCGTAACATTTAACATTGGCGTCTATGGAAAATCTTGCTCAGCTTGGCATGGCAAGCTGACCAAGATTGCGCCGCACATGCGTGAGAACGGCAGGTGCATGCACAGTATCCAGGAAGAAGGACACTGTGGCTTCAGATGCCCACACTGGCGATGGCCGCGCTGTGCAGGAACTTCACAAAAGTAAGAAAACGATGCTGCACAAATAGAAAACTGGGCACAGTTTACAGCCTCAGTTTTGTTACATTGCACGAGGCATGAGTATTCTAGGGGTATTTTTTTTATCTTAAAAGTTTATTTCGGCCAAAACTCCGCTTTAAGGAGTCACTCACGAACTAGGTTATAGACTCCGTCACAATTTAAACGGTTTCAGGTTACATTGTTTCCTATGCTAAGACCTGGCCGGATGTATGTGTGCACAAACTCGAGCCAATTCTCAGATGTTTCAGGCTTTTGGCCCGATTTTTCACGTCACGCCGGATCAGGGTGCAAACCTTTTTTTTCCCCCTATCCTGGGGACCTCCCTTTCTCCCTTGGCTGTAGCATTTGAGCTCTTACATTATTTCTTCTCTTCTATTTATTTCCTTTTTCTCTCACTTTGTTCTTTTTTTTCCCCCTCTCGGAGAACTAGGTTTCATCCTGGAACGCTTCGTGTTGAGGAGCCTCGGTGTCCGTTTCCAAGGAGGAATCCATGCTCTGGGTTGGGGTGAGTGGCCATTCGGTAGACATGGGAACCGTCAAAAAATTAGTTTCGTTCCGTAAAAAAAAAAAAAAAAAAAAAAAAACGTAATTCGTGTACGAATTCCGTTCGAATTCGTACGAAATACGTTATCGTTGAATCGTTAATAATCACTCACGGCTAATGAATTGCCGGTTCCCGCAACACATAGAATAATTCGAATCCAAGTACCAAATATCGAATTTCAACTAATACGAAAGAAATTATTATAGCGGATATAACGAATGATTCGAATGACAAAGTGTCATTTTTGCAGGAAAAAAAGCTATTTAACCACTTCATTACCACCGTATAGTCATATGACGCCCACAAGGTGGATCTCCCATCCTGGGTGGGCGTCATATGACGTCCTCTCCTTCCCGGCCGCCTGGGGGGGCGCGTGCGCGCGCGCCTGCGGCTTCGCTCGGGACCCGGTGCGAGTGCCCGGCGGCCGCGATGTCCGCCGGCACCCGCGATTGCCCGTTTAAAACAACGGGACCGTGCGGGACCGTGGAGCTGTGTGTGTAATGATGGGGTGTAAACACACAGCTCCACGTCCTGTCAGCGGGAGAGGAGACCGATCATGTGATCCCAGTACGGAGGAACACTGATCGGTCTCCTCCCCTTGCGAGTCCCCTCCCCCCACAGTTAGAATCACTCCTATAGGGAACACATTAACCCCTGCAGCGCCCCCTAGTGTTAACCCCTTCCCTGCCAGTCACATTTACACAGTAATCACTGCAATTTTATAGCAACGATCTCTGTGTAAATGTGAATGGTTCCAAAAATGTGTCAAAAGTGTCCGAAGTGTCCGCCGCAATGTCGCAGTCACAAAAAAAATAAAAAAAAATAAAAATCGCAGATCGCCGCCATTACTAGTAAAAAAAAAAAAAATGCAATAAATCTACCCCCTATTTTGTAGACGCTATAACTTTTGCGATTTTTTTTTACCAAAAATATGTAGAAGAATACGTATCGGCCTAAACTGAGGAAAAAAAATTATTTTTTTCAAAAAAATGGGATATTTATTATAGCAAAAAGTAAAAAAAAATAGTGTTTTTTTTCAAAATTGTCGCTCTTCTTTTGTTTATAGCGCAAAAAATAAAAACCGCAGGGGCGATCAAATACCACCAAAAGAAAGCTCTATTTGTGGGAAAAAAAGGACGTAAATTTTGTTTGGGTGTAACGTCGCACGACCGCGCAATTGTCAGTTAAAGCGACGCAGTGCCGAATCGCAAAAAGTGCTCTGGTAAGGAAGGGTGTAAAATGGCCCGGTGCTGAAGTGGTTAAAAACACAAAGAACAGTCATTCGAATTCATTCGTTATATCCGCTATAATAATTTTTTTCGTATTAGTTGAAATTCGATATTTGGTAGTTGGATTCGAATAATTCGTAGCCGGAATTTCGTATTCCGTACAGAATTCGTATTGGAAAAAAATTCGTACGAATTTCGAATTCGTACGAAACTAAATCGCACATGTCTACCATTCGCGATCTCAATGCTCTCACTACCCTTGTGCACCATGAGTACTCTTATGCCGCGTACACACGATCGGAATTCCGGACAGAAAAAGACCGGTGAGAGCTTTTCATCGGAAAACGCGACCGTGTGTAGGCTCCATCGGAATTTTGCTGGCCGAATTTCCAAAGGCAAAAAAATTGAGAGCATGTTCTCAATTTTCCCCGACGGAAAAGGTTTCTATCGGAAATTCCGATCGTCTGTAGCAATTCTGACGCGCAAAATTCCTACGCATGCTCGGAAGCATTGAACTCGGCTCGTTGTAGTGTTGTACGTCACCGCCTTCTTGACGGTCGGAAATTTGGTGTGATCGCGAGTAGGCAAGACAGTTTGAGCGGAATTCCGTCGGAAAAACCATCAGAGCTTTTTCCGACGAGAATTCCGATCGTGTGTACGCGGCATAAGGCATATGAGCCCCTCCCCCCACGCAGGGTGATCTCTCAACACTCAGGGCCTTAATTCTCCTATCAAACGTAGGAATGAGTTTCAATTCGATCAGTCTTGGAAAGGCCGATATCCTTCTCCTACAAGAAACCCATTTCATTAGGTCTTACCGAACGTCTTCTCTCCATAAACAATATCCAATGTTCTTCCTGGCCACCGATAAAACTAAAAAGGAGTGGCTATATGCTTCTCGAAGCGCGTCTCTTTTACCCTCCGGCAGGAAATCAGGGATCCAACGAGCGGTTTCTATTGGTTAAGAGTATGGTGGGGGCGACAGCTTTGCTCCCAACGTCGATCAAGCCCCTTTTTTCACTCGATGTCTGCCTTAACTCCATACTTGGAGGGACAAGTTATTTGTTGGGGGGGGGGGGGGGCACTAACCTTGCTTTAGACCTGTCTTTAGATACAGTGGTGCTCATAAGTTTACATACCCCGGCAAAATTTACGATTTCTTGGCCATTTTTCAGAGACTATGAATGATAACACAAAAACCTCTCTCTCACTCATGGTTGGTGTTAATTATCAATCAACTGTGTTTACTCTTTTTAGATCATATTGGCAACAGAAACTACCCAAATGACCCCTGATCAAAAGTTTACACACCCCAGTGATTTTGGCCTGATGACATGCACACAAGTTGACACAAAAGGGGTTTGAATGGCTATTAACCACTTCAATAACCGGGCATTTTCACCCCACTTCCTGCCCAGACCCAATTTTTTTTAGTTTTCAGCGCTGTCGCACTTTGAATGACAATTGCGCGGCCATGCTACACTGTACCTAAATTAATTTTTACATTTTTTTTTCCCCACAAATGGAGATTTCTTTTGGTGGTATTTGATCACCTCTGCGGCTTTTATTTCTTGCGTTATAAACAAAAGAAGAGCGACAAATAATAAAATAATAAAAAAAATAAAAAATAAAATAAACACAATATTTTTTACTTTTTGCTATAATAAATATCCCAATTAAAAAAAAAATAATAATAATTTTTCCTCAGTTTAGGCCGATATATTCTACATATTTTTGGTAAAAAAATAAAAATAAATTTAAAATACAAAATAAAAAAATAAATAAATAAATAAAAAAAAAATTGCAATAAGCGTACAATAAGCGTACATTGATTGGTTTGCGCAAAAGTTATCACGTCTACAAAATACGGGATAGATTTATGGCATTTTTTATGAATTTTTAGTAGTAATAGCGGCGATCTGCGATTTTTTTCGTGACAGCGACGGACATACAAAATACGGGATAGATTTATGGCATCCTTATGAATTTTTTTTTTTTTACTAGTAATGGCGGCGATCTGCGATTTATTTCGTGACTGCGACGGACATACAAAATACGGGATAGATTTATGGCATTTTTATGAATTTTTTTTTACTAGTAATGGCGGCGATCTGCGATTTTTTTTTTGTGATCGCGACGGACATATCAGACACTTGACACATTTTTGGGACCATTCACATAGCGATCAGAGCTATAAAATTGCACTGATTACTGTGTAAATGTGACTGGCAGGGAAGGGGTTAACACTAGGGGGGTTATCAAGGGATTATGTTACCTAGGGAGTGATTCTAACTGTAGGGGGCAGGGACTCACAAGGGGAGGAGACCGATCGGTGTTCCTCTGTACTGAGAACACACCATCGGTCTCCTCTCCCCTGACAGGACGTGGATCTGTGGGTTTACACACACACACACACACACAGATCCACGGTCCTGTTGTGTTCATGGGCAATCGGCGGACATCGCGGCCGCCGGGCACAAGCCCCGCTAGACGGCCGGCAAGCCCAGAACGTCATATGATGCCCGCCCAGGATGGGAGAGTAATGAAGTGGTTAAAAGGTAACCCTCCTCACCTGTGATCTGTTTGCTTGTAATTAGTGTGTGTATAAAAGGTCAATGAGTTTCTGGACTCCTGACAGACCCTTGCATCTTTCATCCAGTGCTGCACTGACGTTTCTGGATTCTGAGTCATGGGGAAAGCAAAAAGAATTGTTAAAGCAGGGGTCTCAAACTGGTGGCCCTCCAGCTGTTGCACAACTACAAGTCCCATGAGGCTTTGCAAGGCTAACCGTTACAAGCATGACTCCCACAGGCAGAGGCATGATGGGACTTGTAGTTTCGCAACAGCTGGAGGGCCGCTAGTTTGAGACCCCTGTGTTAAAGGATCTGCGGGAAAAGGCAGTTGAACTATAAAACAGGAAAGGGATATAAAAAGATATCCGAGGAATTGAGAATGCCAATCAGCAGTGTTCAAACTCTAATCAAGAAGTGGAAAATGAGGGGTTCTGTAGAAACCAAATCACGGTCAGGTAGACCAACTAAAATTTCAGCCACAACTGCCAGGAAATTGTTCGAGATGCAAAGAAAAACCCACAAATAACTTCAGGTGAAATACAGGACTCTCTGAAAACATGGGGTGTGGCTGTTCCAAGATGCACAATAAGGAGGCACTTGAAGAAAGATGGGCTGCATGGTCGTGTCTCCAGAAGAAAGATGGGCCGCATGGTCGTGTCTCCAGAAGAAAGATGGGCCGCATGGTCGTGTCTCCAGAAGAAAGGTGGGCCGCATGGTTCGTGTCTCCAGAAGAAAGGTGGGCCGCATGGTCGTGTCTCCAGAAGAAAGGTGGGCCGCATGGTCGTGTCTCCAGAAGAAAGATGGGCCGCATGGTCGTGTCTCCAGAAGAAAGATGGGCCGCATGGTCGTGTCTCCAGAAGAAAGGTGGGCCGCATGGTCGTGTCTCCAGAAGAAAGATGGGCCGCATGGTCGTGTCTCCAGAAGAAAGATGGGCCGCATGGTCGTGTCTCCAGAAGAAAGATGGGCCGCATGGTCGTGTCTCCAGAAGAAAGATGGGCCGCATGGTCGTGTCTCCAGAAGAAAGATGGGCCGCATGGTCGTGTCTCCAGAAGAAAGATGGGCCGCATGGTCGTGTCTCCAGAAGAAAGATGGGCCGCATGGTCGTGTCTCCAGAAGAAAGATGGGCCGCATGGTCGTGTCTCCAGAAGAAAGATGGGCCGCATGGTCGTGTCTCCAGAAGAAAGATGGGCCGCATGGTCGTGTCTCCAGAAGAAAGCCATCACTACACAAATGCCACAAAGTATCCCACTTTCAATACGCCAAACGGCCAAAAGTCATTTGGAGACCAAAACTGAGCTTTTTGGCCACAACCATAAACACTACATTCGGAGAGTCAACAAGGCCTATGATGAAAGGTCCACCATCCCTACTGTGAAACACGTAGGTGGATCGCTGATGTTTTGGGGATGTGGAGCTACAAAGGCCACAGGAAATTTGGTCAAAACGGATGACAAGATGAATGTTATCAAAAAATACTGGAGGAACATTCCATTCATCGGCCAGGAAGCTGCGCATGGGACGGACTTAGACCTTCCAACATGACAATGATCCAAAACACAAGGCCAAGTCCACCTGTCATTGGCTACAGCAGAATAAAGTGAAGGTTCTGGAGGGGCCAATCTCAGTCTCCTGACCTCAATATCATTGAGCCCCTCCGGGGAGATCTCAAACGTGCCGTTCATGGAAGACGGCCCAACAATTTCCAGGAACTGGAGGCTTTGTGCCAAGAGGAATGGGCAGCTTTACCATCCGAGAAGATAAAGAGCCTCATCCACAAATACCACAAAAGACTTCAAGCCGTCATTGATGGTAAAGGGGGAAATACACGGGATTAAGAACTGGGGTATGTAAACTTTTGAGCAGGGTCATTTGATATAAAATCATGAGCGCAGGCTCATGTAGTGACAACAGGTGGAATGTACCCTACCCCCCCCCCCCCCCCCCCCCCCCCCTCCACCACTGGAAACATGACCCACCAACCAGTACTCACGGAGAATTGGCGATCGCTCTGCACTCCAGCGGCGGCGGTGGTGGTGGTGGTTTGGCGGCAGACGGCGGCGGCGCCGCCCCGGATGATCCTGGAGATTCCGTGCAGCATGGTGCCTGTGAGGAGAGGAGACAGGAAGGAGATGAGACGGGGACACCGGCATTCTATACATTATCGGAGGGGGGGGGAGGGCCCAGCATACGTCACATGACCATACAGAGGTGACATGAGACCTTTATACAGAGAGGGGGAGGGGCTCACCATCACGGATGAGGGATATGTCACCTGCACGGTCTGCGGAGCTGTACAAAGTTCATAGGAATGATACAAATACGGGAAGAGTCATTGGGGAGCCCCGCCCCCCCCCCCCCAGGTGATGTAACGCGCCGCAATGTGCAGTAATGGGCTGCAGAGTCACATGACTGCGCAGAGAAACAACCGACCAATGATATGACGGGTTCGATAAAGATCAGCGGGCCACCTTAACCCTTAATTTACATAAATATATAAATATCCTGCTCCCCCCCCCACACCGGAGTACTACATATCCCAGCATGTCCCGTGTACCCTCCCCCCACACCGGAGTACTACATATCCCAGCATGTCCTGGTATCGGGGGGGGGGGATGGTAGGAGCGCTGTGTCGGGGGATGGCAGGGACACCCTGGGGCGTGCAGCCATTGCCCACTATTGGGGGGGGGGCTGCTCTGCTGAGGCTGAGAGGTGCACTACAAGTCCCAGAACATTCACCTAGAACTGAACTACCCAGCTGAAGGACTACAAGTCTCAGCCTGGCCCACAGGCCCCAGAATTCTCTATGCAGGGCTGATAGGAGTTGTAGTTCCCCTGTTACTTTCTAGGAATGGAAAGCTCCCCCTGACCCCTCTCTCCTCACCTGTCCCGCCAGTCCCTCCAATGTCCTCCTCATCAGCTCATTCCAGGATAATAGCCCGTCCCCCCACATGTCCTTGTGTCGGGAGACATTTTCCTGAAGCCTCCGCCTGGAGAATTTGGAGCCCGGCCTACAACAACATGGCCGCCACACTGTGCCTAACACACAGGAGAGGGCGGCCTCTAGCGGTGACACTCAAACCCGTTCCCCTTGGAAGGTAGAGTGGGTCGCAGTGTCACCGCTAGAGGCCGCCCTCTCCTGTGTGTTAGGCACAGTGTGGCGGCCATGTTGTTGTAGCTCATGCTCCATCAAATCCATGCGGAGGCTTCGGGAAAATGTCTCCGGACACAGGGACAGGTGGGAATAGAGAACAGTCCTGGAAAATGCTGATAAGGGGGACATTGGTGGAATTGAAGGGCACTGGTGAGGAGGTGGACAGGGGGAGCTGTTTATGTCTTATAGCTAAAGCAGCAAAAGAACCACAAATCCCAGCAGGCTGGGTTCTGGAGCTTGGGGGCTTTGCTGAGACTTGTAGTTCAGTTCTAGGTGGAGGGAGGGGAGGGTACACAGGACATGCTGGGATATGTAGTACTCTGGTGTGGGGGGAGGGGAGGGTACACGGGACATGCTGGAATATGTAGTGCTCCGATGTGGGGGAGGGTACACGGGACATGCTGGAATATGTAGTGCTCCGATGTGGGGGAGGGTACACGGGACATGCTGGAATATGTAGTGCTCCGATGTGGGGGAGGGGACGCGGAGCTCCTGATGACTCTTCCTGTATTTGTATCAACCACATGAACTTTGTACAGCCCCACAGACCGTGTTGGCGATATACCTCTCCTCCATGATGGTGACCTGTATGTCTGGTAGCCCCTCCCCCTGTCTGTATAAAGGTCTCGTGTCACCTCTGTATGGTCATGTGACGTGTGCTGGCCCCTCCCCCCTCCGATAATGTATAGATTTCCGGTGTCCCCATCTCATCTCCTTCCTGTCTCCTCTCCTCACAGGCACCATGCTGCACGGACTCTCCAGGATCATCAGGGGCGGCGCCGCCGTCTGCCGCCACACCGCCGCTGCCGCCAGGGTACAGCGTCAACGCCAATTCTCTGTGAGTACTGATTGGTCGGTGATGGGGGGGGGGTTAACCGCTTGGAGTGTCCCCAGTGGGGGAGGGGCATTCCATCTAATGTTACTACACCCCCCCCCCCCCCCCCCAGCAGCTGGTTCTGGAGTGCGCAATCTGCGACCACCAAAAGGTGCTCCCTAGACGTGTGCAATTCATTTTCCACCCAGATATAAATTTGGATACATTTGTAGCTATTCGGATGTTTCTGAATCTCGGAGACAATATAATAACAAATTTTGTTGAAATTAATTTTAAGTTTTGTTTATCGTTTTCTAACGAATTCCAAATTTTCGGTACGATTTGGGTTTGGATCGGTCGAAAAAACGATCGACGGATTCTAATTCTGTGTGAAGAACTAGCTGGTTGCTAAGGAGCAGGGGGGGGGGGGAAGCCAGCTGCCGCGTCCTTAACAACCAATGAGTCATCAGCTGGCAGCGGGCTTCCCCACTGACAGCTGAAATGTAAACAAAACAATTCCGGCAATAGAAGTCAGAAAAAAAAACGGCTTTGGGTCCCCCCCCCCCCCCCCCCCAATCTATACCAGGCCCTATCCAAGCATGGAGGCCAGGGCAAGTCCTTGGGGCTTTGTAGATGGGGGACTAGGGCCTCCTCCCCACAACCCTGGTCGGTGGTTGTGGGGGGTCTGCGGGCAGGGGGCTTATCTGAATCTGGAAGCATCCAGATCCAAGCCCCCCCCCCCCCCCATGTGAATGAGTACCCCTACACCAAAAAAGTAAAGACACAACACAAGTTTTTGACAAGTTCTTTATTAAAAAATTCTGAATAAAAAAAACAATGTCCCCCCCCCCCATGTAGATCCATCGTCAATCACGCTGCCCGCCGCACCCGGAAAAAAAAAAGACCCCTCCGGCCCCGTCGAACGTTCCCACTGTCTGACACTTCTTAAATAACTAGGGGGTGGGGGACCCAATGATGTCATCTGGTGACTCCCACCCCCCTTTGTGACATCAACGACCCAGCATGACCTGGTTGGTGACGTCACAGGGGGGAGCGGGGCCACCCGGTGACGTCGCCTGGTGGCCCTGCCCCTTAGCTATGTAAGTACCGTCAGACGTTCGACAGCGTGGAGCGTTCGACCAGTCCGAAGGGTTTTTTAAATGTATTTTTTCAGGTGCGGCAGGCAACATGATTGAGGATAGATCTACATTTTGAGGGGGGGTTTGATTAAAAAAAATTTTTAATAAAGGAATTGTCAAAAACTTTGTCTTTACACACTTTTTATACTTTTTTGGGGGGAATGGGTAGGGATACCATACTCATTCATATGTGGGTAGGGCGGGATCTGGGTGCCTCCTTGTTAAAGGCGGCTTCCAGATTCTGGTAAATCCCCACAACCACCGGCCAGGGTTGTCGGGAAGAGGCCCTTGTCTCCATCAACATGGGGACAAGGTGCTTTTTCCCCCCATGTTGAGGGCATGTGGCCTGGTATGGTTCAGTAGGGGGGGGGGGGGCATTTTGCTCGTACCCCCCCCCCCCCTTTCCTTGCTTGCCGGTCTGCATTTTTTTTTTTTTTTGGTGAATGGGTAGGGGTACTGCTACCCCATACTGATTCACATAGGTGGGTAGGGTGGGATCTGGGGGCCATAAGAGAAGAGGCCCTTGTCCCCATCAACATAGGGACAAGGTGCTTTAGGGTGAGGGACAAGGTGCTTTTTCCCCCTATGTTGAGGGCATGTGGCCTGGTATGGTTTGGGGGGGGGGTGTTTACTCATACCCCCCCTCCTTTCCTGGCCTGCCAGTCTGCATCTGATAAGGGCCTGGGGGGGCGGGTATTTTGATCTACTATGTACCCCATACTCATTCACATAGGTGGGTAGGGCGGGATCTGGGGGCCCCCTTGTTAAAGGCGGCTTCCAGATTCTGGTAAGCCCCCACCACCACCAGCCAGGGTTGTCGGGAAGAGGCCCTTGTCCCCATCAACAAGGGGACAAGGTGCTTAGGGTAGGGGCCCCCCATGCCCCAAAGTACACCCCCCGCCCCAAAGCACCCCCTCATGTTGAGGGTATGTGGCCTGGTATGGTTCAGGAGGGGGGGGGGCAATTGCTCGTACCCCCCTTTCCTGGCCTGCCGGGTTGCATGCTTGGATAAAGGTCCGGACCCCCACACCGTTTTTTTTTTCTGGACTGGAGGGGGGCCCAAGCAGTTTTTTTTTTTCCCTGAATTTTCTATTTCCAGCATTCTTTTGTTTTTTACATTTCAGCTGTCAGTGGGGAAGCCCGCTGACAGCCAATGAGTCATCGGTTGCTAAGGACGCGGCGGACGGCTTCCCGGCCCACTCCTTAACAACCAGCTATTTCTTCACACAGAATTCGAATCGGTTGATCCTTTTTTGACGAGTTCAAATTGTTCTGAAAATTTGGAATTTGTTAGAAAATTAATAAACAAAATTACATTTTTAACTAATCAAAACAAATTCCAAAACAAAATTAGTAACATTAGAAAAATAAGTAACATAACAAATTTCAATGTTCTGCACATGTCTCTGGTGCCGCTCACACGCTGAGCGTGGGACGGTAATCACTGTCAGTAGGAGGTGATCTCAGAAATCTTCTTCCTATAGGCGTGTAAGTACACCGCACCGGGGGGGGGGGGTTGGGGGGTGCTGAATAGCCACCAAAGACTCCGTCCAATACTAGAATGTCACCTTTAACACTCCAATCATAGAAAAGCGAGAGCGCAGGTCTGACGTCTCAGTAATATCTGCAGGTCGCCCACCAACCGCGGGACTACGCCCTGCCCAACCCCACCTGGAGCCCCGACACCAAGCGACTGTACGAGGAGCTGAGCCGAGACCGGAGCTGGAGGAGGCTTCCCTCCTACGAGGAGTTCAGATCGAGTACAAGAATAATAATAGTGTGTGACTGTGGTGGGGGGGCGGCATTAGAGTGTAAGCTCCTCTGGTGACCTCTGACCTCTGTACAGGTACGAGTCCGGAGGCAGACGGGAAAACTCGCCTCTTCACCAGGAACCTTGACCAGGATGGAATCGGCTTCGAGTATTGCATGTTCTATAACGAGGCGGAGAAGAGGACGGTCTGCATATTCCAGCCCGGGCCCTATCTAGGGGGCCTCACAGGGTGAGCGTTCTTTTCCTTTTTTCGCCAGCCTACCCCAACCAGAATCCTTTGGTTCCTCGGTTCTCTTGTTCTGCTTCCACCTCTCGCGTCCCCCTTTTGCCACCTTCTAGGTACACACACGGGGGCTCCACCGCCACCATCATATACGCCACAGTGGGGATAGGAATTGTACACAGCATCGGACCGGCTATGATGGCCAACCTGAACATCGACTATCGGAAGTAAGTACCCAGGGTGAGAGAAGGACCTACCTGACGCTACAAGAGATTGTACAATCAGTGGTCGGAGGTGATGGTGGGATGCTGGTGGAGGTGTGGTAGTGACAGGGGAAGAATAATAATATTGGGGAGACTCATGCGTGGGGGGGGGGGGGGGTTATGAATTATTGAAGCTGTGATAGTGGAGAGGTGTGATGAGGTTCTATTTATGTCCGTAGTCCGATTCCTCTGGGATCTACAGTCCTCGTAGACAGTCGAGTGGAGAAGGTGGACGGTCAGAAAGTCTACACCAGCTGCCGGGTCCGCAGTCATGATGACGCTGTGCTTCACAGCGAGGCCACCGGTGAGGACTACTGGGAAATCTTCATTCCTTCCTCTTTTGTCCCTCCGGTCACTCTTCTTCTATCCCTTCTGTGGTTTCTTTTCTGTTGCTCCTTTGTCACTCCTCCTCTGCCATTCCTGTTGTTTCTTGTCTGCTGTTCCTGTCGCTGCTCCTCTGTCTCTCCTGTCATTGCTCCTGACGTTGCTCCTCTGCCGTTCCTGACGTTGCTCCTCTGCCGTTCCTGGCGTTGCTCCTCTGCCGTTCCTGGCGTTGCTCCTCTGCCGTTCCTGGCGTTGCTCCTCTGCCGTTCCTGGCGTTGCTCCTCTGCCGTTCCTGGCGTTGCTCCTCTGCCGTTCCTGGCGTTGCTCCTCTGCCGTTCCTGGCGTTGCTCCTCTGCCGTTCCTGGCGTTGCTCCTCTGCCGTTCCTGGCGTTGCTCCTCTCTCCCTCCTCCTCCTCTGCCGTTCCTGTCGCTGCTCCTCTCTCCCTCCTCCTCCTCTGCCGTTCCTGTCGCTGCTCCTCTCTCCCTCCTCCTCCTCTGCCGTTCCTGTCGCTGCTCCTCTCTCCCTCCTCCTCCTCTGCCGTTCCTGTCGCTGCTCCTCTCTCCCTCCTCCTCCTCTGCCGTTCCTGTCGCTGCTCCTCTCTCCCTCCTCCTCCTCTGCCGTTCCTGTCGCTGCTCCTCTCTCCCTCCTCCTCCTCTGCCGTTCCTGTCGCTGCTCCTCTCTCCCTCCTCCTCCTCTGCCGTTCCTGTCGCTGCTCCTCTCTCCCTCCTCCTCCTCTGCCGTTCCTGTCGCTGCTCCTCTCTCCCTCCTCCTCCTCTGCCGTTCCTGTCGCTGCTCCTCTCTCCCTCCTCCTCCTCTGCCGTTCCTGTCGCTGCTCCTCTCTCCCTCCTCCTCCTCTGCCGTTCCTGTCGCTGCTCCTCTCTCCCTCCTCCTCCTCTGCCGTTCCTGTCGCTGCTCCTCTCTCCCTCCTCCTCCTCTGCCGTTCCTGTCGCTGCTCCTCTCTCCCTCCTCCTCCTCTGCCGTTCCTGTCGCTGCTCCTCTCTCCCTCCTCCTCCTCTGCCGTTCCTGTCGCTGCTCCTCTCTCCCTCCTCCTCCTCTGCCGTTCCTGTCGCTGCTCCTCTCTCCCTCCTCCTCCTCTGCCGTTCCTGTCGCTGCTCCTCTCTCCCTCCTCCTCCTCTGCCGTTCCTGTCGCTGCTCCTCTGCCGTTCCTGTCGCTGCTCCTCTCTCCCTCTTCCTCTGCCATTCCTGGCGTTGCACCTCTGTCGTTGCTCTTCTCTCTCTCTCTCCCTCCTGTTGCTGCTCCTCTCTTCTTCCTCCTCCTCCTTTCCTGTCGCTCCTTCTCTGTTGCTCCTGTTGTTGTACTGACAATTTACCTTTTTTTTTTTTCTCCTTCAGCTTTGTACATTAAGTTGAAGTCGGGAGAATCTGAAGCCCAACTATAAATTGTACATTACAGACATCAGAAAGTATTACAGATTCTGTTGGTTGTCAGCTGCACTTGGTACTGTAGTGTATCCTGTCTGTCACTAGAGGGCAGCAGATCCCGGTACCATAGGACCCCTGGGAGAACTCTTTATAATGTACTCCCCCGCTCTCTTAGATCGACCGTTTTAGCGGTCCCTGTCATGGGTCCCTTTCTAGGTGCAATGACCTCAAACATGCCTACTTCAGTATGTGCTCTACTGTACTATAGGGGGGAGGGGAAGGGGGGGCACAACGCTCCCCGAAGCCGACAGCCAACACGGCTCAACAGGAACCTCCTCAGTACCCTCGATGTGTTATCCCCCTGGGGCTGATTTACTAAATGAGTGAAACATGGTCGCTGTTCCTTGCAAAGTGAATTCTTAGGGCATTCTCTAAATTAAGTGAAAGTTCCCTCTCCTAGTGATCCCCATTCTACTCCATTTAGTAAGTCAGCCCCAGCCCCACCCCCACCATATACCTTTTTATACAGCTCTGTTATTTATGACTCCTCCCACTGACTGTATTAATAATCGATTTATTTTTATTGTATGTAAATTTTATGTAAAGTGAATAAATACAAGAAAATATTTCACAGCCTTTAAATTGTTGCAAATACCTATATTGTATCTTCTTTACTGAGGTCACATGACCGTCCTCCCCCCCCCCCCCACACACACACACAGCGCTGTCCGATAGGTGGGCGGAGCAAAGTGGTAACATGTGACACATCTTGCCTGTAGACAGCATTGTGGGGGGGGGGGGCACAGAGTCGATTGGTGTCCTTGCAGTCACATGGACTCGTTGTTAAGAAAATAACATATAAAAAGATTAAAATATCACTTAAAAAAATTACAACACAAATCATCACACGTACAAAGGTGGCTCCGCGGGACCCTGTAAGGGGGTGGAGCCACTGGAAAACAACAACGAAAGAAAAAGAGGAATTTCCTGTCGCATCATGGCAGCATACACATATGGGGTTGTGGCTCCGCCTCCGCAACCTGATAGGACCGCGTAGCTATTAAACCTTGAGAGGGTCCCCGCCCCAGTATTCTCCTTTTTTTCCTCACCTGACAAGACCGAAAAGTACAGCACCTCTTACCGCTATCGCCCCAGCCAGGTTCAAGCCTCTCCTGGCTGCAAGTCCTACCTGTACAGCCTCTAAATGAGCTAAATGGAGGAACCCCACTCTGATGGTCTCAGGGGTATGTAAACAACATTTTCTCACTTAAACAAGCCTTAAATAGGCTTAACAAGCAGCGGCCTCCAATCCTATCTTTCATGCACTGGTGTCTTAGGGCTGTAAATCGGCCCATCTATCTGTGTACTATGCAGGGATTGTTTCATATTGAAATGCCATATGGATTATTGTAGTATTACCTCCTTAGTAGGTCTATCTTCCCTGGTGTGTGTGGGGCAGTAGTTTATTAATATCATACCTGTGAGTGGTCGCTGGATTAGCCTTTAGAGCAGGCATGCTGGGTTAATTAGTCCTCCTCTTCCCTATTCAGGACGGCCGAGCGGCTCAGAGCAACGGAGCATGCTCAGTGGACTAGATCCTCGCCCTCTAGCTGGTTTCCAGCTTCCAAAATGGCGACGAGCGGCGCGCGGCGCTACTGCGCATGCGCGAGCGTGACGTCATCGATACGGCGACGGCGGCGCCAAATTTAAAAGTCTGACAGTCTCTGTGTTTCTCTGTGGCTGCATATACAGAGAAACGCTGCTAGTTTGGAGAAAAAAACTTCACTGCATCTCTTCTACTGCTGAACCACTTACTACCAGCTGCATACTCTGCAGTATTACTCTTCAGATTAAGGTTAGTTAACTTATTGCCTGTATTTCCTATCTACAATCCTCTGCCTGCTTCTTTGCACTCCTCATTTCCCTGTATTACAGGACTCACTTTTTCATGGAGGCCGCTGCCCCAGCAGACCATCGCCAGCCTAAAAGGTAAGAGGGGAAGACGGGTAAGTAAGAAGAGGAAAAAGAGAGCATGGTACTAACGCTGTTTAAATGGAACAGCCCTACCAGGTCGCCCAGATCATCGCACTCAAGACGATCAAAGAGCAGACGCTCAAGTCGCAGACACAGCCGCTCAGATCGTGGAAGAAGCCGGTCAAGGGACAGAGGCAGATCCAGTCGCAGAAGGAGCAGATCAAGATCTTACTCCAGACATGGGCATTCCTATCGCAGGAGAACTCCTACACGCAAACGCTCCCCGCATGCGCAGAGTCTCCGTCCATCAGCAAACTCCTGTTGGATTTGCGGCGCAATAGCGCTCCCAGACAAGCTGGCCTGTCGGACATGCTTCAACGAAGCAACTAAAGACAGAGAGATGGAGTTAAGCCAGCCAGTGAGAGAACCGACCCTACAAATCGCAGGGCCCGAGGCAAGCAGAGCAGTTCAAGACTCTCCCTCTGCCCCTTCCACTTCAAAGACGACAGAACTTCTGTCTGATACCGAAGACATAGAAACATCTACTGGCTTCGACTTCACTTTGGTTGAACCCTTTATAAAATCAATCAAGGAATCGATCGATTGGGTGGAAGAGAAAGAAACTCCTCATAAAGTGAGGAAGTACTTCCCAAATCTCAGGAAAGAGCCAGAGACCTTCCCATTCATTGAGGAGCTGGAAGACTTAATTAAGGAAGAGTGGCAAAAGCCGGAGAAAAAAGCTAGTCTGGCCAATCGACTAGCAAAACTCTATCCTCTAAAAGAGCCTAACGTGAACCCGCTGATATCCCCGCCAGTAGTAGACTCCTCACTGATGAGACTTGCCAGGCATGTGACGCTTCCAATTGAGGATGCAGTTACGTTCAAAGACGTATTGGACAGGAAAATCGATCTCGACCTCAAAAAAACCTATTTGTCAGCGGGAGGCGCATGCAGACCTACAGTAGCGCTGGCAGCGGTAGGAAAAGCTATTTCCAATTGGTCTTCCAGTGCCGAGAAACTAGTGACGGAGGGAGTGGAGCAGGAGAGAGTAATATCTGCACTCCAGGAACTATCCCTCGCAGGCGATTTTGTCGCAGAAGCGTCTGTAGACATAATAAAATCTACATCTAGGGCAATGCTGAGCTCAGTAATGGCCAGAAGGGCACTTTGGCTAAAGCCCTGGTCGGCGGATCCATCTTCAAAATCCAATTGGTGCAAGATTCCCTTTGATGAAACAAACCTCTTTGGTGAGAAACTAGACTCGGCTATCTCAAAAGTAACCGGGGGAAAATCTGGCCTTATCCCTTCGGATAGAAGGCCAAAACAACAAAGACCGCCCACCTTCAGAAAGAACCTACCTAACAAATATAGGGAGGCGAAGTCTTACAGACCCGGCAGAGAGTACAGGAGGAACTGGAAGAATCCCCAGTCTTCCTTTCTCAAATTTCAAAAATCCAAGAACCCTGTCTCAGGGGATCAGAAATCCTTTTGACGCCATGTCCGCTCAACCAGCTGTGGTAGGAGCCAGACTCATGAAATACAAGCAGGTATGGGCGGAAACAATAAAGGATACATGGACAGTAGCTACTATCCAATTCGGCCACAAATGGAGTTTTCGAAAACGGCCAAGGAGCAGGTTTTGTATAACAAAACTACCGACATCTCAGGACAAGAGACTACTATTGACCGAGTATATTCAAGGCTTAGACCAAAAGCAGGCGATAGTAAAAGTTCCACTATCCCAGAGGGGGAAAGGGGTCTACTCACCCTTGTTCCTGGTAAAGAAAAAGACGGGGGATCTTCGTCCAGTTCTGGACTTAAAAAAGCTAAACCGATCGATCCAGGTAGAAACATTCAGGATGGAAAGCCTGCAGTCGATTCTTCAGGCCATAAACATCGGAGACTGGATGCTCTCTATAGATTTACAGGACGCTTACTTACATATCCCCATTCACATTTCATTCCAAAAGTATCTCCGTTTTGCGGTAGGCAGGCAACACTTCCAATTCCAAAGCCTCCCGTTCGGGATTTCCACTGCTCCAAGGACGTTCACAAAGGTCCTACTTCCAGTGATAGCTCTTCTAAGGGAACAAGGTCTAAGAGTCCACCATTACCTGGACGATATCCTCCTACTCGCAAACAATCAAGAGTCCCTCCTTACACATCGATCGATGTTAATTTCCACCCTGCAGAAATTCGGGTGGCTGATCAATTGGAAAAAGAGCAATCTAAATCCCACACAGAGGATGATTTTTCTAGGAGCAGAACTGGATACACTCCTCAACACTATAGAGCTCCCGAGGGAAAAGATTCCTATACTGATCCAAAAGGCAAGAAGGCTGCTTTCGACCAGCTCAATCCCCACCAGGGAGTGTCTCAGCATTCTGGGTTCATTCTCAGCGACCATCCCGATGGTTCGATGGGCTCAGTGGCACACAAGACCTCTTCAAGTGTCATTTCTCAGGCAGTGGAACGGCGTATCAATGTCCCAACCAATTGTGCTCAGAGAGGAAGTGAAACAATCACTCTGGTGGTGGACCAGGCCACACAACCTAAAGAGATGCAAGAACATAGTCCTTCTCTCCCAGGAAGTAATCACCTCGGATGCCAGCGGGGAAGGTTGGGGAGCACACTACCAACACCTCGCAGTCCAAGGCCGCTGGCCGTTCAGTACACACAATATGGTATCCAACATATTGGAAATGAGGGCGGCATTCAAAGCTCTCCTAGCCTTCAGCCACTTCCTGAAGGGCAAAGAAGTCTTACTGAAGATGGACAATCGAGTAGCAGTTGCCTACATAAACAGACAAGGAGGTACCAGAAGTCGATCAATGCTACAGGAAGTCCGACCAGTCTTCGAATGGGCACAGCAGAACCTTTCGGGTCTCCGGGCAGCATATGTGCCAGGGACCCAGAACCAAATAGCCGACACCCTGAGCAGGAGTTTCGTGTCCAACAGCGAATGGACACTGAGTCACCAAGCATTCTCCCTGATAACCAAGACCTGGGGAGTACCAGAGATAGACTTGGCAGCAACTCCATCCAACACGAAGTGTCGCAGGTTCTTGTCGAGAGTACCCTTCCCGACAGCAGAAGGTACGGACTGCTTACAGCACAGCTGGGACTTCAACCTGGGCTACGTGTTTCCACCGATTCCAATTATTCCGAGGCTACTACTCAGACTCAAGAATTCGGGATCCACAGTGATAGCGGTCCTTCCCTTCTGGCCGAGACGCCCATGGTTCACGACTCTCCTCCAGCTGAATACAGCGGATCCACTACCGCTGCCCATAGCAGCGGATCTACTATCCCAAGGTCAACTCCTCCACCCATGTCCAGGAAGACTACACCTGACAGCATGGAGATTGAGAGGTCTAGATTCGTAGCACAGGGCTGCTCACAGAAAGTGGTAGACACTCTCCTCCAAGCCAGGAAAGTCTCCACCAACAACACCTACAGGAGAATCTGGGAAAAATTCCTCGCGGTTGCACAAACACAAGCATGGGATCCAACATCTCCAACAGTGGCACAGATTCTGGAATTCCTGCAGCGAGGTCTGGACAAGGGTCTTGGGTCAAATACCCTAAAGGTACACGTGTCAGCTTTATCTGCCATGACGGGCGTAAGATGGGCAAGGGAACCACTCATTGAGCAATTCCAGAAGGCCTGCCTGAAAATAAGGCCTCCCAAAAAACCTTCCTTCCCGACCTGGGACCTTGCAGTGGTACTGGATGCCCTGTGTCGCGAACCATTCTTTCCAGTTGAAGGAATATCGCTATGGAATTTAACATTAAAAACCACCTTCCTCATAGCAATCACATCAGCCAAAAGAGTTTCGGAAATCCACGCTTTGATGGCCACCGAACCATACTTGACAGTCTACCCAGACAAGATAGTCCTGAAACCATCGGACCGATTCATCCCAAAAGTGGTGTCTTCCTTCCATTTCAATCAGGAAATTTGTCTTCCCGTTCTAACCACGGAACAAGGGAATCCACATCCACTAGACCTAAAAACCAACATCCTGGCATACCTCTCAATGACCAGTGACCTAAGGAAAGCGGAGAACCTCCTAGTCATTCCATATGGCCCTAGGAAAGGTCAAGCAGCAACATCCCGCACTATCGCAGCGTGGCTGGTAAAAACCATCAGTAGAACCTACACTTCCAGTAAAACTCAAGTACCTGAGGGCATAAGGGCACACTCCACAAGGGCAATGGCGACCTCCTGGGCAGCTTTCTGCAAAGTCTCCTCGGAAACGATATGCAAAGCAGCCACATGGTCCTCTAAGAGTACCTTTATTACGCACTACAAAGTGGACTCGGACAGATTGTCCACGGTGGAATTTGGGAGGGCAATTATCTGTTCAAATACCTCAATTCCTTGTAAATAAAAATATTTGTGTTCAGACCCACCCAGTTTGGCGAGTTAATCCCCATATGTGTATGCTGCCATGATGCGACAGGAAAACGGAAAATTGTATACTTACCCTTCCGTAATTTTCCTTTCCTGTTGCATCACATGGCAGCATACAATTACCCACCCGTCTGAGGTGAGGTATATAGATACTGAGAATACTGGGGCGGGGACCCTCTCAAGGTTTAATAGCTACGCGGTCCTATCAGGTTGCGGAGGCGGAGCCACAACCCCATATGTGTATGCTGCCATGTGATGCAACAGGAAAGGAAAATTACGGAAGGGTAAGTATACAATTTTCCGTTTTACTGACGTTGGAAATGAAAGCAACGGCAGAGCTGGTAAGTGCCGAGATCTGCAACACTATGTGCTTTTTTTTTTTTTTTAAGGTTTAATTAAAAAAAAAATCATAAAAAAACACTTCAGAGCCACAACCCCAAATTCCTAAATCACCAATTATATTGGAGTGTATTATCTGAGAGACTATGACCAGAGATAGTCTATTATGTGATTGATACCAATACAGGAAGAGTCATCAGGAGCTCCGCATCTATTCCCCTCCCCCGAACACTACATATCCCAGCATGCCCTCCCCTCCCCCACACCACAGCACTACAAGTCCCAGGAGTACCAGAGCCGAACTACGAGTCCCAGGAGTACCAGAGCCAAACCACGAGTCCCCAGGAGTACCAGAGCCGAACCACGAGTCCCAGGAGTACCAGAGCCGAACCACGAGTCCCCAGGAGTACAAGAGCCGAACCACGAGTCCCCAGGAGTACAAGAGCCGAACCACGAGTCCCCAGGAGTACAAGAGCCGAACCACGAGTCCCCAGGAGTACCAGAGCCGAACCACGAGTCCCCAGGAGTACCAGAGCCGAACCACGAGTCCCCAGGAGTACCAGAGCCGAACCACGAGTCCCAGGAGTACCAGAGCCGAACCACGAGTCCCCAGGAGTACCAGAGCCGAACCACGAGTCCCCAGGAGTACCAGAGCCGAACCACGAGTCCCAGGAGTACCAGAGCCGAACCACGAGTCCCCAGGAGTACCAGAGCCGAACCACGAGTTCCCAGGAGTACCAGAGCCGAACTACGAGTACCAGAGCTGAACCACGAGTCCCAGGGGTACCGGAGCTGAACCATGAGTCCCGGGGGTACCGGAGCTGAACCACGAGTCCCGGGGGTACCGGAGCTGAACCACGAGTCCCGGGGGTACCGGAGCTGAACCACGAGTCCCGGGGGTACCGGAGCTGAACCACGAGTCCCGGGGTACCGGAGCTGAACCACGAGTCCCAGGGGTACCGGAGCTGAACCACGAGTCCCAGGGGTACCGGAGCTGAACCACGAGTCCCAGGGGTACCGGAGCTGAACCACGAGTCCCAGGGGTACCGGAGCTGAACCACGAGTCCCGGGGGTACCGGAGCTGAACCACGAGTCCCGGGGGTACCGGAGCTGAACCACGAGTCCCAGGGGTACCGGAGCTGAACCACGAGTCCCAGGGGTACCGGAGCTGAACCACGAGTCCCAGGGGTACCAGAGCTGAACCACGAGTCCCATGGCCGCCACACAGTGTGTGACATACAAAATAGCGCGGCCTCTGGTGGTGACACTGCGCGACCCATCGCAGTTTGCTGCGGAAGTGACGTTTCGTCGCCGCCATCTTGCTACACCCCGCACTCGTCCACAGTAAGACCCCTTTCACACTGGGGCGTTTTTCAGGCGCTTTAGTGTTAAAAAAAGCGCATGTAAAGCGCTTAAAGGACGCCTCATCTGCAATTCTAATGTGAAAACCCAAGTGCTTTCACACTGCCAGCGCCCGAAAAACGCTCGTAAAGCGCTGCTTAAACTAGTGGTGCTTTACCAGCGTTTTTCGAGCGCTAGTGGGGCGCTTTTAACCCCTGCTAGTGGCCAAATAAAAGGTTAAAAGCGCCCACGAAGCGCCGCTGCTAAAAGCGCTTTTCAGGCACTTTACAGGCGCTTATTTTAACGCTAAAGCACCTGAAAAACGCCTGAAATACGCACCTGTGTGAAAGGGGTCTAAGGATACACTAAGGGGGAAAGCGGCCATGTTGTTTTTCATTTTAGACGTATTTATAACAGTAAAGTCAGTTTCTATAGTAAAATATAGGACTTAGTACTCAGTCTGACTGGTTAAAGGTTGAATTTTAAAAGCAGGCGCATCCCCGCTCATCTCACAGGTTTGCTGATCTGACAGAAGTTCGCTGCTTTTAAAATTCAACCTCTAACCAGTCAGACTAAGTTCTAAGTCCTGTATTTCACTATAGAAACTCACTTTACCGTTATAAACACATGTTAAATGCAAAACTGCGGTGGGTGTAACAACATGTCCGCTTTCCCCCCTTCTTAGTGTATCCTTACTGTGGGGTGTAGCAAGATGGCGCGATGGAACGTCACTTCCGTAGCAAAATGCGATGGGTCGCCGAATATGTCGTTACACCGGTGTTCAGTTTCATTGTCACCACTAGAGACCGCATTCTTCTTTATGCTCTATACAGTGTGGCGGCCATGTTGTTGTAGCCCCGGCTCCCTCATCTCCAGTTAAAGGCTTCGGAAAAATGTCTCCGAACACAGAGACAGGTGTGAGCGGAATATTGTCCTGTAATGAGCTGATAAGGAGTACACTGGAGGGACAGGTGAGGAG
Organism: Lithobates sylvaticus; assembly: GCA_028564925.1. Lineage (NCBI taxonomy): Eukaryota > Metazoa > Chordata > Amphibia > Anura > Ranidae > Lithobates > Lithobates sylvaticus. Next base: position 31,892,407 of record CM053038.1, read on the forward strand.
GGGGGCAGGGTGAGCGCTTCATTCATATACCAGCAACAGGGTAACTACAACTCCCAGCAGGCAATGGGCTGGACTCTGGAGCTTGTAGGCCAGCACTAGCCTGGCTGAGACTTGTAGTTCGGCTCTGGTTCTCCTGGGACTTGTAGTTCGGTTCTGGTCCTCCTGGGACTCGTAGTTCTGCTCTGGTTCTCCTGGGACTTGTAGTTTGGTTCTGGTCCTCCTGGGACTTGTAGTTCGGCTCTGGTCCTCCTGGGACTTGTAGTTCGGCTCTGGTTCTCCTGGGACTTGTAAATTGGCTCTGGTTCTCCTGGGACTTGTAGTTCGGCTCTGGTCCTCCTGGGACTTGTAGTTCGGCTCTGGTCCTCCTGGGACTTGTAGTTCGGTTCTGGTTCTCCTGGGACTTGTAGTTCGGCTCTGGTCCTCCTGGGACTTGTAGTTCGGCTCTGGTTCTCCTGGGACTTGTAGTTTGGTTCTGGTACTCCTGGGACTTGTAGTTTGGTTCTGGTTCTCCTGGGACTTGTAGTTCGGCTCTGGTTCTCCTGGGACTTGTAGTTCGGCTCTGGTCCTCCTGGGACTTGTAGTTCGGCTCTGGTCCTCCTGGGACTTGTAGTTCGGTTCTGGTCCTCCTGGGACTTGTAGTTCGGCTCTGGTTCTCCTGGGACTTGTAGGTCGGTTCTGGTCCTCCTGGGACTTGTAGTTTGGCTCTGGTTCTCCTGGGACTTGTAGTTCGGCTCTGGTCCTCCTGGGACTTGTAGTTCTGGTTCTCCTGGGACTTGTAGTTCAGTTCTGGTACTCCTGGGACTTGTAGTTCGGCTCTGGTACTCCTGGGACTTGTAGTCCGGTTCTGGTTCTCCTGGGACTTGTAGTTCGGCTTTGGTCCTCCTGGGACTTGTAGTTCGGCTCTGGTCCTCCTGGGACTTGTAGTTCGGTTCTGGTTCTCCTGGGACTTGTAGTTCTGCTCTGGTTCTCCTGGGACTTGTAGTTCGGTTCTTGTGCCCCTGGGACTTGTAGTTCGGTTCTGGTCCTCCTGGGACTTGTAGTTCGGCTCTGGTCCTCCTGGGACTTGTAGTTCGGTTCTGGTTCTCCTGGGACTTGTAGTTCGGTTCTTGTTCTCCTGGGACTTGTATTTCGGTTCTGGTTCTCCTGGGACTTGTAGTTCGGTTCTTGTACTCCTGGGACTTGTAGTTTGGTTCTGGTCCTCCTGGGACTTGTAGTTTGGCTCTGGTCCTCCTGGGACTTGTAGTTCGGCTCTGGTTCTCCTGGGACTTGTAGTTCGGTTCTGGTCCTCCTGGGACTTGTAGTTCGGCTCTGGTCCTCCTGGGACTTGTAGTTCGGTTCTGGTTCTCCTGGGACTTGTAGTTCGGTTCTTGTTCTCCTGGGACTTGTATTTCGGTTCTGGTTCTCCTGGGACTTGTAGTTCGGTTCTTGTACTCCTGGGACTTGTAGTTTGGTTCTGGTCCTCCTGGGACTTGTAGTTTGGCTCTGGTTCTCCTGGGACTTGTAGTTCGGTTCTGGTACTCCTGGGACTTGTAGTTCGGCTCTGGTCCTCCTGGGACTTGTAGTTCGGCTCTGGTCCTCCTGGGACTTGTAGTTCGGTTCTGGTTCTCCTGGGACTTGTAGTTCGGTTGTTGTACTCCTGGGACTTGTAGTTCGGTTCTTGTACTCCTGGGACTTGTAGTTTGGTTCTGGTCCTCCTGGGACTTGTAGTTTGGTTCTGGTCCTCCTGGGACTTGTAGTTTGGCTCTGGTCCTCCTGGGACTTGTAGTTCGGCTCTGGTTCTCCTGGGACTTGTAGTTCGGTTCTGGTACTCCTGGGACTTGTAGTTCGGCTCTGGTTCTCTTGGGACTTGTAGTTCGGCTCTGGTCCTCCTGGGACTTGTAGTTCGGTTCTGGTTCTCCTGGGACTTGTAGTTCGGTTCTGGTTCTCCTGGGACTTGTAGTTCGGCTCTGGTCCTCCTGGGACTTGTAGTTCGGTTCTGGTTCTCCTGGGACTTGTAGTTCGGCTCTGGTTCTCCTGGGACTTGTAGTTCGGCTCTGGTCCTCCTGGGACTTGTAGTTCGGTTCTGGTTCTCCTGGGACTTGTAGTTCGGTTCTGGTTCTCCTGGGACTTGTAGTTCGGCTCTGGTCCTCCTGGGACTTGTAGTTCGGTTCTGGTTCTCCTGGGACTTGTAGTTCGGCTCTGGTCCTCCTGGGACTTGTAGTTCGGTTCTGGTTCTCCTGGGACTTGTAGTTCGGTTCTGGTTCTCCTGGGACTTGTAGTTCGGCTCTGGTTCTCCTGGGACTTGTAGTTCTGCTCTGGTACTCCTGGGAGTTGTAGTGCTCTGGTGTGGGGGAGGGTACACTGGGTATGCTGGGATATGTAGTGTTCGGGGGAGGGAAATTAATGCGGAGCTCCTGATGATTCTTCCTGTATTTGTATCAATCACATGAACTTTGTACAGCTCCACAGACCGTGTCGGCGATATACCTCTCCTCCATGATGGTGACCTGTATGTCTGGTAGCCCCTCCCCCTTCCCTGTATAAAGGTCTCATTGTCTGATCCGTGTCGCCTCTATATGGTCATGTGACGTGCCCTGGCCCCTCCACTAATAATGTATAGACTTCCGGTGTCCCCGTCTCATCTCCTTCCTGTCTCCTCACAGGCACCATGCTGCACGGACTCTCCAGGAGCATCCAGAGTCACCGCACCACCGCCGGGGCGCACAGCGATCGTCGCCGCTTCTCTGTGAGTACTGATTGGTGGGTGATGGGATTAACCCCTCGTTGTGTCCCCAGTGGAGGGGAGGGGCATTTCATTTGTTGTCACTACATGAGCCTGCGCACCCCCCCCCCCCCCCCCACAGGAGCCGGTACTGCAGCGCTGGAGGGAGCCGCACACAGGGGTGAAGTACGCGAGAGATGAGGGCAATCACCATGGGATAAGTGGAGATATAGGCAACTCCAACACTTTGTAGACACACCCCCCCCAAAACCCCTTCACTCCAGCAAAGAGCTTACCCCCATGGGGAAGTTTGTTGGACCGGGGGGGGGGGGAGTGGGGTCAGGTTATTTCTCACACACAGTGTATGCATAGCACAAATTACACCCCAAAACACATTCTACTCCTCCTCCTGAGTACGGCAATGCCACATGTGTGAGACTTTTCCACAGCCTGGCCATATAGAGAGGCCCAACCTACAGGGAGCACCTTCAGGCGTTCTTCGAGCATAAATTACACATATCATTTCTTGACTGCCTCTAATTCCGCGTACACGCGGTCGTAATTTCCGACAGAATAAGTCAGATGGGAGCTTTTGGTCAGATATTCCGACCGTGTGTATGCCCCATCTGACTTTTTCTGTCGGAATTTCCGACGGACTTGGATAAAAAAAACAAGTTCTAAATTTTTCCGTCGGGAATTTCCCGACGGAGGTTATCCCGTTGGCAAGTCCGACCGTGTGTACACTTACACTTTTGAAGGCCCTGGAGAACCAGGACAATGGAAACGCCCCAAAAATGACCCCATTTTGGAAAGAAAATATCCTGACGTATATCTATGAGGCATAATGAGTCTTTTGAACATGTCATTTTTTTTTACAAGTTTTTGGAAAATGTGTAAAGAAAATGAAAACGCATTTTTTTTTTTTTTTTTACACAATGTTTCTAACACACAGCATGTACATACCAAAAATGACACCCCAAAATAGATTCTCCTACTCCTCCGTACAGCGATACCACATGTGTGAGACTTTTCCACAGCCTGGCCATATACAGAGGCCCAACATACAGGGAGCACCTTCAGGCGTTCTTGGAGCATAAATTACACATATCATTTCTTGACTACCTCTTACAATTTTCAAGGCCCTGGAGAACCAGGATGATGGAAACACCCAAAAAATGACCCCATTATGGAAAGAAAACACCCCAATGTATAATCTGAGTCTTTTGAACATGTCCTTTTTTTCTACAAGTTTTTGGAAAATGTGGAAAGAAAATGAAAACGCATTTTTTTTTTTATTTTTTTACACAATGTTGTCCATTTACACAATGTTTCTAACACACAGCATGTACATACTAAAAATGACACCCCAAAATAGATTCTCCTACTCCTCCGTACAGCGATACCACATGTGGGAGACTTTTCCACAGCGTGGCCACATACAGAGAGGCCCAACATTCAGGGAGTGCCATCCGCCGTTCTTGGAGCATAAATTACACGTATAATTTCTTGACTACCTCTTACACTTTTGAAGGCCCTGGAGAACCAGAACAATAAAAACACCCAAAAAATGACCCCATTATGGAAAGAAAACAACCCAATGTATAATCTGAGGCATAATGAGTCTTTTGAACATGTCTTTTTTTTTATTTTTTTGGAAAATGTGTAAGGAAAATTAAAACACTTTTTTTTTTTTTTTTTAACAATGTTGTCCATTTACACAATGTTTCTAACACATAGCATGTACATACCAAAAATGACACCCCAAAATAGATTCTCCTACTACTCCTAAGTACGGCGATACCACATGTGGGAGACTTTTACACAGCGTGGCCACATACAGAGAGGCCCAACATACAGGGAGCACCTTCAGGTGTTTTTGGACCATAAATTACACATATAATTTCTTGACTACCTCTTACAATTTTCAAAGGCCCTGGAGCACCAGGACGATGGAAATGACCCCATTTTGGAAAGAAAACACCCCAATGTATAATTTATGAGGCATAATGAGTCTTTTGAACATGTCATTTTTTTCTACAAGTTTTTGGAAAATGTGGAAAGAAAATGAAAATACATTTGTTTTTTGTTTTTTTACGCAATGTTGTCAATTTATACAATGTTTCTAACACATAGCATGTACATACCAAAAATGACACCCCAAAATAGATTCTCCTACTCCTCCATACAGCGATACCACATGTGGGAGACTTTTCCACAGCCTGGCCACATACAGAGAGGCCCAACATTCAGGGAGCACCTTCAGGTGTTCTTGGACCATAAATTACACATATCATTTCTTGACTACCTCTTATGCGGCGTACACGCGGTCGGAATTTCCGATGGAAACAGTCCGATGGGAGCTCTTCAACGGATTTTCCGACCGTGTGTATGCCCATCGGTCTTTTTCTGTCGGAACTTCCGACGGACTTTGGATTGAGAAACCTTTCTATCGGATTTTCCGATTATGTGTATGCAATTCCGACGCGCAAAATTCCGACGCATGCTCGAAAACAATTTGACGCTTTTAGAGTGCTGTCGAACGTGTTTTATGCCGCTGTGTTACAGACCGTCGGAATTTGGTGTGACCATGTGTAGGCAAAACAGTTTGAGCGAAATTCCGACGGGAAAACCATCAGTGCTTTTTCCGACGAGAATTCCGACCGTGTGTACGCGGCATTACACATAGCATGTACATACCAAAAATTTCACCCCAAAATAGATTCTCCTACTCCTCCGTACGGCGATACCACATGTGGGAGACATTTTCCACAGCCCTATAGAGAGGCCCAACATTCAGGGAGCACCTTCAGGTGTTCTAGGGGCATAATGTAATTTGACTGCCTATTACACTTTTGTGAGGCACTGTATGGGGATGGATGAGCCATGGATGGGGATGGCTGAGTATGAATGAGTATGGCTGGGTATAGATGGGATGGCTCCTCCCCTCCCCCCCCCCCTCCTGTTTTGTTTCTGTATCTCATTTCCTTCTTTTAGGCAGGATTGGTATAGATCTGGGATATGCAATTAACGGACCTCCAGCTGTTGCAAAACTACAAGTCCCATCATGCCTCTGCCTCTGGGTGTCAGGCTTGTGGCTGTCAGAGTCTTGCTAAGCCTCATGGGACTTGTAGTTCTGCAACAGTCCGCTAATTGCATATCCCTGGTATAGATTGTAGGAGTCGGATGTAGGGAGTGGAAAATAATAGAGTAGAAGTTTACATTTCAGGAATGTTAAATGTATAATGGTAATTGTTAAATGTAATGTAAATATATAATGTATATGATTTGTACTTGTAGGATAAGCTTTGGAACTTTCTTTTTGAAGCTGAAACTTCTCTTTGTAAAGTGTTGTCCTTTATTTTTTCTTAAAAACAATAAAAAGGTGTTGAAACCCATGAATCTGCCCCGCCCCCATAGGCGGGTCACTGCAATCTGTGTAACTATTATAGGGGAAAACTGATGATCTAGAACACATAACAAGAGAGCGTCTCTCTTCTGACATCCGCAGGCTGCCCCCTGCTGTGCGAACCAGGAACCGCGGGACTACGCCCTGCCCAACCCCACCTGGAGCCCCGACACCAAGAGACTGTACGAGGAGCTGAGCCGAGACCGGAGCTGGAGGAGACTTCCCTCCTACAACACCTCCGTCCCCCAAGATGGTGAGAGATCATGTGACCATGGGGGGCATTGGAGTGTAAGCTCCTCTGTAGAGAGACTGATGTGACTGTGGGGGGAGGGGACATTAGAGTGTAAGCTCCTCTGTACAGAGACTGATGTGACTGTGGGGGAGGGGACATTAGAGTGTAAGCTCTTCTGTACAGAGACTGGTGTGACTGTGGGGGAGGGGACATTAGAGTGTAAGCTCCTCTGTAGAGAGACTGATGTGACTGTGGGGGAGGGGACATTAGAATGTAAGCTCCTCTGTACTGTACAGAGACTGATGTGACTGTGGGGGGGGGGGGGACATTAGAGTGTAAGCTCCTCTGTATAGAGGCTGATGTGACTGGGGGGGGAGGGGACATTAGAGTGTAAGCTCCTCCGGTACAGAGACTGATGTGACTGTGGGGGGGGGACATTAGAGTGTAAGCTCCTCTGTATAGAGGCTGATGTGACTGGGGGGGGGGGGGGGACATTAGAGTGTAAGCTCCTCCGGTACAGAGACTGATGTGACTGTGGGGGGAGGGGACATTAGAGTGTAAGCTCCTCTGTACTGTAGAGAGACTGACGTGACTGTGGGGGGGGGGGGCATTAGAGTGTAAGCTCCTCTGTAGAGAGACTGATGTGACTGTGGGGGAGGGGACATTAGAGTGTAAGCTCCTCTGTACAGAGACTGATGTGACTGGGGGGGGGGCATTAGAGCGTAAGCTCCTCTGGTACAGAGACTGATGTGACTGGCAATATATGTCAGAGCTATATAAATGTATAATAATAATAATGGTGTGTGACTGTGGGGGAGGGGACATTAGAGTGTAAGCTCCTCTGGTGACCTCTGTACAGGTATGAGTCCGGAGGCAGACAGGAAAACTCGTTTCTTCACCAGGAACCTTGACCAGGATGGAGTCGGCTTTGAGTATTGTATGTTCTATAACGAGGCGGAGAAGAGGACAATCTGCATATTCCAGCCCGGGCCCTATACGGAGGGCCCCCCAGGGTGAGCATTCTTTTTTTTTTCCTCCAGTCTGTCCTACCCAGAATCCTCCTCGGTTTCTTGGCCATCTTGTTCTGCCTCCACCTCTCCTCCTCTTTTGCCCTCTCTAGGCACGCACACGGAGGTTGCATCGCCGCCATCATAGATGAGACCGCGTGGACGGGAATTGATCACAGCAGCGGACCGTCTGTGACCGCCAACCTGAACATCAACTATCGGAAGTAAGTGGGAGGAGCTACCTAACCGGATTTGCTTTGATTGGAGGAAGGCTTTCACACTTGCATAGCTATCCGGAGATTGTATGATCAGATTGTAATGTGTGTGGCCAGCATTGGGTTTTATCGGCCATATCAAGTAAAATAAGAAATGGAGGGAAGTCACATTCAGGGTCCCTCTGGACCACTTAGGAAATCCTGAAGATAATGGTGATTGGGGGGTGGGGGGGCTGGTGGGGGTGTAGTAGTGATATTGGGGAGAATTTAGGAATTATTGATGATGGTGGAGAGGTGTGATGAGGTTCTCTTTGTGTCTGTAGTCCGATTCCTCTGGGATCGACAGTCATCCTAGACAGCCGAGTGGAGAAGGTAGACGGCCGCAAAGTCTACACCAGCTGCCGGGTCCGCAGTCATGATGACGCTGTGCTGTACAACGAGGCCACCGGTGAGGGCTGCTGGGAAATCTTCATTCCTTCCTTCTCTGCTACTCCTGTTATTATTCCTCTGTCCCTCCTGTCTCTTTTCATCCTGTCGCTCCTCCTCTGTCCTTCCGGTCGCTCCTCCTCTGTCCTTCCGGTCGCTCCTCCTCTGTCCTTCCTGTCGCTCCTCCTCTGTCCTTCCTGTCGCTCCTCCTCTGTCCTTCCCTGTCGCTCCTCCTCTGTCCTTCCTGTCGCTCCTCCTCTGTCCTTCCTGTCGCTCCTCCTCTGTCCTTCCTGTCGCTCCTCCTCTGTCCTTCCTGTCGCTCCTCCTCTGTCCTTCCTGTCGCTCCTCCTCTGTCCTTCCTGTCGCTCCTCCTCTGTCCTTCCTGTCGCTCCTCCTCTTCTTCCTCTGTCGCTCCTCCTCTTCCTCCTCTGTCGCTCCTCCTCTTCCTCCTCTGTCGCTCCTCCTCTTCCTCCTCTGTCGCTCCTCCTCTGTCGCTCCTCCTCTTCCTCCTCTGTCGCTCCTCCTCTGTCGCTCCTCCTCTTCCTCCTCTGTCGCTCCTCCTCTGTCCTTCCTCTGTCGCTCCTCCTCTTCCTCCTCTCTCCTTTCTGTCGCTCCTCCTCTTCCTCCTCTGTCCTTCCTGTCGCTCCTCCTCTTCCTCCTCTGTCCTTCCTGTCGCTCCTCCTCTTCCTCCTCTGTCCTTCCTGTCGCTCCTCCTCTGTCCTTCCTGTCGCTCCTCCTCTGTCCTTCCTGTCGCTCCTCCTCTGTCCTTCCTGACGCTCCTCCTCTGTCCTTCCTGTCGCTCCTCCTCTGTCCTTTCTGTCGCTCCTCCTCTGTCCTTTCTGTCGCTCCTCCTCTGTCCTTTCTGTCGCTCCTCCTCTGTCCTTCCTGTCGCTCCTCCTCTGTCCTTCCTGTCGCTCCTCCTCTGGCCTTCCTGTCGCTCCTCCTCTGTCCTTCCTGTCGCTCCTCCTCTGTCCTTCCTGTCGCTCCTCCTCTGTCCTTCCTGTCGCTCCTCCTCTGTCCTTCCTGTCGCTCCTCCTCTGTCCTTCCTGTCGCTCCTCCTCTGTCCTTCCTGTCGCTCCTCCTCTGTCCTTCCTGTCGCTCCTCCTCTGTCCTTCCTGTCGCTCCTCCTCTGTCCTTCCTGTCGCTCCTCCTCTGTCCTTCCTGTCGCTCCTCCTCTGTCCTTCCTGCCGCTCCTCCTCTGTCCTTCCTGCCGCTCCTCCTCTGTCCTTCCTGCCGCTCCTCCTCTGTCCTTCCTGCCGCTCCTCCTCTGTCCTTCCTGCCGCTCCTCCTCTGTCCTTCCTGCCGCTCCTCCTCTGTCCTTCCTGCCGCTCCTCCTCTGTCCTTCCTGCCGCTCCTCCTCTGTCCTTCCTGTCGCTCCTCCTCTGTCCTTCCTGTCGCTCCTCCTCTGTCCTTCCTGTCGCTCCTCCTCTGTCCTTCCTGTCGCTCCTCCTCTGTCCTTCCTGTCGCTCCTCCTCTGTCCTTCCTGTCGCTCCTCCTCTGTCCTTCCTGTCGCTCCTCCTCTTCCTCCTCTGTCGCTCCTCCTCTTCCTCCTCTGTCGCTCCTCCTCTGTCGCTCCTCCTCTTCCTCCTCTGTCCTTTCTGTCGCTCCTCCTCTTCCTCCTCTCTCCTTTCTGTCGCTCCTCCTCTTCCTCCTCTGTCCTTGCTGTCGCTCCTCCTCTTCCTCCTCTGTCCTTTCTGTCGCTGATCCTCTTCCTCCTCTGTCCTTCCTGTCGCTCCTCCTCTTCCTCCTCTGTCCTTTCTGTCGCTCCTCCTCTTCCTCCTCTGTCCTTCCTGTCGCTCCTCCTCTTCCTCCTCTGTCCTTTCTGTCGCTCCTCCTCTTCCTCCTCTGTCCTTGCTGTCGCTCCTCCTCTTCCTCCTCTGTCCTTTCTGTCGCTCCTCCTCTTCCTCCTCTGTCCTTTCTGTCGCTCCTCCTCTTCCTCCTCTGTCCTTCCTGTCGCTGATCCTCTTCCTCCTCTCTCCTTTCTGTCGCTCCTCCTCTTCCTCCTCTGTCCTTCCTGTCGCTGATCCTTTTCCTCCTCTGTCCTTGCTGTCGCTCCTCCTCTTCCTCCTCTGTCCTTTCTGTCGCTGATCCTCTTCCTCCTCTGTCCTTCCTGTCGCTCCTCCTCTTCCTCCTCTGTCCTTTCTGTCGCTCCTCCTCTTCCTCCTCTGTCCTTCCTGTCGCTCCTCCTCTTCCTCCTCTGTCCTTTCTGTCGCTCCTCCTCTTCCTCCTCTGTCCTTGCTGTCGCTCCTCCTCTTCCTCCTCTGTCCTTTCTGTCGCTCCTCCTCTTCCTCCTCTGTCCTTTCTGTCGCTGATCCTCTTCCTCCTCTGTCCTTCCTGTCGCTCCTCCTCTTCCTCCTCTGTCCTTCCTGTCGCTCCTCCTCTTCCTCCTCTGTCCTTCCTGTCGCTCCTCCTCTTCCTCCACTGTCCTTCCTGTCGCTCCTCCTCTTCCTCCTCTGTCCTTCCTGTCGCTCCTCCTCTTCCTCCTCTGTCGCTCCTCCTCTTCCTCCTCTGTCCTTCCTGTCGCTGATCCTCTATTCGCTCCTTGTTCTTCTGTCCCTCCTGTCATTGTTTTTTTACTCCAGTACTGATAATTCTCTTTTTTTTTTTTCCTCCCTCCCCCTTTCAGCTTTGTTCATCACGTCCAAGTCGGGAGAACTTAAAGCCAAACTATAAATTGCTGTATATTACAGACATCAGGAACTATTCCTAATTCCATTGGTTGGCGCCTGTACTTTGTGCTGTAGTGTATTCTGTCTGTCACTAGAGGGCGGCAGATCCTGAGTTGTAGGATTCCTGCTCTTTATAATGTACTCACGATCTCTCAGAGCAATCGTTCTGCACTGTAGACCAGTGGTCCCCGCCACGGGGGCCCCTTCAGGGTCCAATAACCTCAAACTTGCCTACCTCAATATAAACTCCATATGGGTGCCGCACCGCTCCCCGAAACCAACAGCCAGCACTACCGAAACGCGAACCTCGTCGGTACACTCGATGTGTTATCCTCCTGTCAGAGATACCGACCGCCTTCACCCGGCACCAGAGATCGCCAGATCCGTGGAGCTGCACTCCGGAAACTGTAACCAGACTGTGTATAATTAACCACTTCAATACCGGGGGGGCACTTAAACACCTTCCTGCCCAGACCAATTTTGAGCTTTCAGCGCTGTCGCACTTTGAATGACAATTGCGTGGTCGTGCTACACTGTACCCAAATTAAATTTTTATCATTTTTTTCCCACAAATAGAGCTTTCTTTTGGTGGTATTTGATCACCTCTGCGGTTTTTATTTTTTGCTAAACAAATAAAAAAAGACCGAAAATTTTGAAAAAAAATATGTTTTTTTTTTTGTTTCAGTTTCAAAACTTTGTAAATAAGTCAGTTTTCTCCTTCACTGATGGGCACTGATAGGTCTGCACTGATGGGCACTGATAAGGCGGCACTGATGGGCACCGGTGAGGTGGCACCAACGAAGTGGCACTGAGGTGGCATTGATGGGCACTGATAGGTCTGCACTGATGGGCACTGATGGGCACTGATAAGGCGGCACTGATGGGCACCGATGAGGTGGCACTGAGGTGGCATTGATGGGCACTGATAGGCGGCACTGATGGGCGACGCGGATGGGCGGCACAGATTGGCACTGATAGGCGGCACGGATTGGCATGGATAGGCGGCACGGATAGGCGGCATGGATGGGCACGGATAGGCGGCATGGATGGGCACTGATAGGCGGCATGGATGGGCACTGATAGGCAGCATTGTTTTTTTACCGATGGATGCCAATCAGTGCCAAACAATAATGCATGCCAATCAGTGATGCCCATTGTGGGCACTGATTGGCATCCATTGTGGGCACTGATTGGCATCCATTGGTGGCACTGTGTGTCATCCCTGGTGGTCTAGGGTGGCATACCTTTTGATGGGCATCCCTGGTGGTCTGGTGGCGTCCCTGGTGGTCCAGTGTGGGCATCCTCGGGGGGGCTGCGCTGATAATCGATCAGCACAGACCCCCCCTGTCAGAGGAGCAGCCGATCGGCTCTCCTCTACTCACGTCTGACAGACGCGAGTGAGGAAAAGACGATTACCGGCTTTTCCTATTTACACTGTGATCAGCCGTGATTGGACACGGCTGATCACGTGGTAAAGAGTCTCCGTCGGAGACTCTTTACCAAGATCGTTGTTGCGGGGTGTCAGACTGACACCCCGCAACAACGATCGCCGCGATGCGCGCAGCGGCTCAAAATCCTGAGGACGTCATATGACGCCCTGTCAGGATTTTACAACCACTTTGCCGACGTCATTTGACAATGGGCGGGCGGCAAGTGGTTAAAGTAAGATTTATTAATAATGAAATAAAAAAAAAAAAACATCCAATCACCAGCAAGCTGAAACATGAAGATAAAAGCAAATTATAAACCTATTAACAAAAATTCCTACCTAACCAAGTGACAGGAACACCTGACCAACAGACTATAATACAATATATACAAGCCAAAGGGAAGGGCGAATCAACAAGATTAACTGCAAGGAACAGTCACCTTGACTGGGATCAGAAACAAGGAGAGTAGATAGGAGCCAGCAGGGTACAGGATGCAGGGCAGGAGCAAGATCAGGCAGAGATTTCAACTCGGGAGAGCCAGATTCATGCTTGCCGGGTTATCAGGCAAAGCACAAGCAAGAGGGAATGGTAGCGCAGGGGCTAAATACCCTCCCAGCAGCCAGCAGATCCCAGTAATCAGTCATGAAAGCTGGAGGTGTGCCTCTGTGTAAATCCAGGAAGTGAGCAGGCAGCAGCTTCAGCTGCCCACAGTTAAAATGGATGCAGCCAGACTCAGTGGAGGGAGATTTCTGCAGCATATTTTGGCAAGTACAGAATCACAGTATATATATATAAAATAATATGCAAAGTGGTTGCAGTGACGGGTACTGATGAGGCTGCACTGATGGGCACTTATAGGCTGTAGTGATGAAGCTGCACTGATGGGCACTTATAGGCTGTAGTGATGAAGCTGCACTGACTGGAAGTGATTGGCTGTACTGATAAGGGGTCACTGACGGGCACTGATAGGCTGTACTGATAAGGGCTCACTGACGGGCACTGATAGGCTGTACTAATAAGGGCTCACTGACGGGCACTGATAGGCTGTACTGACGGGCACTGATCGGCTGCACTGACGGGTACTGATCGGCTGTACTGATGAGGCTGCACTGACATGTACTGATGAGGCTGCACTGATGGGTACTGATGAGGCTGCACCAACGGGTACTGGTCGGCTGTACTGATAAGGGTTGCACTGATGAGGCTGCAGTGACGGGTACTGATAAGAGTTGCACTGACAGGTACTGATGAGGCTGCACTGATCAGGGCTGCACTGACGGGCACTTATAGGCTGTACTGATGAGGCTGCACTGACGGGTACTGATGAGGCTGCACTGACGGGCACTGATCGGCTGTACTGATAAGGGCTCACTGACGGACACCGATAGGCTGTACTGGTGAGGCTGCACTGACGGGTACTGATTGGCTGCACTGACATGTACTGATGAGGCTGCACTGACATGTACTGATGAGGCTGCACTGACATATACTGATGAGGCTGCACTGATGGGTACTGGTAGGCTGTACTGATAAGGGTTGCACTGATGGGTACTGGTAGGCTGTACTGATAAGGGTTGCACTGATGAGGCTGCACTGACGGGCACTTATAGGCTGTACTGACGGGTACTGATGAGGCTGCACTGACGGGCACTGATCGGCTGTACTGATAAGGGCTCACTGACGGACACTGCTAGGCTGTACTGATAAGGGCTCACTGACAGACACTGATAGGCTGTACTGACGGGCACTGATAGGCTGTACTGACGGGCACTGATAGGCTGTACTGATGGGCACTGATAGACTGTACTGATGAGGCTGCATTAATATTCAACACTGATAGGCGGCATTTATATGCAGCACCGATGGGCACTGACAGGTATCGCTGATGGAAACACATTCATGGTGAACACATTCTACTCCTTGTATACAACTTTGTTACTCTTCCCAAGGACTGCATTACAATTGGTTACTTTTATTGTCCGTAAACCTATTTTGTACCAGTTTAGCTTTATGTAAAGTAAAAAAAAAAAAATATAGGAAATATTTTGCAGCCTTTTAATAGTTGCAAATACCAATTTTTTTTTTTTGTATCTTCTTTACTGTGGCCATATGCTCATTCTCCTGTTACTGCACTCTCTGATAGGTGGGCGGAGCCAAGTGGTACCCTGTGCCACATCCTGCCTGTAAACATCATTGCAGTGCTGACCGTCCTTGCCCCGGGGCCCCACCGAGCCAACTGCCACTCTTGCAGTCACATGGACTCGTTGTTGAGAAAATAAAAGATCAAAACGTCAATTAAACATTACAAAAAACAAGTCTATGGAAATAAACATTTTTTTTTACGGTAATTGCCACCATCTATAAAGCAAAAACAAACAAAATCACTGCTGCTTCGCCCTTCACAGAGAAGTAGGGACATGGGAGGGCTTCAGCTGTCAATCACTGGCTTGGAAGAGGGTGGGAGCAGGGGTGTGGCTTGGGAGCAGGGGTGTGGCTTGGAAGCGGGTGGGAGCAGGGGTGTGGCTTGGAAGAGGGTGGGAGCAGGGGTGTGGCTTGGAAGCGGGTGGGAGCAGGGGTGTGGCTTGGAAGAGGGTGGGAGCAGGGGTGTGGCTTGGCACTGCAGCTATTCGTATCGCTAGATGCTGCATAAGGAGACTCGTCTATTATGGCACCTGGGAGCACGCCTGCAAAGGTGGCTCCGTGGGACCCTGGAAGGGGTCGGGCCACTGGAGAGCTGCGACCAAGGAAGACGGCATTTTGAGATGTGGAAGTGAAAGCAATCCTTTTTTAAGGTTTAATAAAAAGTCATGAGTCTGTGATACTTATGTACATGGGAGGAGTCTGTGATATGTACATGGGAGGAGCCTGTGATACTTATGTACATGGGAGGAGCCTGTGATACTTATGTACATGGGAGGAGCCTGTGATACTTATGTACATGGGAGGAGCCTGTGATACTTATGTACATGGGAGGAGTCTGTGATATGTACATGGGAGGAGCCTGTGATACTTATGTACATGGGAGCAGCCTGTGATACTTATGTACATGGGAGGAGCCTGTGATACTTATGTACATGGGAGGAGTCTGTGATATGTACATGGGAGGAGCCTGTGATACTTATGTACATGGGAGGAGCCTGTGATACTTGTGTACATGGGAGGAGCCTGTGATACTTATGTACATGGGAGGAGTCTGTGATATGTACATGGGAGGAGTCTGTGATATGTACATGGGAGGAGCCTGTGATACTTATGTACATGGGAGGAGTCTGTGATATTATGTACATGGGAGGAGTCTGTGATACTTATGTACATGGGAGGAGTCTGTGATACTTATGTACATGGGAGGAGTCTGTGATACTTATGTACATGGGAGGAGTCTGTGATACTTCTGTACATGGGAGGAGCCTGTGATACTTCTGTACATGGGAGGAGCCTGTGATACTTCTGTACATGGGAGGAGCCTGTGATACTTCTGTGCATGGGAGGAGCCTGTGATACTTCTGTGCATGGGAGGAGCCTGTGCTACTTCTGTGCATGGGAGGAGCCTGTGATACTTATGTACATGGGAGGAGTCTGTGATACTTATGTACATGGGAGGAGCCTGTGATACTTATGTACATGGGAGGAGTCTGTGATATGTACATGGGAGGAGCCTGTGATACTTATGTACATGGGAGGAGCCTGTGATACTTATGTACATGGGAGGAGCCTGTGATACTTATGTACATGGGAGGAGCCTGTGATACTTATGTACATGGGAGGAGTCTGTGATATGTACATGGGAGGAGCCTGTGATACTTATGTACATGGGAGCAGCCTGTGATACTTGTGTACATGGGAGGAGCCTGTGATACTTATGTACATGGGAGGAGTCTGTGATACTTATGTACATGGGAGGAGCCTGTGATACTTATGTACATGGGAGGAGCCTGTGATACTTGTGTACATGGGAGGAGCCTGTGATACTTATGTACATGGGAGGAGTCTGTGATATGTACATGGGAGGAGTCTGTGATATGTACATGGGAGGAGCCTGTGATACTTATGTACATGGGAGGAGTCTGTGATATGTACATGGGAGGAGTCTGTGATACTTATGTACATGGGAGGAGTCTGTGATACTTATGTACATGGGAGGAGTCTGTGATACTTATGTACATGGGAGGAGCCTGTGATACTTCTGTACATGGGAGGAGCCTGTGATACTTCTGTACATGGGAGGAGCCTGTGATACTTCTGTACATGGGAGGAGCCTGTGATACTTCTGTGCATGGGAGGAGCCTGTGATACTTCTGTGCATGGGAGGAGCCTGTGCTACTTCTGTGCATGGGAGGAGCCTGTGATACTTATGTACATGGGAGGAGTCTGTGATACTTATGTACATGGGAGGAGTCTGTGATACTTATGTACATGGGAGGAGTCTGTTATACTTATGTACATGGGAGGAGTCTGTGATACTTTTGTACATGGGAGGAGTCTGTGATACTTTTGTACATGGGAGGAGTCTGTTATACTTATGTACATGGGAGGAGTCTGTTATACTTATGTACATGGGAGGAGCCTGTGATACTTATGTACATGGGAGGAGTCTGTTATACTTATGTACATGGGAGGAGTCTGTGATACTTATGTACATGGGAGGAGTCTGTGATACTTCTGTGCATGGGAGGAGTCTGTGATACTTCTGTACATGGGAGGAGCCTGTGATACTTCTGTACATGGGAGGAGCCTGTGATACTTCTGTACATGGGAGGAGCCTGTGATACTTATGTACATGGGAGGAGCCTGTGATACTTCTGTACATGGGAGGAGCCTGTGATACTTCCGTACATGGGAGGAGCCTGTGATACTTACGTACTTGGGAGGAGCCTGTGATACTTATGTGCATGGGAGGAGCCTGTGATACTTACGTACATGGGAGGAGCCTGTGATACTTACGTACATGGGAGGAGCCTGTGATACTTATGTACATGGGAGGAGCCTGTGATACTTATGTACATGGGAGGAGTCTGTGATACTTCTGTGCATGGGAGGAGTCTGTGATACTTATGTACATGGGAGGAGCCTGTGATACTTATGTACATGGGAGGAGTCTGTGATGCTTATGTACATGGGAGGAGTCTGAGATACTTCTGTACATGGGAGGAGCCTGTGATACTTATGTACATGGGAGGAGTCGGTGATACTTCTGTACATGGGAGGAGTCTGTGATACTTATGTGCATGGGAGGAGCCTGTGATACTTATGTACATGGGAGGAGCCTATGATACTTCTGTGCATGGGAGGAGCCTGTGATACTTATGTACATGGGAGGAGTCTGTGATGCTTATGTACATGGGAGGAGCCTGTGATACTTCTGTACATGGGAGGAGTCGGTGATACTTCTGTACATGGGAGGAGTCTGTGATACTTATGTACATGGGAGGAGCCTGTGATACTTCTGTACATGGGAGGAGTCTGAGATACTTCTGTACATGGGAGGAGTCTGTGATACCTATGTACATGGGAGGAGTCTGAGATACTTCTGTACATGGGAGGAGCCTGTGATACTTCTGTACATGGGAGGAGTCTGTGATACTTATGTACATGGGACGAGTCATGATACTTGTGTACATGGGAGGAGCCTGTGATACTTATGTACATGGGAGGAGCCTGTGATACTTATGTACATGGGAGGAGCCTGTGATACTTATGTACATGGGAGGAGCCTGTGATACTTATGTACATGGGAGGAGCCTGTGATACTTATGTACATGGGAGGAGCCTGTGATACTTACGTACATGGGATTTTTTTGTTTTTTATATTTAATACATTTGCAAAGATTTTATGCAAAGATTAAAAAAAAAACTTCTCTCACGTTGTCATTATGGGGGATGGTTTGTAGAATTTTGAAGGAAAATAATGAATTGAATCCATTTTGGAATAAGGCTGTAACATAACAAAATGTGGAAAAAGTGAAGCGCTGTGAATACTTTCCGGATGCGTGTGTACATGCAGTTGGTAGAGGCAAGATGAATATCAGACGTTATGATATGTGTCCAGCAGGGGGCGCTGCCTGCCAGGGAGTTTACACGGACGCCTTGTTCCACTGGAAGAATATCAGATCTATGTGTGGGGGGGGGGTCATGCGTTTACTCAGCATTCCGAGGAATTTAAATTGATCCGTCGCCCCCCCCCCCCCCCCCCCCTGTGTCTTCCCAGCAGTGAGGACAGATTGCTCCTCACCATATTTTATCTCATGCAGAACACTTGTTGCGTTGCGTTAAGGCGCTACGTTCCTTTCTTTAAACGCGGTGCAATGCGCCATTTGTGGCAACGCAATGTGCCATTTTTATATTGTACTGCAACACACGCCCATCGGCAAGGTGCCATTTTGGAATGAACGCCACCGCAGAAGCGGCATGTAATGTCCAACGTCGCGTGTTTTACCACAAAGACAATAATGTGAATGGGCCCTTACGCGTTACGTCGGGACGTCACATTTAAAATGAATTGGCTGCGTGATCCTGCTGCTGTAACACGTTTCAGTGCCATGAGCTGCGGAATGCTGTACCATAGGAGCCTTGCCTTAGTTGCACCAGGGCGCCATTCAAAACGAAGGGCACCCCAACGCCGTAGTGTGAATGGGCCCCTACGCGTTACGTCAGGATGTCACGTTCAAAATTAACTGGCTGCCAACTCGCCCTATTGTGTGATCCTGTTGCTGTAACGCTTTGCAGTGCCGTGAGTTATGGAACGCAGTTACGTAGGCGCGTCACCTTAGTTGCGCCAGGGTGCCATTCAAAACGCATGGTACCGCAACAACATCGTGTGAATGAGCCCTTGCGCGTTGCGTCAGGATGCCCCATTCAATATTAATTGGCTGCCAACTCGCCCTATTGTGTGATCTTGCTGCTGTAACGTGTTGCAGTGCTGTGAGCTGCAGAACGCTGTAATGTAGCCACGTTACCTTAGTTGCACCGGGGCACCATTCAAAACGAAGGGCACTGCAACGTCGTAGTTTGAATGGGCTCTTACGCGTTACGTCAGGATGTCACGTTCAAAACGAACTGGCTGCCAACTCGCCCTATTGTGTGATCCTGCTGCTGTAACGCGTTGCAGTTCCGTGAGTTGCGGAACGCTGTTACGTAGGCACGTCGCCTTAGTTGCGCCGGGGCGCCATTTAAAACAAATGGTACCGCAACGACATTGTGTGAATGAGCCCTTACGTGTTACGTCAGGACGTCCCATTCAAAATGAATTGGCTGCCAACTCGCCATATTGTGTGACCCTGTTGCCGTAACGCATTGCAGTTTCGTGAGTTGCGGAACGCTGTTACGTAGGCACGTCGCCTTAGCTGCGCCGTAGTTTGAATCCAGTTTAAAACATTCACTGGTGAGTGGTTGAAGGCGGCCGGTTATATCGCTGCCTTGTTTTCCTGCACTCTACTGGTGCCCTTTATCTGAAAATGCCAATTTCCTGGCTGTCATGTTCATCCCCCGAACAGGCAGCAGAAAGGGCGGTGGTGGGGGGCAGGGAGTTATTTTGACTTGCTGTAACTTTTAATGTACATTGTGTCCCCCCCTCCCCCCTCCATCATCCTCGTCCCTCGGGGCAGCGGCGGGTCACATGACCCCCTCAGCAGTGTTTGCGGTCCGTCATGCGCTCCCCTCTCTCTGGCACGTGTCCCTGTGTGTGATGTCACCCCGGGGTCACCCCCCATTACTCGGCTCTTCCTGCACCCTTCTTCTTCATCTGAGGGTCACTGGAAAGGGAAAAGGAGCTCGCCATGGCTGACCGGCCGGGGGACAATGCGCAATTCCTGGCCGCCACGCTGATCAAACCACCCAGAATTATTGACCTGATAAAAACAATTAATTCTGGTCTTCACTGGCTGCATGCTTGTCTCCCAGAGGCCATCGAAGCCAGAGACAGCCAGGCAACCGGCATTTGTGCTGCACCTCCAAAGGGGGTCTCCTTGTACAGCAGAGAATGTGACTTTCACCCAACATACTGTTATCTGTGCCTCCGTTTTTAAAGATTTCCCCTCACTTCCTGTCACAGTGACAATGTTAGAGCGATGGGAAATTTCTCTAACGTTGGCACCGTAACAGGAGGTAAGGGGAAATTTCTCTGATGTTGTCACCATGACAGGAAGTGAGGGGACATCTCTAACGTTGTCCTTGTGACAGGAAGTGAGGGGAAATCTCTAACGTTGTCACAGTGACAGGAAGTGAGGGTAAATGTCTCTGATGTTGTCACCGTGACAGGAAGTGAGGGGAAATCTCTAACGTTGTCACTGTGACAGTAAGTGAGGGGAAATCTCTAACGTTGTCACTGTGACAGGAAGTGAGGAGAAATCTCTAACGTTGTCACTTTGACAGGAGGTGAGGGGAAGTCTCTGATGTTGTCACTGTGACAGGAAGTGAGGAGAAATCTCTAACGTTGTCACTGTGACAGGAAGTGAGGAGAAATCTCTAACGTTGTCACCGTGACAGGAGGTGAGGGGAAGTCTCTAACGTTGTCACTGTGACAGGAAGTGAGGGGAAGTCTCTGATGTTGTCACTGTGACAGGAAGTGAGGGGAAATCTCTAACGTTGTCACTTTGACAGGAGGTGAGGGGAAGTCTCTGATGTTGTCACTGTGACAGGAAGTGAGGAGAAATCTCTAACGTTGTCACTGTGACAGGAAGTGAGGAGAAATCTCTAACGTTGTCACCGTGACAGGAGGTGAGGGGAAGTCTCTAACGTTGTCACTGTGACAGGAAGTGAGGGGAAGTCTCTGATGTTGTCACTGTGACAGGAAGTGAGGGGAAATCTCTAACGTTGTCACTTTGACAGGAGGTGAGGGGAAGTCTCTGATGTTGTCACTGTGACAGGAAGTGAGGAGAAATCTCTAACGTTGTCACTGTGACAGGAAGTGAGGAGAAATCTCTAACGTTGTCACCGTGACAGGAGGTGAGGGGAAGTCTCTGACGTTGTCACTGTGACAGGAAGTGAGGGGATATCTCTAACGTTGTCACTTTGACAGGAAGTGAGGAGAAATCTCTAACGTTGTCACTGTGACAGTAAGTGAGGGGAAATCTCTAACGTTGTCACAGTGACAGTAAGTGAGGGGAAATCTCTAACGTTGTCACTGTGACAGGAAGTGAGGAGAAATCTCTAACGTTGTCACTGTGACAGGAAGTGAGGAGAAATCTCTAACGTTGTCACTTTGACAGGAGGTGAGGGGAAGTCTCTGATGTTGTCACTTTGACAGGAGGTGAGGGGAAGTCTCTGATGTTGTCACTGTGACAGGAAGTGAGGAGAAATCTCTAACGTTGTCACTGTGACAGGAAGTGAGGAGAAATCTCTAACGTTGTCACCGTGACAGGAGGTGAGGGGAAGTCTCTAACGTTGTCACTGTGACAGGAAGTGAGGGGAAGTCTCTGATGTTGTCACTGTGACAGGAAGTGAGGGGAAATCTCTAACGTTGTCACTTTGACAGGAGGTGAGGGGAAGTCTCTGATGTTGTCACTGTGACAGGAAGTGAGGAGAAATCTCTAACGTTGTCACTGTGACAGGAAGTGAGGAGAAATCTCTAACGTTGTCACCGTGACAGGAGGTGAGGGGAAGTCTCTGACGTTGTCACTGTGACAGGAAGTGAGGGGATATCTCTAACGTTGTCACTTTGACAGGAAGTGAGGAGAAATCTCTAACGTTGTCACTGTGACAGTAAGTGAGGGGAAATCTCTAACGTTGTCACAGTGACAGTAAGTGAGGGGAAATCTCTAACGTTGTCACTGTGACAGTAAGTGAGGGGAAATCTCTAACGTTGTCACAGTGACAGTAAGTGAGGGGAAATCTCTAACGTTGTCACTGTGACAGGAAGTGAGGAGAAATCTCTAACGTTGTCACTGTGACAGGAAGTGAGGAGAAATCTCTAACGTTGTCACTGTGACAGGAGGTGAGAGGAAGTCTCTGATATTGTCACTGTGACAGGAAGTGAGGGGGAAATGAAAACTGGGCCCCAGATAACAGTGAAAGCCCAGCAGGGTGTCTAGTTCCTCCGCCGCCAAAACAAAAGTTTTCAGCTGGACATACTCTTGTGTTTTGTTTTTCTCTCTCTGTGCTTTTCAGCCATGTCCGTCTACACTCCAGCCGGGTGTTTACTTCCGACAACAACTGTCGCCATGGATACCGCACCTCTCTGACACCTCGTCCCCCCGGGTGACGGATGTAAACACCGCCAGCTGCACCATGAGGGTAAAAAAAAAAAAGCAGAAGGAAGCTGAATATGAACGGGGGAGGGGTGAGGTCAGAGCTGCAGGAGGTGCAAACGCACGCCGCCCCCCCCCCCCCCCCGCCATGGTGGAAAATCAGAGACATGAGAGATATGTGTAACCCCTGCAGTGCCATGGTGTCACCTCCCTGGGGGGGTCACGGGACACAGACGGGCGTTCAATGTGCATCACGACGCGGGATCACCACGCGCTAAAAACACACGAAAGCCGTTATTTAAACTAAACACCCACCGATGGGGGCAATTTTTTTTTAGTTTTCACACTCGTCTTAAAATCCGTATTTCTTGCTAGAAAATGACTCGGAACCCCCCAAACATTTCCTGGAAGCCGAGACCCCGGGGAATAAAATGGCGGCCGTTTTTGTTATGTGCGGATGTTTATCAAACGCAAATTTTCAGGAAAAAGCTCACAATAATCAATTTCAGCGCACGCCGACACAACATAACGCCTGCGTTTTGTTGGGGGTAAAATATAAAAAGCGAATAATTCGCATGGAATCCATAGACCCCAAACGTGTCAGGAGGCCAAATTCTGTGCAATACCTACAACTGTCCATAGGTGGCGCTTTAAAAGCCTTTTACAGGTTATCAGTTCAGATTTAATCAGGAATGACGGCCCTGGAATTATCGATCTCACTCTGACGGTCGTGGCGACACACCTCGCACGTGTGCTGCGATCGCCGTTTACATCCCTGTGCATTAAATTTTTTTATTTAATTCATTTTTTTTACACCTTTTAACTTCTTTTTTGTTTATTTTTTTCACATTCAACTTTATTGCTATTACAAGGGGGATAACACACCCACTTGTGATGGCTTTGGGAGGGGAACAGGTCCTCTTTGTGGAAATTTCAGGAGTCTATTAGACACCCCCCCCCCCCCCCCCCATGTCTCATCTGCCCTCCAAAGCAGCTAATCAAGCACAGATTGTGCTTAGTTAGCTGCTTCCCTGGCTGTGACAGGATGGGGGGGTGGTGGTAAATATTATTGTTATTATTATTATTAATATTATTATAATAATAATAATATATTTTTTTTTTTAAATAATTCAAAAACATTTTTTTAAATTGTTATTAATAAAAAATATATATATACACACACACACACAATTTTTTTTAAGCTTATTCAATTATTTTTTTTAATAAAATTATTATTATTAATAATAAAAATAATAATAAAAAAATGTAATCTCTAATAATATGAATATATATATATATATATATATATAAATATTATTAATATTATAATAATACATTTTTTATTATTATATATTTTTATTACTAAAAATAATTCAAAAAAATTTTTTAAAATTGTTATTAATAAAAAATATATATATACACACACACACAATTTTTTTTAAGCTTATTCAATTATTTTTTTTTAATAAAATTTTATTATTATAATAATAAAATAATAATAAAAAAAATGTAATCTCTAATAATATGAATATAAATATATATATATCTATATATAATAATATATATATATATATATATATATATATATATATATATATAATATATATATATATATATTTATTATTATAATAATACATTTTTTATTATTATATTTTTTTATTACTAAAAATAATTCAAAAATATTTTTTTAAATTGTTTTATTAATAAAAAATATATATACACACACACAATTTTTGTTTTAAGCTTATTAAAAAAAAAATTTTAATAAAATTATTATTATTAATACAAATAATAATAAAAAAATGAAATCTCTAATATGAATATATATATATATATATATATATATATATATATATATATATATATATATATATATATATATTCATATTATTATAATAATAATAAAATTTTTTTATTATTACAAAAAATTATTCAAAAACATTTTTTTAAATTGTTAATAATAAAAAATAAAAAAAAATATACACACACATCATTTTTTTTTTTTAAGCTTATTACATTTTTTTTTAATAAAATTATTATTATTAATAAAAATAATAATAAAAAAATTCAATATCTAATATGAAAAAAAAAATGTATATATATATATATATATAATAATATTATTATTATTATTAATAATAAAAAAATTATTATATATATTAAAATAAATATAAGTATATATATATATTAGATATATATATTTTTTT